>CM051462.1:218852224-219452224 GCA_028095005.1 Rhynchospora pubera | reverse complement strand
GTGTTCCCCATCTCATGATTTCTCTCGTGTGCTTTCTGCAGACCAAGATAAAGAGAGAAAGCACCATGACATAAGAGACCGGCGTTGGATAAAAATTAAAATTCCAATGGCCTTTTTATCTAATTATATACGTTTCAAAATTTCGAAAAATTATGTTATAATTAATATGCCGATCGACCAATATATATAATCAATTTCCCATGAGACAAAAATTTTCAACAGTTCTCATGGAATCGAGTACGTCCTCAAAATTTATATATTTTTTATATGTATAGCTCTTGCACTTGGAATGTCAACAAAAAATCCCTGAATTTGAATTAATTTTTTTTTCTTACATGAGATAAAGCTGTGTATAATCAGTGGTGGGAATACCATTAATTAATTACATTAAACCACGTTCTTTTAGTTTAGTGATTCAAGAAACCTCCTTTTCCATTATTTAATATTTCTGATTAATGGAACTACTATTTTAAAAATTCTGATCCTTTTACAAGATAGTGCTTCATTTATAAAAAGGAACATAGTGGGAATCTGCAAGGATGACCTAATACTAAGAAAGAAAGTTGAAAAGAGTGGACATATATGTAGTGATGCATGATGATAACATTAGTCTATTCCAGAGCCTTCTATTGGTCTGCCCCAATATAATGCTTACTAAACGTTTGTAATTGTATCTTTTGGGATTTGATTTGACAATTTGATCGATGTGATAAATAATATATCACCAACCACACCCTCCTTTGCTCAGCCACAACCCAAGCGACTCTAATTAATCGCAGTTTTTTTTTATTATTTTTTTTTTGCGTACAAAACTTCACACAAGAAAGCAAAATAAATAAATAAATAAATAAATATTTACTATTAGAAAGGTAAGAGAATAAATAAAACCTTTTATAGGAACTGCCTCAATTTATTTTTCTGGTATTAGAGAAAGTCTACTGATGGATAATTTTCCAGGAGTACGTCTTTATCAACTGGTGAACATATATGCATGGAGATTACTTAACGCGACTTCTTATAGGGACCGCCACTAATATAATTAATTTGTTTAGGCGTCTCAATTGCTATATCTATTTAATAAGTAATACTGGTACAAATCTCCGGCACTTTTGCATTATAGTCAATGCATATCTAAGAGAGTTTGTTCCGTACGTTGAGAAGGAAAAATGGAATGGTATGAGTACTGCTAAACATGCATGATTATAAAGAAAAAAAATACACTCATAAGCCTATTGTATATTTGTATTTAAAATTGAAAGATACAGATTTTATAAAAACCCATCTTAAATTTTTTATTTAATTTTTTGGCTTTTCAAATTATAAATTGGAAGCCATATTTATCCTAAGAAATAATAATAATAATAATAATAATAATAATAACAATAATAATAATAATAATAATAATAATAATAATAATAATAATAATAATAATAATATAGGCGCATCGATCTTATTGTTATTATTATGATCATCATCATTTTTATTTTTCCGTCTTGATCGCCGAATATATTTTATCACAAATTTAGGCACATGGATATACAAAATGACATGGATGAATCTCAAAGCCGTACTGCACAAGGAAGCAGGGTGTGCATGTGATTTTCCATGATGCTAAAATTAAAATCAAACCTGAAATATATATTCTAGCATGAATTAAATTGCCAATTAGAAGATACCAAAGCGATCGATCGAAACAGGAATACTCGAGGGTAATATATCCTATATATGCCCCATTTCCAATATGTGTATGGTGTACAGTAGTGTTCCACATCCATGCGAGCGGCATGTGTTTCGGAGTTATATGACACAATTACACAAGTAAACCATAAAATGTTGGAATTAATATATGTAGGAATTTAGGAAATAATGTATTCAAAATCTCTTATGAGTTTTGAGAGCGGATCAATGGGTACGTATGTCCCAACAAAAAAGCACCAGCATGTCTTTAAAAATAAAAATCAGAATCAAAATAAATAAGTCTTGGTTTAAGTTGACTACAAAATCAGAATCGAATGATTCAGTGTTTACTTTTGAATAAACTGACTCTTGAAAAAAAAAAATTGAATAGAAATGTAGAAAAGAACTCCGTCCAAAATGTTGTTACGATTCTGAATATAACGCAACCATGCATAAGAAAATTAACAATGAGCTAGTCTCAGAATTATTTTTCTGAACCAAACATTCTTTTATTATTTTCCATATATATATAGGAAGTAAAATATCTTTCATCAGGGATACCTCAAGCTATTGAAGTGCAATAATTAATGATTAAAATCTTGCTCACAAAGTAAATAAAAAAATTCTCTGCTAAAGTTTATTTTATAAACACGATAGGTGTATTTAAAATACATGTTATTTTTTTTATTAAGATACAATAATTATTTAAAGCTTCTTGTTCACTATGCACCAATTATTAATTGCAATATATTAGAATGCCAAGCCCCAGGTAACGAGTTCATTCCTTCTTGTTCAATATAGACCAATTGTTTATCCAAGGGACCAGTAGACCAAGTCTATTTAGAATGTTCTTCTTAGTTGCCTCATCTCTTTCTCTCCGAGCCTTTTGATCAGTTTCAACAAAACTTCATTGGTAAATCCAAATTGACGAAATAACAAGCACAGATTAGAACATTACGATTATGTTCAGACTTCAGAGTTCGGACCTTTCTTTCTTCTTTATTCATAGGCGCTTTCTCATGGTATCAAAAATGAGACCAGTGAGATAATAGAAGATATTTCCTGAGAGAAAAAATCTTAAGTGCTCATAAACCAGGAAAACGTTGACTTTTTCGCTGGCCATCTCAGGTGCTGAATGGCAGAAAGGCGATTTGACTTGGAACAGATCTACTAGTCTTTGGAGTCTAAATACCATCTACTAATTTTTATTCATTTGCAAGTGTTCTTTAAAATCTCCGAACAAACTTCAATTGACTAGATGTAGTATGAAATGTAACGATTCATAACATATCAATTAATTAATCTTCTTTTGGACGGATTAATTAATTATATATGTATTACACCTTTGATTTTACCAAAATATTGTACATGTAACCTTTCAAATTATGTCCTTCCTTTGGACCGATCCATAATTTAAAAGTTACATATATCACTCCTAATTAATACACTTTGGGTGTGTTTGGATGAGCCTTGAATAAGAAATAAGAATAAGAAATTTCGGTATGCATGCTTATTCTTATTCTTGTGCAATCCAAACAACACAAGAATAAGGAATTTAGGCCCTTATTCTTATACTAACAAAACCATTGTATAAGAATAAGGAACTTGGACGAGCACGTATACCGAAATTTCTTATTCTTATTTCTTATTTTGGCGGGATAATATATTGCAATATATTGCCTGGGGCTTGGCATTCTAATATATTGCTATGCGTGAGAGTTTACTTTGGCGGGATAATATTAATATAAGGCCTGAAGGAATATCTCATCAATATATTGCCATGCGTGAGAGTCTACGAGCAATATCTCATCCCCTTCTTGTATACCGAAGGTTTTTCACGCATGAAAACTCGATATTTTAGTATGTTTTCTTGCCATAGCGCCCCAGCCTCCTTTCCAAACCAGAAGTCCACTATATATATGCCCCAAGGCCTGAAGGAAAGGCATTCTACCCTTCATACCACAATTCCACCTTCCTTAGGCGATTCCACCATTGATTTCATTGAGCAACCAGATTCTTGAGGCGACGACAGCAATGAGAAGGTTGGAGACACGCCTTGCAACACCCCACTGCCTTTGATGATTGAAGATCGAGCATAGAAAGACAACTTGGTTTATTCTTCCTATGTTTTTATCTTTAATTTCCATGGGCTTGTATCTTGTTATTTCTATGCTATTTGTCGTGTGTTTGAATATTATGTTAGGCTAAATATATGTTGTCTTAGGGTATGGATGTAGTTTAGGTTTAGTTTGATGTTATGACTTGTTATGACTTGATGTTTGGCTTTATGATCTATTTATCGAGTAGTATTTTCATTGCTTGTTTAATTCTCTTATTTTGACCTGATTTACTTCTAAATAAAGGCCTATTTAGTTTAAGTTACAAGATTCGAAAGAGGAGATTAGCTAGCACTGAAAGGTGTAGCTTCTAAATTGGTTGAAAGGCAACTTAGATATGCCTAAGAAAACAAATAAATAAGACATATGTTAATTAAAATACCGACACGAAAGTTTAGGTTTAATTGGTCTATGTGGGCAAAGTAGAGACTTCTACTAATTTCTAGTCCAAAAGACGACAGTTGAGGATTAGGTAATGTAGTTATAGCCGATCTGAGCCCGTCATAAAGTTAAAACCCAAGTTGTATGGTCATAACTCAACATACCAGCCCCTGTTCGGATCGAACAAGTTGTGTTCGGACCGAACTGACGGCCTATGCTTAGATTAGTTGTTATTTAACGCGACAGCGAGCGATCCAGCAAATCGAGGGCTAAACCTAAGTGAATCCTGACCCCTAAGACGTCTTATTATACTTGAAAAACACCAAAATTTACCTGCCTTAGTTACCTTTCTTGAATTATTATTTAGAACAAAAAACAACCAAAAATGTCTACTTAATTGCATTATTATTTGCAACATTCTCTACTTTATTTTTATTGTCTAGCTTCATAAAAAGAACAAGTCCGGTAATCGTTAATCTGTCCTTTGGGTTCGACCCTAAGCTTAACTCCGAACGACTAGTGAGATTAGGGGTAGGTACAAATTTATTTGGCACTAGGATTCAATTTCTTCATCAACATCAATTCTAATATGAAAAGTCTAACTAAATACTGACCTAGAATGATATAGATTTAGGATCCAGTAGCAAACCCTAAGGTATACACACATCGGATCATATGGAACACACACGAACCAACAAACCTGGAACGAGCCTATTTTGTGAGAGAATGATCCGCCCTAAATAAGCCAGAAGAGAACCATAGAGAGAGTGACCAAATATACAAGTCAATATGAGCCACAGTAAGGTAAGAAAAAAAAAGTGATATTCTTCTGTTCGGCCAACATGCATTAAAATTACACCACATCCAAATAAGATTCTCATAAAATGTCAGGGTCATATGAACACTTAGCCGCCGATCTTATTTTCTGCGACATAAGTTGTTCTCATGACACGACACGTCACAACACGTATAATATTTAGACACGATACGACATGACACGAGAGATGATCTAGACACGACGTGTTTGACACGACACGACACGGCACGACACGACACGTATTTAGAACACTACTTACAGCTCTCACTAATGAAAACCACGACAGAGATAAAAAAGAAAAAGATGCATAAAGTGCTATTTTTACCTAACCAGTACAAAGAACCTCAAACTAAATTAAATTTGACTTAAATCCTACATAATTTGGTTCTGGATGGATTGTCCTTGTATTGGATCGGACCGTCCCATACCCTGCTCCATACCAAGAAATAATCTAAACAGCTTAGACTTGAGTACGGACCTTTCTTTCTTCTTTATTGATAGGCGCTTTCTCATGGTATCGAAATGGGATCAGTTAGATATATAATAGAAGATATTCCCTTATTAGAGAAAAAATCTTAAGAGAGTTCATAAACCAGGAAAACGTTGAGTTTTTCGCTGGCATCTCCGGTGCTGAATGGCGATCTGACTTGGAACAGACTAGTTTACGGAACCGTGAAATCGTTTTTTTGATGACCTGATGAAGCAAATGCAATTGAACGCTGTATAACACGAAGGCATAATGGAAGGATGAAAAAAAAAAATTTAAAAACCTATATTCAATCTGTCAAAATTTAGAATCCTATGGAATTATATATCTGAAATCTCATTTTTAAGAGTTACCTCATGACTGTTAATGAGATTTGCTTTGTATAATTACATGCATGCATGGTTGTGTTTTTATATATTAAAAAAAACTTTATTGAAACTTAATTAAATAAATAAATTAAATCCTAACAATCTAGTTTCGGTTGCAACTACTAATAGAAGGGCTCTGGGCTCCGTATAGCAGAAAGAAACTGAGACTTTGACAAGCACGTCCCTTTCACCAAGGAAGCTAGCCATGTTTATATTGTTGCCCAACTTTAATCCTGAACTGTGACAACCATTTGTGATAGTCAATTATCTAATTGCATGAATCCCAGATGAGAAAACCTATTGGACTTTGTTAATATATATTTAATTATTTTCTTGGAAGAGATAAGGCAATATGGTCGTACGTAGGTCTTTTTAGTAGAATACATATGATAACAAGTCATATATCATGACCCTTATGATCTTGTTGTGTCGCCTGTCAAGTAATTAAAAGAAATTTAATTGAATATATTCAAGGACTTTCACATGCGTTAATTAGTTAATTAATGATGCTACAACGACATAAGTATTATTAAGCATTAATTGGACAGTTAGTATTAAGCATTGGACTGTATGTACAATAGCTCTGATATTTTTGCTCGATCTGGATGTATTAGTCAGAAGATATATATAAGTGTGCTATTATTGGCAAATTAATCAAGCTTTTCTAAGAAAGAAGTTCCGAATAGTTTTTTTTGTCTAACTAGAAGATATTGCATGGATGATTCCATTTGCAAACAGTCTTTCTTCCCCAAAAGTTAAAACACACACACAGATATAGCACATGCATTAACAGTGTGAAGTTTAATTGTTTAAGGCGTAAACTAACATCTTGCATCTGATAGCTGGCAAATAGTACGTAATAAATCCAACAATGCTTTCATTAATGATGCAATCTCTTTTTGGTGGATGATCTGGACGCGCGCGTCGCATGAAACTTCCTTAAATCTTTTATATCCTATTCTTCCATTGGGACTCTTTTTTTTTTCGAATAAACAAATAAATAAATCATGATTTCGCACTTTTTAAATTATGTGGCATTAAATTTATATACGATTTGCAATTATATTTTTTCAAATAATGAGTTGCATCTACTTTGACAAGGCACTGAGGCAGTCATTGAACTTCTTTGTTTTATGAAAAAAAAATTGCACGCATCTCCTAATTTATACTTTAAAATATAGCCGGTACTTCAAAATTGATTATGATAATGTCCTATATTGTTGTTCCTATTTAAATATCCTAAAAATAACACACCATTAATAACTTTTTCGGAAACCAAGCCTACTAGCTAATAGTACGTAGCAGACATCATTTTTTTTAATTATAATAAAAATATCATTAAAAAAAACTATTACGAGACGTCGGTAAATATGATTCCAAGAAACATTTTTAAGGTATCAATGATCACGAAAGCTGTCGCAGGGTTGAAGGGCCCCACTGCTCTGTACAGGCCTCATTTGAAGCGACAAGCTAGCCTTCTACAATTGGTACCACCAGTACCTCCAACATGGCGAACCTCTCTCTAGTCTCATTACTAGCACCTATCCAAAAACATATGGCAGAGAGATTATCAGACCAAAGATATCTCAAAGATTGAGATTGACATTTGTCTCCTTCAAAGTACAATTTTAACTCTCTCCGATGAAGTTAGGCAACTAATTTTCCTAGATAGCCCCTATCTAGTGTTCCAAAAAAAAAGTTAGGCAACTAATTTAGAAGGACATACAGATCACAAATTCACAATCTTAAAAACAATTTCTTTTATCATTTTGCAAATTTCTATGATTATCCTATATATAACAAGACAGACTGAGAATAATTATTAAACAAAAGAAAAAGTTGTTAAATTAGACCCACCAAATAATCATAAGATTCAAAGTATCATGTCACAAGTCACAACATATACAATATTTTGTTTGGTTAGAAAGAAAGGTAGAAACATTGAAAGACTCAAAAAGACTAGCTTGGGAAAGTGGCATAAGTACGGGCCAAGTATAGTTTCTCTTTCCTTTTTTCAACTTTTTAGTGAGAGAGACTGATTTATACAGTTTTACTCAAGTTAATTGGTCAATCTTTTACTTTTTTTTTCACCGATAGTAGTAAAATAGGTGTCTTTCGCTAGTACTTTTGTAGCTTGTAGGTGAGAGTACCAAGTTTTTTTTTTTTTTTTTTAACGAAGTGATTGTACCAACTACCAAGTTGAGACTAGGGAGAGATTGAATTGGTACGGATAGTCCACAGATTTCAGCCACTTTGTCTCGTCTCCAGTTGGTGGAGGAGCCGCACTCCCATGTGTCATATTTGCAAAGAGAAAATAATACACGCCGTTACACGAGATTGTATAGCAAATAGAGTTGTCAAATGTAGATAATGGAACGGAAATCACATATTCCGTTTTCATTTTGTTTCAGATGACGGACATAAATGATGTTTCGTTTTCCTTCCGTTCCACAGAAATTCCGTCCAAATGCTGTTCCTGTTAATTTTACATTGAATTTTTCCATTTTGACGTTCTACGGATCAATATCGTAGTTCCGTTTTCGTTTCGTGAGCTGAAACGTAACTAAAAACTCTTCCATTTTTGTTCCTTCCAAATAGAATTGAACGAAAACAAACAGATGACTATTGACAGCTCTAATATCAAATAAGCAAATATATCTGTTGGGCTCGGTCACAAATTATTATGATACATTTTAAGCTATATATCAAATTGGACCTTTTGATTCATTGCACAGATAAAAAACTTTTGGAAAAGGTAGTATGTTTAAACACGTCATTGTATATTTGTATAAAAATACATGTTGACACGACACTTAAAACACATCTCAATATAAGCATAAAACTCGCTTGGAATAGCATGTTATACTTGATGTGTTCAAACAATAGTCCAGCGCAACATGGGATACGCCATCATATTAAAAGCATGCATGCTATATATTTAGCATATCTCACTAATCAGTAATTAATGAGAATGCGTGGGTGACAAGCTAAATAAAGATAAAATAAAATAGATATCAAATTATTTTAAATGAGTGATATTTGGTATTACACTATAATAGCAGTATAGCACAACATATAAGTTGAGACTTAATAAATGTAAAATATTAAGAAATAGAAAGAAAAAAGTAGATCAACTTATCAGGGAATGTATATATATCCTGATATCCATGATCCATCTCCATTGGGTATGATACATAATTATATTGTACTTTACTCCATCTTATTGTCTTGTCTTCTCAATAACCATCTCCCATCTTCAGGATCTAACCGGCCATATAACGATGCTAATTATACATACCTTGATGCCATGCCAACTTCCTCATCCCATAAACAACTGCACCCAAAAAACACCATACCTTTTTTCGAACTTCCTAATGAACGTACGTAAGTAGAGCGTAATCCTCAAGTTCTACATGTCAAAGGAAAATTTTTCCTTTGGATCAGTTTGTTGTTACAAGACTTACAGTCTAGTCTAAACAAATTAACACCAATCTTCATAATTGTACGGAGCGCGCATGCAGTAATCATCCTTCTTCCTTCAGTGCGGACCTTTCACAATTATTTAATTTTCTGAAGAAATATCGATCTTAACTCATGCTAGCTAGCTGGTACCCTTGGAACGTGGAAGCTCTTGCAACCTACGTCCACTTTTCTAAAAGCGTGTACGATAATAATGAACTACGAAGACTACTCTTGGGGCTTTAAACACTTTGGAGTATCCAGATAGACGTATTCATGGCACGAGCAATTTATTTGCCATCGAGTATTTTTTAGATTCAAAATTCAAACGGTTAATCAAAATTGTTCAAGTTGACACCATATATATTGAAATATCATCGGAGATCAAATTTTATATAAATTTTTTTATTTTTTTGTTATTTATTATTATATTTTCAAGTTGGAGGGCATGAGATATTCCAATTATAATATTTTTTGAAAATATCATAATAAATAGCAAAAAATTTAAAAAATATATTAAATTTGATCTTCAAGGATACTTCAATGTGGTGAACCACTTGAACAGTTCCGATTGACCGTTTAAATTTTTAATCTCAAAAAATAACTCGATGACAGATGGATGGCACGTGCTATCGATGATATTCACGTTAGCCTTTCTCTCTCTTTCTCTCACACACACACAAAGTCATGTACGCAACTTGTGTAACCTCCTAAACTAGAATATATGCACAGTTTTTTTTAGGGATAAACATTTTTTTTAGTTACCTGGCCCTATAATTACTTGTACTCCTTTTATTTGGATTAATTAATAAAAGTAGTAGGATTTCTTGTACTACTTTACTTGCTATGGAGGCATTTTGTTATGGAGTAAGAGGGATACATAAGTTATGAGTGCATAAGTGTTTATGTCAAGTTATAGTATTATTATATTGATTATTATTCTGATAATTTAACGATACTATTATATTATAATAATAACTATTATGTTATTATAAAATATATTTAATATAATTGAATAATATATTTATTTTTTAATAATAAATAATATTGTTAAAACAATAATTACTATTATTGTGGTATAAGTGTATGCTGACATAGTTAGTCTTTTATTATTATATTAATTTATTATGATAATTTAATGATAATAATTACAATTATTATAGCTAAATAATAAAATTAATTTTTAATAATGAATACATAGTGAAAACAATAATTATTATTGTTATTATTAAATTAAAATAAAAAATCGATGATCATGAAAATATTGAAATAATAGTAATTCTAATTATTATTATTAAAGTTAATCATAATATTAGTGATAATTATAATTAAATAATAACATTATTAAAATATTTTTGTCATGGTGGTTTGAAAAAATATCTTTTATTTCTTATGTCAAGTGTGGGTTCCACTAACTTAACTTATGACGCCTCTTTTAATTAAATAAGTTATAAATCTTATGCAACGTTACGCAATGAATATTTGACGACTTAATTAGTGATACATGTTTATGCATGTTATGCATCCCTTGAGTTATAACCAAACGACCACTCTGGGTTTTACTTTTACTCAATGGCTCCGTTTGGATGTGTTGAGAATAAGGTAGGAAGAAGGAAGAAGGGAAGAAATTTATTGGGAATGGGTAAATTTATTGGGAAGTGTGTCACGTTTGTGAAGAGTTTGGATGGTTATAAATAAATTTATTGGTAAAAAGTGGTTATTCCTTATTCCTTATTCCGGAAAGAAACCATCCAAACGGAGCCAATAATACAAAGTTACTCCACAGTCCACAGATAGATGGCCTTTAATTTAATTAACTCTACTATATTATATCTTAAATTACTACCATACTTTCACATCCCAAATGTTGGAATGATGCGCCACGAAGTAAAAGACCTAGCTAAATCCTAGCGGCCTAGAGCGCTGACATCCTATAGTTGCACCCAGTTACTAAAAAAATAAAAAATTTCAAATGATCCAATTTCCTCCGAATGGAAATGTAACAATCAACGCATAACTATAAACTTGAGTACTTAAAGGGTGTCATGCAGTATATAATTTAGATTGACAATTTTAATCATATACTTCATAAAATCATATTGAAATGTTGAAAATTAAGAAATGCATTTGTAGTTTTGTTTATGGATTTCAGATAGGAAATTAAGAAATGCATTTGCTGATACAGCACACATCATATTTTATGAAATTCGAGTATTATCGAATAAATAACTGTTAATTTCAGATAGTAAAATAACTTGATAAACGATATTAATTGCTATGCATTAAATATCATGATTATTTTTCATAGACATCATATCTCACTATATAAATTATTTTAATATTGAAATTAAAATTCAAACTTAATTAATTTTTATTATTATAAAGATTAAATAATCGTGTAGTGTGATTCATTTCCTGATAAATATCACTGAAATAATAGCATTAATTAAAGAGGTAGACTAATGATCGGCAGATTTCATGCTAGCATTTCAATCTTTTTAGGCCCCAAATTACAACTAAATATTTGTGTTTTAGTTAGATTTTAACATATTTAGGTTGGTTTTAATTAAGTTTGTGTCAAGGAAAGAGTTACTATAATAATCCCTATTTTTATGCAGATTTTGGACAAGAACATGACTTAAATGATTAAATTAAGTTGTGGAGCTTCTCATAAGCTTTCCAACGGTTCTTGAATCACCTCAAACGGAGTCCGGACGAAGAAATTATGGAGAAAATACGAACAAGGCGCAATGCTGAAATTTCCATACCTGTTCTCGGCCAGATTTCTGGCGGGGTCGTCCGAATTCAAGTGGGTCAGTCCGAAACCTGCCAGAATTAGCAGAAAATTTCTGTTTTAGAGTTTTAACTTGGGAAGACGATTATTTCCTATTCCTATCACGTCCAGAAGCACATCTCTGCTATTGTGAGCATGTCCCATCAATTCTAAATCCTATATAAATATGATTGAGGAGATTTCAAGAGAGAGATCGAATTTTGAGAGAAATCAAAGTTAAGAGAGAGAATTGAGAGTTTCTACACGACACGACATTCCAAGGTCCAGGCGGATCCGTCCGAAAGGAGACAGAGTCGTTCGAAGGCAAACGGAGGAGGAAGAAGAGAGGAATCGAAGTTCATTTGTTGTATTCTATCTCTTTTTTTATTTTTTTGTTTGTTTATTCGAGAAAACCTTGGTTTATATAATTCTATGTCTTGTCTAGTTTAGAATTGTTGTTAGAGACAATAGTAAGGAACCTTTACTTAGTAGTTAATGGAGTTTAATTAGGTTTTATATTTCTATCTATTTGCTTTGACTTTCTTCAATTAATTGCTGAATTTTGATTTTGAATTGCTTGACTTGAAGGTTTGCCCATTAGGTTAAGACCTTGTCTAATAGGTTGGCACCAAAAATTCTAATTTCAAGATAATTTGTAATTGCAAACAATAGGATAGGTAGTAGATCTAAAATGTGAACCCAAGACTTAGTCAAAAGGTATATCTTTTCCTATGATCGAGAGATATAGGATCCTACCAAATAGAAAGGTTAACTTAGAAACCTTAAGTCAAGAAACGAAAGCTGAAACTTAGGATTTTTAAGAGGTTTAAAGGTTGAGATTAAGGTGTATTAAGCCAAGAACGAGAGTTAAGGTTTAAGCCTAGGTTAAAACCAACAACCTGCACATAGATAAGGTATAAACCAATTAAACCGAGTTAAGGTCTATTCTGGCGACCCCGTCAGAATCTTGGCGGATCCACCTGAATAGGGCCAGGTAGAGCTACTCGAGCAATTGATCCAAATTCGCGTTATTGTGTTAGAACTCACATTCTCGATCGAACTTAGATCAATCTTAGGATTAATTAGATTCACCCTCAAAATTCCCAAAAACATTTGAACCCTCCTCGTCTAGCTAATTAAATAAGGTGAAAGACTGATATTCAAATACCATCCCTATGGATTCGACCCTTAAGCTTTCACTGCAAACGATTAGATCGGTGATTCCTATGGACTTGTTTTGATTAGGTTTTCCCGCGATCAACTAAAATAAGTCGCAGCTGACAAATGAGACCGTCAGCTATGATTAAATTCAATTTTGAGATTATAGCAGTTGATCCGAACTTTTTAATGTGTTCTCCATATTGAAATCTCATTGGATACCAAATTTTACATTTTTCTAAAATTTTTTAGTATTTTTTTGATATTGTACAAAATTCATAATCTAAACAATTTTGGACCATTCAATAACAATGGTATTTAAAAATCTCAAATAAATAGTTAAAAAAATAAAAAATATATAAAATTTGGTCTCCAATGAGATTTCAATGTGGAGAATACATTGAATGATTTAGATTAGCCATTAGAATCTCAAAAATTCAGATACAATCTCGACTGACGGGTTCATCCATCAGTCTTGACAGATTTTAGTCTACCTCTTAATTAAAAGCTATTTTGTTAATTTATCCTTTGTTTTCAGCCAAAAATCATTCAATCTCGTTCAGTCTTAAATTCTTGTGCCATAAAAAATTTTGGACTTTCTTTTTGCTTGTTATTCATTAAATGGTATTGAAATTTCACTACAACAAAAAAGATTATTAGTACCGGCTCATTAGTACTGGTTTTTAAGAAAACCGGTACTAATAATAAATCATGGCATTTTCGTAAAATAAAAAAAATGTTTTAATTTAGTACCGGTTTTTTTATAAAAAATCGGTACTAAATAATTGATTATTAATACTGATTTTTTTACAAAAAACCGGTACTAAAGGTTCGAAAGAATAAAAAAACAGTTTAAAATTAGTACCGATTTTTTATAAAAAACCGGTACCAAATATCAATTAATTAGTACCGATTTTTTATAAAAAACCGGTACTAAATATTTGAAGAATAAAAAAAACCGTTATATATTTAGTACCGGTTTTTTTATAAAAAACGGGTACTAATTAATTGATTTTTAGTACCGATTTTTTATAAAAAACCGGTACTAAATATATGGCGGTTTTTTTTATTTTTCAAGTGATTTTTAGTACCGGTTTTTTATAAAAAAACCGGTACTAAAAATAAGCAGATATTTTTAGTCGAACTATATTGTCTTCCTCCACTATTCCTTTGCCTCTCAAGGTCATATATTGTTCATGGGTATTTTATCCTCTCTCTAAAACCGAAAATTCTGTTACTCCCAAAAACCATATAAATAAAATAGCAAAAAATTTACAAAAATTCTGATAAATTGGAAAATCATTGGAGGAAGCAAAGGAGATCAAAGGAAAGCTAAAAAAATTCGCATTTGAGGTTTTCTTATTGAAGAGGATCGATCAAGAGAAGGGCAATTTCGGTAATTTTTATTTTAACCCTCAATAATTTTATTTTTGTTAATTTTTCGATTTGTATGTGCATAATAATATTGGTTATAATTGGTATTTGCATCTCTATTTGTTAAGTATTGTCATATAAGACCAAATTGCCGGAATTTGAACTATTTTAGGTCTCTTTGCCCGTCCGAGATTAATCCCTAATGGATTAATCTCGGATAGTACTCCCGGTCGGGAGTACTGCTCTTTGGATACTATCTTGTCTCATTTAGGACAGCGAGCTGTACGTTAGATGCAATGCGTTGTCTGAGAAAAATTCGATAGCATTTCCTCTTATGTTCCCACGAATACGTACGCACGAGCAATTGTGTGTTTGCGTATTCAGAGAACTTAAGGGAAAATGCTGCCGAATTTTTCTCAGACAACACATTGTATCTAACGTACGCTCGGTAATGAGACAAGAGTATCCAAAGAGCGGGCTAGGAAGGTAACCGGCCCAAAATCCTGATATGTTGCATTGAATCTATAAACCCTAAATCCTTATTTTTTGGATATATATACAGATGGATCAAAGGAATAAGTACATGTTTGATTATTCAAGAATACTGCATGAATTTGTTGAAGTTGTTGAAGAGTTCATAAAATGTGCAAAAGAACATCGAAAGTTGACTGGAAAACCCAGAATTTTATGTCCCTGTAAACGCTGCCTTAACTTTGAGAGACATGATAGTAATGTGATTAGATCACATCTGATTCAGCGTGGATGGATGACAACACTTGAATACCTCCGGTGGGTTAAACATGGAGAAAAAATGGAAGAAAATTTAGATGCTGGAACGAGCAATATTAATGTATCTGATGATTTGAAAAATATTGTACAAAATAATTGTGGGGATGATACAGAGGATAATGTAATAGTAGGTGATGATGATCATATAGAAAATCTAAGTGAACAACAAAATAATGATGACATTAGAGAAAATAATTTGGATGAAATGATGAATGAATTGTCCAGTGATTTTATTGATGATGTTCCTGATGTGTTTCAAAAGTTGAATGAAAACTCTCATATACCCTTATATCCTGGTTGCAATGAAGAGAAATTCTCAAAAATAAAAACAGTTTTTAAGTTATATAACTTGAAAGCTAAAAACAATTGGAGCGATAAGAGTTTCACATCTTTGCTCGGTCTTTTGCGAGAAATGCTTCTAGCAGATAATACATTGCCAAATACGACTTATCAGGCTTAAAAATTACTATGTCCTTTGAAATTAAAGTAGTGAAAATTGCAGCATGTCCAAATGATTGCATATTATTTCGTAAGGAGTATGAGAACCTCAATAAATGTCCAAAATGTAATGCATCCCGGTACAAACAAAGGGACAGTGATTTGGATGATGAAGAAGAAAGTTGTAAGAAAATGCCATCTGCGAAAATATTGTGGTATTTGACAATAATACAAAGGTTTGAGCGTCTTTTCAGTAATTCAAAAGATGCTAAACTGTTGAGATGGCACGCAGAAGGCAGAAAGAAAGATGGAAAACTCAGATATCCAGCAGACTCACCCTAGTGGAACAATATAGACAGCCATTTCTTTGATTTTGGCAGTGAGCCTAGAAATTTGAGATTAGGACTATGCACGGACGGAATAAATCCTTACGGTCTCATGAGTACCAACCGAAGCGTTTGGCCTGTTTTGTTGGTTATTTACAACCTTCATCCTTGGTTATGCATGAAAAGAAAATATCTGATGATGCTGCTGCTCATTTCTGGTCCAAAACAACCCGGCAACGATATAGATGTTTATTTGGCTCCGTTAATAGAGGATCTTGATGTGTTGTGGAAGGACGGAGTGAAAATCTTTGATGCACATTCAAGGAATTATTTCAACTTACGTGCCATGATATTCTGCACGATTAATGACTTTCCCGCTTACGGGAACTTGTCGGATTACCGAAATAAAGGAGAAAAGGCATGTCATGTTTGCATGGAGGAAACACATTCGATATGGTTATCGAATTGTAGAAAAACTGTTTATTTGGGACATCGTAGGTTTCTCAGTCGTCATTACCCATACCGTCGGGCACCTTACAAGAACAAATTTGATAGCAACACCGAGACCCGCCGAGCTCCTGTATCAAAATCTGGAAGACAGACTTATGAACAAGTGAAGGATCTTAAAATTGTACTGGGCAAACCATTTGTGAATAGAATTCCAAAAAAATGCTTTTGGAAGAAAAGGTCTATATTCTAGGATTTTGAATACTGGCCTTATTTGGATGTTAGACATTGTTTAGATGCCATGCATATAATCAAGAACATTGGTGAAAATCTAGTTAATTTGATTTTAAATGCTCAAGGAAAAGTGGACAATGTTAACGTGAGGAAAGACATGGTGAAAATGGAAATTCGACTGGAACTAGCTGCAAAGGAAGATAACAGTAAAAAGCTGGATTGGTTACCTAATGTTGTTTATACTTTAACAAAAAAAGAGAAACTCAGTTTGTTGGAGTGTTTGAGGTCTATAAGGGTTCCTACTGGTTATTCCTCAAATATTTCACGAAAGGTTTCGATTAAAGATATGAAATTGATTAGAATGAAGTCTCACGATTATCACGTGTTGTTGACCCAGTTGCTTCTAGTTGCAATATGAGCATGTTTTAAAGAAGAAGTTCGAAATTCTATTACTAAGTTGTGTTTCTTCTTCAATAAAATTTGCTCTAAAGTTATCGATCCCGAAAAACTGAATCAGTTGGAAACCGATGCGGTTCAGACCATATGTGAGTTGGAGATGCATTCCCCCCCCCCCTCATTCTTTGTTATTATGGTGCATTTGACCATTCATTTAGTTAGAGAGATAAAACAATGCGGTCCGATATTTTTGCGGTACATGTATCCTTTTGAAAGAGCAATGGGTCAATTGAAAGGATTAGTCAGAAGCAGATCTCGGCCCGAAGGAAGCATAATTGAAGGATATGTTGTAGAAGAGGTAATTGATTTCATAATTGAAGGATATGTTGTAGAAGAGGTAATTGATTTCTATAATGGTTATCCAAATGGAGTTCAACCTATTGGCCTACCAAAAAATAGACACGAAGGTAGACTCCTAGGAAAAAGCATAATTGGTATGAAAGTAATTACAATGGACCTTGCAAAAAGAGAAAAAGCCCATCTTAAAATTTTGCAACAAGTCGCTGTTGTCTCTCCTTATGTGAATGAACATATAACCGAGTTGCGAGAGCAGAATCCTCAGAGATCAGAAAATTGGATCACCAAGGAACACAACAAAATTTTTGTAAAGTGGTTCAGAAGCAAGGTAACCGAGTCTCGACCTTCAAATGAAAAACTCGGATTAGTATCGGTTTTCAACAGAAAATCGGTACTAATCTTTTCCCTACACTTTAAACCCCTCGCATGCGCCTCTCTCTATTCGATCCTTAGTTAATTTCTGAAGAACTCTCTCTACTGTACTTTAAACCCCTCCGCTCTCTCTACTCGATCGATCGCTGCCCCTCTCCACTCGATCGCTGCTGCCTTTCCACTCGATCGCTGCCGCCTCTCCACTCGATCGCCTCCCCTCTCCACTCGATCGCCTCCTCTCAACTCGCTGCTGTCGCTGCCCCTCTCAACCTCCACCTCAAGTAAGCCCCTCTCAACCTCTCCATTCGATCTGTTTTTGGTTTTTGCTGCCCTCTCATCTATTTAGAACAATGGTTAGAACATTGTTGAGTGAAATTGTTGAGTATTGAAATTGGTTAGAACAATGGTTACGAGAAATAGCGAAAAATTGAAATATTCCAGCGGACCTACCATTGGCTACTAAAAAGAAAATTCTCTCTAATTGTAACGAGAAATGGAGGCATTGGAAAGGCAGATTGGTGAGATATTATTACTTGAAAATCAATTATAATTCTCTCTAATTTCCGTTTATAAAAGTTAGATTCAACATTAATTTTAATTATAACGTACATTTCTGTCATTGTAGAATAAAAAATACAGGATCAATGCGCAAGAAGGTGGACCTAAGCCATGGGATGTACAAAACATCTCGAAGGAGGAATGGGAGGCAATGGAAGCATATTGTTCTAGTGAGAAATTTGCGGTATGAAAACAAATTTAATATAAAACAATCAATTATTTGTAGTTACTAATTTTATTGTTTATACTAACAGTCTTTTGAATTTTTTAATAGAAAATGAGTCAACAAAGAAAGATAAATGCTGCAAAGAAAGACATGCCCCACACACTCGGATCAGGAGGTTACATAAGTGCTGAGTTGAGATGGAAAGAAGAAGAGGAGGTCCATGGTGGGTCCTCAGTTATTACCAAGGATATGGATGGTCGGACTTATAATTGGAGTAGGGCACACGCTAAAAAGGATCCAAATACCGGCAAACTTATGGTTAAAAATCCTAGGGCTGCCGTGGTGATCGACAAAGCGGTACGTGTAACAACTCCAATAACTTTATTTATGCATTAAATGAATTTAATTTAGTCTAACTAACATTAATTTCTTTTTGTGATAGGTTGCTCTAGTTCAGTCAGGCGAGGTTGAGTTTGTTCGTCAAAATGACATCTTAACAGCTGCGATCGGTACGTCAGAGCACTCCGGACGGTTGAGAGGATATCCACATTACTAGCTACTAGATCAATTATTTATATAGAATAATTTATCTTTTATGCTCAGGTCAAAATTGAAATACGAAAAATAATTTCAATTCTTAGAAAATTTTAAAATATTAATGTATGGAATGAAAACAATTATAGAGTTTATCCATTCACTAATCGGGGCTGATAAGGATCATCTCCGTCATCCCCAGTAACGCGTTTTATATTTTTGAAAATCATCCCATCATACTTCTGGTCACGCGTTTTCTTTTTTGGAAATCCAGCGCTCATCCCTTCATCCCTCCGTCGCTCTGTTTCCCTCTCTTCCGCGTACCCTATGACCTATCCCCCCCCCACCACTCCCCCTCCCCTCTCTCCCCTCCCTCACACTTCATAACCGTTAAAATTAATATACACAAATTTTGAAGTTAATATCATAATTGTTGAAATTAAATAGATAATTGTTAAAGTTAATATCGTAATTGTTGAAGTTAATATATACAATTGTTGAAGTTATTATTGTAAATGTTGAAGTTAATATATATAACTATAAAAATTATATATATTAACTTCAACAATTACGATATTACCTTCAACATTTAAATATATTAACTTCAACAGTTATGAAGTGTGTGGGAGGGGGAGGGGGGTAGGGAGGATGGGGGATAGGGATGGGTTAGTTGCAGCGTATGCTGGGATGAGTTAATTGCAGCGTACGCTGGGATGAGTTAGTTGTGCTAGATAATTAATGAGGATGCTGGATAACGCGGGGATGAAGGGGATGATAGAATCTTAGGGATGGTCCTAAGCAATTCCGATTTACTAATTGGATAAAAAAAACCGGAATTGCTTAAGACCATCCCCAATATTCTATCATCCCCATCATCCTTGGACTTCTATTAATGAGGAAGCTAGTTAATTAATGAGGATTCCAGGGGATGATGCGGATGATAACGCATTTTCTATTTTTGGCAAGGATCATCCACGTGTATCCCATCGCCTTCTGCTTCGCTTTAGTTCCCCACCCTTGTGCTTCGCTCCTAACTTCAACAATTACATATCAACTTCAACAGTTACATATTAAGTATCATTAATTATCATGTCCCTCTGTTGAAGTAATATACATAACTGTTGAAGTTGATATATATAACTGTTGAAGTTAATATATATAATTGTTCTATTTATATATATTAAATGTTAATGTACATAACTGTTGAGGTTAATATCCTAATTATTGAAGTTTATAATTTATAATTGTTGAAGTTAATATCATAACTGTTGAAGCTAATATATATAACTATTCTAATTATATATATTAACTGTTAATATATATAACTGTTGAAGTCACTACTAGAATTTCGTTTATTTGTGTCGGAACACCGACATATTAGAGTCGCTAAATCAAGTAGGGACGCAGAAAGAAAAAAGCAGGTTAGAGTATCGGGGTCACTTAGGTAGCGTTTTTAGGTGAACGCAGATAGCAATTCGTGTCGGAATAGGGACGCCTTTTTGCGAAGCAAATAATCAGCATTCTAGTAGTGAGTTAATATCATAACTATTCTAGTTATATATATTAAATGTTGAAGTTAATATGTAATTGTTGAAGTTAAGTGGCTCTGTGTCGCTCTCCTCCGCTCTCTCTCTTTCCCCTCATTCCCTCATCAAAATAAGGAAAAACGGGTTAATCATCTCCTCATCCTCACACCTCTCTTTCTTTTTTTGGAATACAATTAATACAATTAATGATGAATATTAGAGATGGTCCTTATCAGCCCGAAAAAAAACCAAGTTCATTATTATTATTTATTTATTTCTTAATTTTTAGCATGTTTTCTGAAATACCATTTTTAAGTTTCGAAACAAATCAACAATTTATATATAAATTTATCCGAAGATGGTGTATTTTTTATTATTTTCTTTATTTATTTATTTTTAGAAACGAATATGGCGTATTTGGCACGGTAGGTGCAGCACAACATGTTTGTAAACAGTATCTATATTAATATTGTATAAATGAGGTCTCCAGTTTCCCAAAATTGGAGAAATCCGTACACCAGCAGTGGTATGGTGAACTGGCAGACTGGTAGATGCGGTCCAAGTGGATTCCGAAATTACGAGGAGATTGTACGGAGAGAACAGACAGCTCGGAATTATTCATAATTGTATTTATTAATTTCTGGTGCCTTCTTCTCCATTTTAACCCAGAACTCATGTATCCATTTGTGTAACATATGACAAGCGATCAGGATCAACCCACCCTTTAATTATCTTTCAATTTCAATTTTCATTAATTCTTTTTCTGAATATCACATCAATTAATTAAGGATTTTTTAAAGCCGTGACTAGAACTAGGCTCAAAGTTGGAACAGAGCCTTTCAAAAGATAATTTGGGCCCGTGAATAAATTTCATAGAATTTCACAAGAATCTTGCGTGGTCCAGTTCTTTTTTTACCAATAGCTTGTGGCGAGGAGGCAAAGACGCAAAGTCAAGCTGCTTTGACCTCATTTTATTTCTCTTTAAGATTACTTACTACCTTGCTTACCATGATATATGGTCTGTTTTCTTGCTCTCGCATCTACTTTTTTGTTGAGTAAAATGTCAAAATTCTTCTGCGAATGTCTTGCCAGTGACCCAATTTAGTAGTAAAATTAATCAAATCAATTGTGTCAAGCAGATCAAGATGTATGTATACCAAATTTGGATGAACATTAAATAGATATGGATGGCAGAGGTATAATGATTCGTGAGCACAATTCTTATGGTCCTTCTACTAATATTTTGTAAGTCAAGTCTTGACATTCCACTAATTAACTTTATAATGCAACTCTTCCATCAAACTTGTAAAAGGATGTATCGTGGACATTTAGATATTTGTAAGATCTGCTGAGATGAAGAAATCCCAAAGGGGTTGCACACAAAATAAACATTTTCTTTAAGCAAAACAATCCAGTCTATTTTTTCTCATAGAATATATATGGTCATAGTCATAATAGAGTCGCATATCTGATAAAAGTAAATTACTAGGTAGAGAGCAGAGAATTCGGTAGTATTATCATTCCAAAACATTATATTGGTATATCACATGACAATTAGAGAAACTTTTGACGTCACAGAAATAAATTACTTTATAACTTTATAACGAATATATAACAGGCAATATTTTTTCCTCAGTAAATATAACAGGCAATTTGACACGATAATGCCAGAAAATCATGAACAATTTTTGTTTGTGGTATGGCTATTGATTGCAATGAGCAAGCTAGATATCACATGATTGATTCACTCAAGTTTTGATGTATAACTTCAACTTGGATTTTTTTTTCCCACTTTTAATATTTCTTTTCTTACTTGGACTTTTCATTCTTTTTGATTCATTGTACTTCCTGTAGACATTTAGCCCCACGCCAAACCTTATTTTAATTTAAAGTAAGGTGAGTTCTTGACCCCATTTTTGCCCAAAAGTATATATATGCCAAAGAAAAAGAGTGTTGTACTTCCTGTACATGACTCTCCTGATATTTTGTATGTATATAACCTTATATAATGTGTGTTTGTGTGGATTTATTGGCATAAAGTCCACCACTATATATATAATTTGACTAAATAAATAGATTGGTTAAAGTAGAATCCAGCACACTGATCAAACTCGTATGCCTGTCGTTTTTTAAAATCTAAAGTTCAAATAGTCTAACCATACAATTCAAGTTGTTTTTCAAAGTCTGGCTTTAACCATTCATTAATGATGATATTTGCTCCTTTATTTCGCCTATTTTCCGTAAACGTACAGAAAACCTGATGGTGCTATAAATTCAGAATGAAATTCAACGCAATTGATATCGCAACTGACATGCACTATTGCTTAGAAGAGAAATTTTCTTTTGCAGGTTACCTGTATAAAAAAATGCCATTGGATCTACTCTCAACAAACAAATTATTGAGTTAGTTTCTGAACGTTAGATTATTCCCAAATTGGATTTCAACCATATTGAACATAGATTAAGTATAAATGCAATTAGTTTGTGTGGAAACTGGAAAGGGATAGGTACAATTTGAGAAATAATATTGAAGGACAAAAAGGGTCCTTTGCTCCTTTTTTAACTTTAGAAGGCACCGCTCTTAATTTAGCCAAATTTCATGTTAGCTTTTACTGTTAATTTAAAGAGATATTCGTCCCGGGATGTAAATTCTAACAGATATGGCTATTACGAAAATCTTCGATTAATTATCTTATCTTATAAAAAAGAATTGACTTTAACATTTTATATTCTTGTAAAATGTGATGCTATCAAAAACTTGAACATAGTTTAAGCGCTCATTTTGGACATAATTGTTTCATGCCGAGTCGTATAAAGCAACATAGCCCACTTCCCAAACAAAAGGAACGGAAGAGAGGTGTAGACCTGTCAAACGTTAGAGGTAGAAACGGAACAGCCATTTTCGTTTGTGTTTCGTTTCGGTAAAGAAACGAAATGGCTGTTTCATTTCCGTTCCGTTTCGTCAAACGTAATAAATTTTTGTTCCGTTTAACGTTTCGCCTCACATTTTCTATTGATTTCAGTCCATTTCCGTGTTCCGTTTCATTTACGTTAATAAATTTCGATTCCGTTTCCGTTTCGTTTCTGAAAACGGAATCCATTTCAGCTTTCATTTAACGTTCCGTTTCGACGGAACAGAAACGGAAATGTTAAAACGTTTCATCACTGACAGGTCTAGAGAGGTGTGTGGTCGTGCATTGAAGTGTGACTATGATTTGACCCTTAGATGAGGTGGCAAACATTGTAGACATCCAACGGTGGTTGTCGGAACAATGGGACCTACTTCCAATAGACAGATTAGCATACCTAGACTATAATGTTATTTTTTTTGTAAATTTAAATAATATTAAATATCAAATTGCCACACGCATTATTTTCAGAACAGATCAATTCAATCTAAAAAATTTTCTAGCGAAATGATTATGGAACAAAAGCTAAAAGAAAGGGACATGAACTTACAATGTTTTTTGTTTAGTAGGGGTACCTCCCTACCTCTTAAATTGGCGAAAGGAAAACCCAATTACAATGTGTTATCACATCCAGGTAACAATTTTGCAGGAACGCACACTGGTAACAACTGAAACCCTTATATATGTTGTGTGGTTCCTTTGGTATTGTATTCAGGACTTGAAAATTATCCCCAGAAAAAAAGAAGTCTGATAAAAATTCAAGAAAGATAAAATGTATGCCTATACAAGTAAACATACAAAAAAAAAAATAAAGAAAAAGGAAAAACCGAGCTAGCACTAGTATTCAGGACTCGAAAATTATGGGAAACTAACTAAATTTTCACAGCCAAATATCACCTAATCAATGGTTCATATAAATCTCTTATTTGAAATTTTGTAAATTTAGTTTTTGATACAATGCATAGCTCTGTTGTAGTATATTCTTATTCTCCTTAGACCAATAATGAAACATAACAAAGGTCCCTGTCAAATTAGAGCTGGGATTAAGAAAGCAACCCACGGACAATATAATTAATACGCATAGTACGCATCCTGTATTTATAAATAGTTTTGTGTTTGGACTCATATACGACGTAGTCCAACTGTCCAAATCCAAGCAAATCAATTTAATATTCATATGGGATCCCACAATATAATGGATGCTATTAATTTTAAATACAACTCAAATCCCACCTTGCATTAATTTTTTCTATATATATATATATATATATCATGATTTCCAAATTCTTTCGTTATTCAGATATGTGATTTCTTAAACAGATCACGACTGTCCCTTGAACGGGTTTAAACCAATTTTCTACTAAGTTCTTTTGCAAGAGCTTATAATTCATTTGATAACAATTCGAATTAATTGAAATGAATCATGAAGGAACAGAGAAAACTAAAACCATCCCTAGCTCCTATTTTCACATATTTATCAATTTGACTCGGCTAGCTAGCACCAGCTCGCAAAGTGTAAATTCAAAGGAAAATTAATTTATAAGATTCAGAAAAGAAAAAAAAAACAATAAGCCAGGGTGATGGGTAATTAATTAGGTCCGGACACTTGTCCATGTACCTTATTGAAATATGCAGCAGCTTTAATGCGTCATTAATTACGTGTATAAAAATGACAACATGTGGAAGTTAATTAAAAATGGCAGATAGCTAGGCAGACACCAGACAGAATTCATTTCTGGACCCTGAACTCTGACGAAGCAGGCCCAAGAGTTGGGTCCAAAAATTCAGAGAGATGGGTCACCTTAAGGCCTGATCGGAATAATCTTAAAATTTATTTCATTTTGTTACACCCTGATCGGAAGCTCAATAAATCGGAAAAGAAAGGAGTCGAAAGGAGTTCAGCGGAGAAGAAAGGGTTTCGCGAATTCCATTCACTGATCAGAAAGAGAACGAAAAAAGTAATTTGATTTGAGCGGAGTCTCAATCTCACCTTTTCATCGCTTGATCGAGCGGCAGCACGAAGAATCCCACCAAATTTCTTCGATTTTGAGAGAATTTCGGAACGGGATTTGAGCGCGCTGAACTCCCTTCGATTCCAATTCCGATTCTTATCGTCCCTTGTTCCGATCAGAAAAAGTGATAAAGGAGAATTCCGATTCCAATTCCCTTCGTTAAAAAAGAAGTTTCCGATCAGGGCCTTAGAATAGAGTTCAAACTTCAAAGGAGAGAATTTATTGAAACCAACAACAAAAAGCATTAAAGAGAACTGAGATTCGATGATTGAAAACCATATAAAAGAAGGAAGAAATGATATTACATCTTGAAATTTAATTATTTTGCCCTCACATGTAAATGAGTGATAAGTTACAGTTCATTTTTATTAAACTTTTTTAGTACTTTCGATCGCTAGAAATATATTGATTAGCAGTTTGGAAATTTCAATTGTTTTTTCCCATCCTAAAAGAGCATGAAAACTGAGCTAGTGTAAAAATAAAAAAGATGATTTTCTATATTGGCACAGAATTTTTCAGTGCCGACTTCTTAATTGAAGCGTATTGATAATCAATAATTTTCTTACTTCTTAGTACGCACATTAAGGATTGATCAGGGGCGGATCTATCACCGCCCCACCTCACGCCGTCGAGCCCTTGGAGCCCCTTTAGCCCCAGCTAAATTTTTTCTGCTATTGGAGCACTCAAAAGTGGGGCTGAAGACTTAAACAGAGGTTGTCAGACCCACCTAGATATTTTTTCTAGATCCGGCACTGGGATTGATGATTGCCAAAAACTGGTATAGATTCTCTTGAAACAGTATAGAAGAGGGAGAAAACAAATCTAAATCCTGTAGCGCGCGACACAGCGATTGTAACAGGACCGAAAAAATTTAACCCGTATATGCGTCACAAGCCGTCCGATCAGATCTCAATAGACGAGGGAGCCCTGTATATGTAACAGATTGTAAGGTCCGAAAAAATTTAACCCGTCCAGATCTGATCAGACGGTCTATGTGGCGCGCAACACAGCGATTCGGATTGGGAGAAATCAGCATCTGATGGGGGAAAAAAAGAGGCACAGCCTGATGGATTGAAAATATACAATTAAATAAACTAGCATTGCACAATTAAGAATGGGTAAGCCAGCTGTGGAGGAATCGATAGCGATAAATAATTAACCTTAACCAAGCATATGCTTGTGCATTTATAGCGCGCATGAGGGACGAGAAGGAAGTGTCAGAATTTTGCTAGTAGTCGCAGGAATTTTTTCTTCTGGTCCAATTGGCACGGTCCGAATATCACTACATACGAACCGTGTCCCTAAGAGTTTTTACGCGATGAATTTAGGCTCCGTTTGGATAGGTGTGGGAAGAAGGGAAGAAAGGAAGAAGTGGGAAGAAGTATTGAGAAGTGTGTAACTTTGTGAAGAGTTTAAATTGTTTATAATTTTTTTTCTTCCCTTCTTCCTTCTTCCTCTTCTTCTTCTTACATCCAAACGGAGCCTTAGAAATTAATAAACCTCACAGAAAAAATAGATATAAGATTTAACGAGATTTAATATTAAATTGGTGTCTCCCAAAAATCACCCTTCTCTCCCTTTCTTTTATTAATTTTAAAGAACCAGTACAATCCCTTGATACAGAGTCAATCCTCTCTTTTTATCTCTGTATATTCAGCAACGTGTATCACAAAGGAAACAAATTACAATCAATTATATATAGAAATACAAAACGCGTACAATACATAAGGAAACAACACCACTGGAGACCTGCGCCAAATAAGGATGTAAAGATCTCCTGTAAGCTCATACATTTCCCTTCTTCTCAGATTGTATTCTGATTTCCTGTGTCACAGTGCCTATTCTGACCCTACGTCTTTCACAAACATTCACACTTTTTTTGTATCAAAATAGACATAAAATTGTTTCGATATCAAAATTGTTTCGATAGTCGTAGCGGAATAAATTTTTCGTCAGATTCAAGAGACACGGTTCGTTGGAAATCAATAAAGCACATATATAAAATAAACATAAGATTTAATGAGGTTCAACGCCAAATTAGTACATACGTCCTTCACACACGCACATATTTTTTATTGTAATTTCTATAAATGTGTTGATTGATATAACACAAGTAGAAAATATGAATAAATTGAAAAATAATAAGTTAAAAATCAATTGTTTTCCTTATGAATGTTCTTTTATTTTAGGAGATATTTCAAGAATTCTTTCCTCTTCTCTGAAAAACTTCCAAATTAGATCAGAACAATTCTTTTTTGTCGTTGTCATGTATCTGATCAATGACACTATCACATGCAGCACAATCCATATCTAATCCATGCCAAGTATTTGATCCTGAATATGATATTTTGCGACATCATATTCCAACAGGGAGTATGTTGCCCCTTTTTCATTAGAGAATGAGCAAGTACCAGTGAAGTGAGAGGAACAACCGGCATAAGAGAGAAAAGAAAAACAATAGAAGAACGGAAAGGAAATTTGGTCCTCTTTTTTCTTTTGGATACACTAGACATTGACTGGCTAGTCTAAAGTTTGGTCCTCTTTGAAGAGTCTTTTTCTTTCGAAAGAAATCGTCCCAAATTTCTTCATTTTTCACGAGAATTGCGAGATGGTCGGTAAAATTTTTAGTCAAATTCTTTCGGAAGAAATCGTTTCTCATTTAAATTGTGGTTCATCAAAGGCAGAATTATATTCCGATTCTCGCCTCATTTTGTTGCTTCCCAATCTGGCCCTTTGTGGCTTTGTTCGAATCATTCAATAATCGGAGCTGATAACCGTCATCCACTCATTAGTCATCCGAGTCATCCAACGGATCCAGCACGCAAAAATGGGCCTGTTGGTGGGCTATTCTGATGACCTGGGCGACTTTGCATAGAATTTTTCAATTTTTGCAGCGTTTTCCCAACTTTTGGCAAGAAATTTGGCGCACTTTTCTAGAGCTCATTTGTGACACGTCATCAATATGACAAATTTATTTATTCAGTTTTTTTTTTACAAGTTTATTTGTTCAGTTAGACGACACAAAGTGTTCAGTTAATATTTTACTTTTTTTTCATGCTATTATAACCTCAAGAAAAGAGTTAATATGAGTTATATGTTCAATTGGACACCGCAATCCATCCATTCAACTGAGATCGATGCATCTAGAGATACCAATTTGTTAACCACACATACAAATTTTCAATCACATGACAAACCGTTCAATTAATGACAAAACAAACTATTCACGAAGCATTTCATGTTAAAAAAATAAATAACCTAAAAAAACATTTGTCCATAACAACAAGCACATACATGTTCATAAAATAAACCACAAATTACAAAGTTCTAACAACTACAATATCAATTCAGTTTTTAAGAATTGTAGGGGAAAAAAACAATAATGGCAGCAACAAGACTCCATTCCAACACAAACCTGTGGAATACATAATACAGACAAACATAAAATGTTAGCGAAATGATCCCTTAGAGTAACTAATATAACAAATAGCATTTGTGTAATAATTTAAGACTGTGCAATACATAATACTTTCGAAATTAGCTTAATAAAATAACATTAGATGGTCACAAATTGAACACTTATGGTAACTAATAGAACACATACAACTACTAAGTAATCATTTCAGACCGTGCAATACATAACACTTTCAAAATTAGATTCATGACTTAACATAAAGATGGTCACAAATTAAACACTTATGGTAACTAACATAACACTTACAACTGCTAAGTAGTCATTTCAAATTGTGCAATACATAACACTTTCGAAATTAGATTCATGACTTAACATAAAGGTGGTCACAAATTGAACACTTATGGTAACTAACATAACACTTACAACTACTAAGTAGTCATTTCAAACTGTGTAATACATAACACTTTCGGAATTAGATTCATGACTTAACATAAGAAGGTCACAAATTGAACACTTACGATAACTAACAGAACACTTGCAATTGCTAAGTAATCATTTCAGACCGTACAATACATAATTCTTTTGGAATTATATTCATGACTTAACATAAGAAGGTAACAAATTGTACACTTATGGCAACTAACAAAACACTTGCAACTGCTAAGGAATCATTTTCAGACAGTGCCATGCATAATACTTTTCAGAATTAGCTTAATGAAATAACGTCAGATGGTCACAAACTGAACACTTATGGTAACTAACAGAACACATACAACTGCTAAGATATCATTTCAGACCATGCAATACATAACACTTTCAGAAATGTGCTTGACGAAAACAAAAGATGGCCACAAATTGAGCACTTGTGAACACAAACTGAACACATACAATTGTTAAGTAATCATTTTGGCATATAAGAAATAAGATAAGATTTATTACATACCTAAGCTATATAATTCCTTTCAATGTAGTGCCAGTATCCTTAATCAAATGATATCCTAGAACATGATCATCAAGACCAACATCAACCTTAAAAGGGAAAAAGAATAGAAGTGTATATCCCAGGTAAGCTTCAAATCAATTCATATAAAGACAACAATTATACCATGTCAGAAATAAAAATATAATCAAATACAACATTCAAACAATACAGACATTTAATATAACACTAGTATGAAACAATCTGAACACTTATAAGAATTAATTACCAACTGGATATATAGAAAAGACCATAATAACATATAAAAAATAAACACATAGGAAAATAAACTGAACATTTATGTGAAATAAATCGAACACAACTCGACCAAAAGTAAATTCCAACATTCTCTTCATGCTATTAGTACAAAATTAAAACAATATGAGAGTGAAATTATAATTAAAATCTACAATCAACACAATAATGTTCAAACAAAAAGTAACATAATCTATATAGGACAATAATTCAATCCATCAGTTCACAATTGTGAAGATTAATTGCAACTTGAAAATAACAAATCTGTTGTTAATATAGCTTCATCAGAGTTCTAATCTAAGAATAAGAGTCTCGATCCAATATTTAACCATTTAGAATATAAAAAAATAACAAAATTGAAAGAAATACTAACCTGATCCAGACATCACTCTCGAAGGTAATTGATTCCTCTTCGTATTAGCAAAGCTTGATAACCAGAAGTAGAAAAATCAGATTAATCTACAATCTACAGTCTATTGAGATGTGATTTTTGAGAAATTAGAGAAAGACAAGAGATATCGGCAGAGAAGAGAGTAGAAAAGGTAATAGACGATTTAATTGCACAAAATTTAGAGAGAATTTAGATCTTTCCGCCATTGTTGAAGCTCATCGCAATCCAAATCGCCATTGGTGGAGCAGATCGGGAGAAAGAGGAAAGAATAGAATTCAAAAAAAAAGAAATATCTTTCTCACATGATATCACGTGACATGGATGGAGGCAGAGGTTGAACTGTCATTGGGCCGAACGAAGGGTGGACAGGAAGGCTGGAAAGAGCCTGCTGGATGACGTAGATGACAAACAGTTGGATGGTAAGTAGTAATTACCTTCAATAATGGAATTACGAACCTATTTAGAAGTTGAAGATCTGCTTTAGGCCCACACATCAGCCCATTTTGTTATCTCCTTTGATAGGCTAGGATTATCACATTACTATAGCCCAATCTACTGCCAATTCCATCTTAAGTTGTACTGTTACTGTTAGTAAGAACTAGGCCCACACCTCAACAGGTGGGTAGTAAGTTGGGGCACATTTCTGACAGTAAACCCCCATAAAAAGCAATCCAGTTATGACTTGTGAACTAATGAATTTTCCTTGACCATAGTCTAATATCCTATAATCCTCTTTATACTTCACAGTAGGTGAAGAGTTAGAGAGGATGGAAAGAACTTTAAAAAAAAGTTTTATTATATTTGATATCTACTTGTTTGAATGATTAGAGACAATTTTTTTTTGCATCTCACAAATTAAAAATTTTGTGCCTCTAGCCCTCTATTGACAAAGGAAATTGATTACTGCCATTTGCAGTTTTACCATCCCTGCCATCGCTAAATATAAAGTGAACATATACAACAACACAAGGTGAACATATAGACGATCTAAGTAAACATTTTCAAACAAATAACTTCAATGAAAATAAGTTGAATATGCATGTAAAATTCTGAACAAATAATAACAACATTTATTTATTTGTAAGTGTTCACTTAGATCGTCTATATGTTCACCTTGTTTGTTGTATATGTTCACTTTATATTTAGCGATGGTAGGGATGACAAAACTACAGATGGCAGTTATCATTCCTATTGACAAACTATTCAACTATATATATATATATATATATATATATATATATCCCTTCGGATTTGGCTGGGAATTAAAATCTATTACTAGTGGTTAACTCATTACCTTCTGTACTTTTACATTAGAATAAATTTTGCAACAAATCAATATTATTTATTTATTTTTGTTTTCTGATCCCTCCCGTTTATTTAACTTCAACCAATACAAAGTCTAATTGCCTTGGTTTTGACTGCTCTGGTTGGAGTTGGACGGACTTTGCCAGTTTGCCTGTACCGTCATGTGCAGTACCAGTCGCTAATTAGGGATGCTTTTTAAAATATTTGGAAAGGTACTGCTCGAGTCTTGTTTTTAAAAAAATGATACATTGGTACGGGTGGTAACGATAGTTCGGTGTACATACAATCTTGAAAAGTATTAAAAACCATATGAAATGGATAGTAGGTAATTAATGAAGTTAAATGAGTACCATCAATCTTAGCTGGCTTTGTTTCACTGATTGTTTTTTGCTTTGTCGTTACCAGAGGGGATGCTTTGTTAAGTAGCAGCAGATACACAACTCCTGATTTATCATAATATTTTATGTAGAACTTGTAGATATTTTATATAAACAAAATAATCTAAGTTGTATAAACTTCGCATGTGTATGCATTTATATGAAACGAAATCACAAAAAAGTAAAAAAATTAAAAAATAAAAATAAAAACCTTAAGAGTGAACAAATATGGAATCGAATCACTAATTTATTTTATTAACAAAAATCAATTGATTCTGAAGAAATTAGTTTACATCATTTAATGCATACGAATATCGATCATCTCAGTAACAATTCGTCCAATAATTCGAGAATTTCCACTAATTTTCGTACATTCACTTCTTATAAAAGAAAATTTGACATAACCATTTACAGCTTAATTAGTTTTTCATCTGTTAATTTCGCATCAAAATATTCATATATAATTTCCATAATTAAATTTAGAGTATATTGCATATATAATTTTTTATACTAAAGTTTAGAGTTCATATTAATTGATAAAACCGCCAAAATTGAACGAGATGTAAAAACAACAAAACATTAATCAATTTGATGATTGATCAGATAAGTCGGGCAAGTTGTGTTCCAGACAAATTCCACGTCGAATGAACATTTGACATAGAAATCTGATTATCAAATTTGACAAATGGTTACGTGTTTCAAAATTAGCGACAGATCCAGTTACCTTGCATTGCTGAGTGAAAATCCTCGAATTCTATCATTAGAAAGCTCAATCAAAATCAGCATTTACTCCTATAAATTTTTGGTCGAATTATTCCTAGCATGATATATTTTGACCTATTCTATTCCAATATAATATAATTAATTAATAATATATTCCAAAAAGCTAAGAATATTGAAACCATTCCAAGGAACATTCCTACAGTGAAAATGATATGCCAAAATGACGTCATATTGGACCATGTTGAGAAAAAGATATATGTGTGAAGAATATATTCCAAAAAGAAGGGAAAATTTCTTAAGTGGTATATGTCCAAATTTTTTTAAACTATAAATTCAGAAGGTATTTGTTCCGATCGATTAGATTCACATCTGGCCCAGTTTATTTAAGCATTATTTTACGTATGAAAAAATATTCCAATTTATTAAAAGAATAATCTATGTTATTGCCTCCACTCCACTCAAAAGTCAAAACAAAAACAAAAAAAAAGAAGAAAAAAGAAACTTACTCGGACGAGATAATTGAAACATTAATACAGCCGACAGAAACATATAAAATTTGTATTACGTACGTACAATTAAAAAGAACACATTAACTTTTAAGTGAAATCCCTCATTAATTTGTTTGTAATCGTTTTGAAATCATATTGTAGAAAAGTAGACGCATCAATCTGGGAACCAAATCCTGTGCGCCGCGGGACGCTGCAGCGCATGAAATCCCTACCGTTCAATAAATCGAACAGCTGTCCCGCATTTGTCATGTCCGCTTTTTCATATTGGATCCGAAACAAACGTTCTCACTCTAAGTCACGTGGTACTGCTTTTCCAAAAGATTATTTCTACAATAATGACGTTGTAGTACTTCATGCAGCGATTGGTTTTGTACTTTTGTGATTGCATCTTGACTCATTTTGACTCGAACTTCACCACCGCAAGTCACAAAAAATCCAAATCAAAGTTTCAGTAGATGGAAAAGAATATATTGGCTCGCTCAACAGTTACATAAGTCTAATATCAAACTTAGTGACGTTTTCATGAGTATATATATTCAAATTCAAATATCAATATTAATGAGGACATTCTAAAAATTAAAATTTTAATACGTGTACACAGATAAAAATTAATAGTATTCCCTTCCATAAACGATACATGATCTGATTTATCTAGTTACGAATTATTATATAATATTTATTTATTTATTTATTTATTTATTTGTTTGTTTATTTGTATAAATTTTGGAGGTCTAAAAATTTTATGAAAATTCAATACTATTTTTTATAAAAGATGTAAGATTGTCTCGATTCATATGCTAAATTATGAACAGATATTTATTCGTATGTAAGTATTTAGCATTAGCTTAATATAATAATATTAGTGTGTAAAATAATTAAAATGCAGATGCATTCGATTTTGTTAAAAATTAAATGTACACGTATTGCAATTTTAATTTTTGAAAATTTCCTCATTAACATTGATATTTGAATTTGAATGTATATATATACCGATGAAAACGTCACTAAGTTTGATATTAGAATTATATAACTGTTGAGCGAGCCAATATTATATTCTTTTCCTACTACAGAAACTTTGATTTGGATTTTTTGTGACTCGAGGTAGTGAAGTTCGAGTCAAAATGAGTCAAAATGCAACCATAAAACCAATCTCTGCATAAAGTACTACAACGTCATTATTGCAGAAATAATTTTTCAGAAAAACAGTACCACGTGACTTAGAACGAGCGTGTATGTTTCGGATCCGAAATGAAAAAGCGGACAGGACAAACGCGGGACAGCCGTTCGATTTATTGAACGGTAGGGATTTCCTGCGCTGCAGCGTCCCGCGCGGCACAGGATTTGGTTCCATCAATTTGGGGGGCAAAGAGCAAGAATCTCAATTACTTGCTTTGTATTATTATTATTATTTTGGTGTATAGCGGGCAGTGAGCACGACAGAGGATCGTCACAAGTGACGTATTTCTTTGTTTGCAAAAGGGATCTTTTACTAGACCCAATTGCGTTCAAAGGGGAACCTTATTCGGATTCTCGCTTGCATGAAAAGGACTTGCTTTTCTACACACTTCTTGGAAAAGCTTGATATCTTCTTTGTGAAAAAAAAAAAGAGCTTGAGGCACTGGTCGTATCCTTTTCAATTTTTTTGGAGTAATTCGAGAAACTATTCAGAAGATCTGGACCGTTAATTCAGATTAAACGGTACTGGTAGTACATTTCCCCTCACAGAGTTATTTTTCAGGCCGTCTGATTCGGAAGTGTTATGACTTATGACTTGTCAACCAAACAAAATAACGAATGATTAAATATTTCATGAGGTAGACTAAAATCAGTCATGACTAACGGATGGATTCGTCGACCGCCCGTCAGTCGCGATTATATCTCAACTTTTAAAGTTCTAATGACAAATTTAAACCGTTCAATGTATTCTCCATATTGAAATCTCATTGTTGATCAAATTTTACATTTTTCAAAAATTTTCTACTATTGTTTTAGATTTTTAAATATCATTGTTATTAAAGGGTCCATAATTGTTTAGATTAAGAATTTTGTAAAATATTTAAAAAAATACAAAAAAAAAATTCAGAAAAATGTAAAAATTGGTCTCGATGAAGACCTAAAATTTAGGAATATCAAATAAATTTATAACTAGAGCTAACCCCACTAGTCTTTTAGAGTACAGCTTTAGGAATATCATATTTATTAAACTTATCCTTTTTCAAAAGCTAACAATAATATTTATGGGGCCGTTTGGATCGCTTAGGAATTTGGGAAAGTTGTAATTCCTAGGAATAAATTTATTGGAAAGTGTGTAACTTTGTGAAGAGTTTGGATTGTTTATAATAAATTTATGGTATTAAATCTAAAGTGCAAGTAAATTAGATGTTTTTGGTTGTTTTATCAATTAAAATAATCTTAATAATGTAAATAAATAAATTAAAATTTTTGGGTTTTCAAACAGTATAAAAAGCATCTTAAGGTTCAGGTTTTACATTGGTTTGGACTCTATAACACAAAACTTATCACTTTCGTGCATCGAACGGTATTTTTCAAGCGTATACCACTCTGTTCGGTCCGAACAGAAAATATAAGTGTGTGGTTTTGTCTCTTTATAATACTTTATACTTTGTGTTAGGGTTTGTTGGCTAAACTTAGATTTACTAAACCTCAGCTATCGTTTGTTGGACTAGAAACTGGTTCAAACACAATCTAACCTAATTAACTTGATCGTTTCATAACTTTTGGTATAGAATTCAAACCTAAACTTGTTTGTTGGAGTTCGTAAGGATATTTAGAGGTCTTTTGGACTTGTTTAAAAACTACACTTTTGGTGTTAGTTAATCTCCCCTTTCAGATCTACGATTTGTTCTAAATACTTTATCTAAATTATCTTAATTAACCTAATTTTCGAGCTTAACTAAATGTGGTCATTCATTTATAAGTTAATTAGAGTTAACCAAGAAATTCAAACAAGCAGTTAACATAATTCCCAACAAAACATATCATAACATAACGTGTCAAATCACAACATCCAAACCTAAGTTACTACCTTACTCCAAAGACAACATAAATTTAGCCTAACATAGTATCAAAACACACAACAAAAAAGAGTAGAAATCACAAGATACAAGTCTATGGAAAATAAAGAGGAAAACATAGGAAGAATAAACCGAATACTCCTTCTATGCTTCAACACCGTCTTCTAAGACAGTAGAGTGTTGCAAGACGTGTCTCCAACCTTTTTCTTGCTCCTATCGCCTCAAGAATAAGTCGCCTTTTATGAATAATGGTGAAAAATAGTCTTAAGAAGGTGGATGGAGGCTTTGGAAAGTGGATTTGAGCAATTGAGGCTTGGATTCCTTTCTTTCAGGCCTAGGGGGGATTATATAGTAGTTTCAGGCATAAGGAAAAAGTGTAGGCACCTGATGGCAAGAAATATTACCAAAATATCAAGTTTTCTTACATGAAAACCTTCTATATAAGTCTCTATTCAGTCCGAATGAGTTTTGTTTGGACCGAACAGGGTTTTGCTCGGACCAAACAGGGTTTTGTCAAGACCGAACAGAGAGTCCAACATTGAGATAGTAGTTCGGCCATAATTTCTTCATCCGGACTCCGATTGCGGCGATTTAAAAATCGTTGGAAAGCTTAAGATGAGTTCTTCAATGTTATCGATTCCATTTGGCCAATATATTCTCTTAAATCACTCATTTTATGCAATAATTGAGCGTTTGGTTCGAACAAAGTCCCATTCGGTCCGAACGATGGCTTGGACAATGCCTCCAAGTGCTAGGAATGAGTTGTCTAGCATATATCAAGTGCCAAATCTATCTAAATTGAGAATCCACAAAAAATCATCAAGAAACATGAAAAGACGATGGTAGAGCCAATTCCTAGAGAATCACAGTAATTTATCAAATAATTAAATGGTTTGAGTATGATTTGAGTGCCAAATACGGTCAAAATACCAACAAATAATAATGATATCAGTCTCCAATGATATTTAAATGTGGAAAATACATTGAACGGTTCGAATTGACTGTTAGATTTTTTTAAAATTGAAATTTCATTGTAGCTGACGATCTCATCAATCAATCGCGACTGATTTTAGTCTACCTCATATATTGCCAACTTTTCCAACCGCCGGTGCCAATAAATTATTACCACTTTGAGAGATGAATGGTGAAAGTTATAGTTACTCAACTGTCCTTGTACTCTATTAAATACATGAGTTGGTGCAACTTTTTCTTGAAAATGAAAGTAAATAATAAGTTGGTACTTCGGGAGTAAAGAGTTTATTTTAGCTCAAACATGTATTTTAGTTGAAATAAATATGCATTCCGGAATATTAGGTCAAACATTGAGTTTGGCATATTGAGATGTTGCTGACGATCGTGATTTCTTTTTTTTTTTTTTTGGTTAGAAAACGTCACATCTATCAATAAGTCATTAAAATTTAAATTTAAATATGTGATTAATCATTTTAAATGGCTATGCATTCTGTCAAAACCGAGTTTGATTTCTCACAAATGATTAATCATTTTCGTTTCCTTTCTGTCTCGCTGATGTTTCATGAATAGTTGAATACTAACGGCATGAGTGTACGCTGGGGCCAAGGAAAGAATACCAAATGAAAAGTATTCGGAGGGGAAGGTCGAGGAGGTCTTTTTAATACCTAGCTACCAGCGCTCCTACGGGTCAGTGATCGAAATCCGATATTTTTCAGTATTTTTCAAAATTTTTCGATAGTTTGTCTCATAATACCGGATACAGTTAGTATTATCGAAAATTTCTGGTATTCGGTACGGTATAGAATCTAGGAACATCTAGCCAACTACAATTATGGTTGTTTTAATTAAAATTTGATCTAACAGTCTTAATAATATTTCCCTTTACTTAAAAATGATATTTCTCTTAGTCAAGTACCATAATTTAAAAGTACAATATTGTAAAATTATTAGTATTAAATATTGGTACATGAGTGTGCAACGAGGCAGTGAGGCACATAGAAAACCTAATTGAAAGTACTTGGGAGGGGAATGGGAGAATCCAGTAATATCTAACCAACTACAATTAAGGTTAGATTAATGTAAAATAGATCTAATAATTTTAATAATATTTCTTTGTCACAAGTAGTATAATTTAAAAACAAAAAAAAGTTTTAATTAAATTAGTATTAAATATTGGTTGTCCATCAAATGTCATCAGAAGGTGTCTTAATTTTAAACAATGGTAACATTTCGTGCATTTGATGATCATTAAAATTTTTATCAAATTTCTTTGTCTTAATATTTATTTATCACATAAATATAGTACATTTCATATTAATTTTTACGCGGAAATCTTAATAGTTCAGAATTTTTTAAGAGTAGTTAAAAATAGGGAAGTAAATGAATTTTATGAAACATACTTTTCACTATCATTGGGTTTGCTTGTGAACCTAGCAACCTAGTTATATATGTCAAGTTGATTAAATAGGGCTCCGTTTGGATGGCTTCTTCCCGGAATAAGGAATAAGGAATAACCACTTTTTACCAATAAATTTATTTCTAACCATCCAAACTCTTCACAAAAGTTACACACTTCCCAATAAATTTATCCCTTCCTAATAAATTTCTTCCCTTCTTCCTTCTTTCTACCTTATTCTCAACGCATCCAAACGGAGCCTAGCATCACATGGGTTTTCTTTGCCTTGTCCCTTTTGTAGTTCAGATATAACTACTTAAATATTTCTTTTATAGCTGTCATGTGTTATGATATCCCACCTAATTGCTTTCCCCATTATTTCGTTTGTCAATATTGTTGTCCTCTTTTGACAATGCAAAAAAGCTTTACGTTGTCTTATTCGCCAGTCATGACATAAACGATGGTCACAAAGGAAACAGTAATTGTCATGACATATAATAATTGTGATATATTATAATACTACTGTAAAAAATAGAGTAAATCTATTGTTAACCATGATGCATATAATCTTTTGTGCACCATTACCGTTTTGATCGGTACTATTACAAATTGTCAAATTTAATTTAACCATCTCCATCTATATATGAAATCTCGTAGAAAACAAAATTTTATATTTTCTAAAATTTTTTACTATTTTTTATGAAGTTTTTTTCTGCTTACTATTTTTGGATACAAATTAGTTGTAAGAATATCAAAAAGAGAAAGTATAAAAAATATTTTAAAAAATTTCAAAAAATGAAAAATTTTGATTTCAGTGAGATTTCAATACATAGATTAGATTGGTTAAATTCGATTGACAATTTGTGAAACCACTGACCAAAACAGTTATGGTGCACGAAAGCTTATATGCATCATGGTTCACAATAGGTTTACTCATATAAAATAATACTATTGTCATGGCTTATGATACTAATTATCCTTATATATATATCTTGATTGTCCCACCAGTTAATACTAATTGTCATATATTATGATACAAATTTTTTATAAAATAATATTAATTGTCTTAGTTTATGATATCAGTTGTCCTCATATATATCTTAATTGTCTCACCAAATAATATTAATTGTCATGTGTTGTCCCTAATGGGGGCGGCTTAATCAAGGTTTAGCGGAAGCGATTAAGGTATTGGACCGGTTTGGTATGAACTATCCTAACACAATTCAATTTGTACCCAATACAAGCAAGCACACAAGCAATTCACAATGCAAGATAATAAAGAGAGAAAGAGAGAGAGAAATTGAACACGCGATGTGATTACGGAGTTCCGACCCGCTAGAAGAAGCTAGCCTTAGTCGTACATCTCCGGGAGTTCCGCTACCACGAAAGGGCGCGCTCCGTTCAATTCCAACAAGAACGGGACTACAACTTCGAACCGAATCACCTCGTCACAAGGACACTCGAGGCGGATCGGCCTAACTCGAATGGCACAACGGCCTCAAAGGAGAGGAGCTCTCAACCTATTCCAACCTACACCTAGCGACAATGTCGGGGCGGTGGTGTTTGAGGCTACTAAATCTCTCAAGATGGTCTAGCTATGAAAAGCTCAAGTGGGAGAGTATCCCTATGCTCAAAGGCTCAATTCTGGTCTAATTTTGCAAGGCAAAGCTCTCTCTAACTCGTTGTCTTCTCTTTTTGGAGAGAGAACAAGGGGTGGATATATATAGGGCTCAAAATGAGCAGTTCCTCTCCCAGCAAAAACAGGCCACAGCGTTGTACAACGCTGAATAGCGTTATACAACGCTGGAATATGACCGTTGTAAATTCTAACGGCTCTTTAATATAGCCGTTGGTCTGTCAGAGCGTTGTGCAACGCTATTTGCCGTCGCACAACGGAGGAGTGTAAAACCAAAGGAAAACTCCGACAATTCCGTTGGAAATTGTCAGAGCGTTGCTTGCCACTGAATGGCGTTACACAACGCTAAAGGGAGACAAAAGGAACAACTCTGACAGATTCAACAGGGCGTTGTACAACTCTATATACCGTCACACAACGCTAATGTTACCCAACGCTGAAAGACGTTGGCTAACGTCTCCAGAAACTTTGCATGTAAAAACGACTGTTTACATGGGACAGCTAACTTGGGATTTTTGTGGCGTTGTGCAACGCTATATGGCGTTGCACGATGGTACTCAGGAAAATTTCCAAGTTTTTAACTGTAGCGTTGTACAACACTACTGAGCGTTGTACAACGTTCTGACTCAGCGTTGCCTAACTCTATATAGCGTTGTGCAACGTTGATTCACAAAAGTATGAATTTAGCTGTTCTAGCGTTGTGTGCCACTATCTAGCATTGTACGACGCTAGGTCACAGAAAACAGGATTTTGCTAGTTTATTGAGCTTTTCGCTATCTAGACCATTTCAAGGATAAACAAGGACTAAAGTATACCTTCTATCCTAGTCTAAACTAGCCTACAAGCTCTCTAAAGACTTGATTTTGATCTTTCTTAAAGCTTTTATCCAAGTCCTCATAAATTGTATCTTCTTCCTATAAAACTCAAAGAAGATTGTTAAATGCCAAATGATATTGTTTTGTAATCGACAAACCTAGAGACGTTTAGTACAACATCCTGAAAATATTACTAATTGTCCTGGAAAAATAGTTAATTGTCATAAAAAATGTTAATCATTATGGAAAAATAAAGGTGGGGGAGAGAGGGTAATATAGATGATAGGAGAGGAGGGAGAATACACTTTGGACGATAAATCCAAGAGATAATTGGGATAAGCGATAAAAAAAAAAATGTAGTTAGCATTTAATTAATGACATTCTGAAAAAAAAATGTGTCATTAAGAGAATGATGAGAATGACAAAGGCTATGAATGATCATTATCACTTTCGAATACAAAGTGTTTCCCAAATTTTAGTTTCTGAAAGAATGTTCGTGTGGGTCGCGATCAAATCTTCTGATTCTAGTTTAAAATGAACGATTCAAACTGTCTAATATGATCTTCCATTGAAATCTCCATGCATACCAAATTTTACAGTTTTTCAAAAATTTTAAGTATTTTTAAAAAAAAATTAGAAAATCGTTAATCTATTAGTTCTGAACTGTTCAAAAATAATAATTTTTAAATCCGAAAAAATATTTAAAATTTAAATATATATATATATATATATATATATATATATATATATATATATATATATATCAAGCTTTTAAATTTCGATTTTTTCGGTATGACGATCTAGGTCCCCATGTTATTTCGGTGTTATTTCGATGTTATAACGGCAATATAACGGTGTAGTGTTTTTTTCAAAGTTTGACACACATCAATTCTCTAACTATCAATTTATATGTTTATACATCTCCAATACTCCATACAAATAGCATATGGCCATACCAAATTCAATATACTGTAGTGTACCAATATTGAGTAGCAGTAGCAGCAGGTTGTACCAATTCAACAATAGTTCAATATTGAATACACAATTTAACAATAGTAGCAATAACAGCTTGTTATTTCGCCGAAATAACTGAAATAACGCGTTACGCCATTTTTTCAATTAAGACTGTAACGTTCATGTGGTTTGACACAGAATACCGCTATTTCTATTATTTCGCCGAAATTTAGAAGCTTGATATATATATATATATATAATTTAGTTTGCATAGAGATTTCAATAAGAGGTCATATTAGACGGTTTGAATCGATCATTTCGAACCAAAATTCAAGAGTTTTGATCGCAAATCAATTTTCTTTTTTTTTGTAATGTATCTCACCAATCACCATAGTCAAACTCTAGATATATATTCATCTCCTCTGAAAAAGAAAAAAAATAAAACTGAAACCGTACAAAGTCATTTTATTAAGACGTGTCCCGCCATAATCAAAACGCGTTTGCTGATTTCTGTCCGCTGATTATGCTCTGTCAACAGTAAGTAAAAATTTTGGCGTATTAATCACCGCATTTATTTCATAACAATTTTTTCTAAAATCTATGAGTGTGTTGATTGTCTATATATGGAAGGAACAGGGGGAGAGGAAGGAGGGAATAAGCCTTTTTAAATGATTACATTTTTTTTTTTTGATAACCTTACTGGTTAAATCCGACAGCTAGTCATATGTCCTAACGAATGAAATCCAGTCCCGCGCGGGACCGTGCAGCGCACAGATTACAACCGTATGATTTAATCTCAATGATAAAGGGAGTCTCGTGTATGTAACCAGATTGATAGACTCGAACCGTCCAAATCAGATCGGACGGTTCGTAGGCTGCGCTGGATGGTCTCGTGCGGGAGCAGATAAGAATTATATGTCCTGATCCCGAAGAAGAGTTATTAAGTACAAAAACGATCATCGACAAAAAAAATAATAAATAAATACAAAGCGATACAAATAAAAACTAAATAAGTCAATGAGGTTTTATTGTGGAAGACGGACAACATTTTGCATTCTTCTCCTTCTAAAAAAATACAACATTTTTCATTTTCCTCTTTCTTCAAAATATATAACATTTTACTATTTTTCTTGAAAAAATATAATATTATCGTTTTGCTTGAAAAAATATGTCCGTCTGATCAAGACGAACAAAGATAGCCCAAATATTGACCAATTAAGTCGTTGACTTTTCAATGTTTTTTTAGATCGAATCATCGTACTTGGAATAAAAACCATATATGTAATAGTTGCTAATTTGCTATGTCCAATATGTATCAAAGACTATTAATTGATTTTGCATGCAACAAGTAATTTTTCTTTGATTTTTAGGACGAAGTTGGGTAATAGCCTTAGTATTATTAGCTAAAAATTAAAACGCAAAACATACAAATCCAACCCTAGAATAAACTCTAATCATAATGTTAGCTAGATAAGAAACCCAGTTAATAGATTTCAGAAAAAAAAAGGAGACACGTAACTAAGTTGTTTGTTTTCTATAGTTCAATTTTTCCTGTTATTTGTAGTCAACTTGGACTAAATGTAATCTTTCATGGCCGCCTTTTGCAAATTGCAGTAGTAGTATTAAATGTAAACGACAACAATCAACTTTACACCGTCTACTTTATGAACGAACCTTACTGAACAACCCAGCAATAATGGACAATTAATGTATAATTCCAGCGTATGGGCATTGAGTCAAATTAATAAATAATAATAATAAAACAATTAATGTATCATTCTGACCTCATATATGGTAACCTAAAGAATCTAAACCTACATATCTTTCTAACTGCCTAAGGACTTATTCTCCTCCTCCTCCACCACCAGGTCCACCACCAACAACAACAATAGTTAAAATAATAAAATTAAAATGCGAAATTATCCTCACCTTATAATATTTTAAATTATTAAGTACATCCAACTTATCAATTAGCCATTGTAACAATTTATCAATTTAGTCACAATTTATACAATATAAAAACAAGTTATTCCTCATTTAAATAATTATGAAGTAAGGATATTAGTTTCCTCTGTCTGCAAAGATATTTAGGCAAAAAAAAAAAAACCAGCCAAATAACTTAATTAGAATAATTCACTGCTTTTGGTGGCGAGTCCTATCTGAATTTCTTTTTCTTGACAAACTGTAAGCAGAATATGGATACTTGAGGGAGAAAATGTGAAACGATTTGAATTTTTCTACGTTGCTAATAGAGCATTGAGGAAAGAGGTAACCTGATTTTGAACTCCTGCTAAATTAACAAACTATTTAATGAAAAGAAAAACAAAGTATTTAATAAAAATTCACTTCTCAGGAGATAAAATTAACTCATGTAAAATTCCCTTCTATGGTTTTTGTTGCATGGGCATCATAGCGCTTCGGTGTTCCCTCCACCGTTGACAAGGAAACAATTTTATCCATTTTAACCATATTTTTTTTTCACTAATTTATTTGTATTGTACAAAAATTAAAATGTTGTGATATTTAAATAGTAAATTAGAAGAATTATGTGAGTTTTATTTTTCATTTATAATGATTTCTTTCTTATTTAATATTTAACTTTTAAATTAACTATAGTTAATAAATTTTATTTTTTAGTTTTTGACGAGGGGGTGATTTCTGGGCCCACTTCTAGTTGACCGGAATCACGTGATTTGGGCTTTCAACGTGGAGATATTTAGCTAATAGACCAGGTCCAGCTAAATCCTGGGTATTCCAATTTTATATTATTATAATTTTTGGAAGAGGCTCTGCCATATGTGCATATGCCGATATACTCAACGCAACCGCCCCACGGCCCCAGTGTCTAAAGCGGCGAGAAATCGATATTCCGCACATGGGAACTGACACGTGTCGTTGAACCGGTCAGTTCCCGCGTTGGTACCACACCACACTCCCGAATAATATCTCCAGCCACCGCCTACTCATATCTCAAATCTACCTTGTTAGCTTGTTTCTATCGCGCATAAACACAAACACCTTTCGGATATAGAGGCGCGACCTTAATAGAAAGAGAAAAACAGAGAGAGAGGGAGATGAAGGTGTTGTGTAACGCGTGCGAGGCGGCGGAGGCGGTGGTGATGTGCTGCGCCGACGAGGCGGCGCTGTGCTGGGCCTGTGACGAGAGAGTACACGCCGCCAATAAGCTCGCTGGGAAACACCAGAGGATCCCCTTGATCTCTTCCTCCTCTTCTTCTTCTTCTAGCATCGCTGGTGCCAGGGGTGGGCCCTCCTGTTCAGTCCCCAAGTGCGACATCTGTCAGGTCTCTCTCTCTCGCTCTCTCTCTCTGTTGTTTATTCTTTATTTTAGGAATTTTAGTGCGTTATCGAGCAATTGTTCAAACTTTGAAGCTGTTTCAATTTCTTTTAATTTCTATTTTTGTCGTCATGCTATCTATTATATTTCTGTTTTTGGTATTGGTTTATTGGATAACCAAATTTATACTAGGGTGAGAAAGCCCAAAGTTTCCTTTTTTGTTCCAAAATTCGAAGGAAATTGGATTCTCCCAAAATTTTCCTTTTTCAACATAGTGATTAATCAAACAATAGGGTCTTAACTCTTAACTCTTAAGATTCTTGAAGTGATCTCTTAATTATCTTCTGATTTCAGGAGGCTTCTGGATATTTCTTCTGCCTCGAGGATCGCGCTCTTCTGTGCCGAAATTGTGACATTTCCATACACTCAGCAAACCCTTATGTCTCTTCTCATCAGAGATTTCTGCTAACAGGAGTTCAAGTTGGACTGGAGCCGTCTGACAATGCAAAAGTCCCATCCACCTCCAGCAACCAACCAAACCGGAATTCTAATCCCGCACCCAATAAATCCATAGAAAGGACACTGGAAGTACCACCTCAAACCAAATCCTTCCCGAAGAATGCTTCCATCTCGGGTCAGGCGACTTGGGATGGTAGCCTGGCCACTATCACTGGTATGGCAGCTCCAACTAACTCTTTGCTTGAGTGGCCTGAATTATGTGAACAACAATTCATTATTAAAAGAAGCAGCAATGGAGGGGTTAATCCAAATCAAGTGGGTAGGGATGGAAATGGTATGACAGCCAAGGCAGTGCCAGTTGGAAACATCTTGGGTGGTACCACGCCCGATTGGCCGTTGGATGAATTCTTTGGGTTCAATGGATTCAATGGTGGCTTCGGGTTTCCTGAACATGGTTCTTCAAAGGTTTGTGAAATATCTGAATAATTATCTGATACTTTGCATTAGTTCTTACTGTGTTCTTGACATCTGCAATTCCGTCTATACCAGATCAATGTCTATATTAGTTTTTGTTTATTGCAACCTGCTCTGGTCAGTTGACATTATGCAAACGCTTGTTTCCAATTTCCATTTTCTTAGGACTACAAATTGTAAGTTGGATCAGGTCTGTTGAGTTTCAGATTGGGTCAATTTGGGGTGTTAGAACAATGGTTCTTGGTTTCAATCCTTTAGGGCACTTGTAGCATTTTTGCTTCAGGCTATGTTCTGTTCCTTTCTTTCAGGATGACTAGCTGATTGACCCTGAAATATACATTCCTTTCTTTCGAACAAGGAGTAGCTTGTGTAACCCTGAAAAACAAACTAGATTTTGCAATTGTATGGAGTTGTACCTTGCAACGACCCATGTTATCTATGTTTTTATCCTTCAAGGAATACTAGCTATATAGCTTAAATGACCCTGACATCTCAACTAGGCCTTTGCAATATATGGAGGTGCAACTCGCAACCCATCTTCTCTACAATTCTACATATCTTAAGATGGCCCTTCGGAGTACTAGTTATTTATGGTCTATGATTTGTTAGATCCAGGCCCGTCCTGTCCTTGGCAGACCTGACTGCTTGCTTAGATTTTGAGGGTATGCACATGTCTGAATCATGCACCAAACATTTCAAATTATGAACTAACAAACAATATTTCTTCTTTTTTATTTAATTTACGACAGGCTGATAGTGGAAAACTAGGAAGCTCAGAGAGCTCATCCTTATACCGATCCAATGATGAGGAAATGGAGGCAATGGGGTATCTTGGACAGGTGCCAGAGATATCATCATGGACAGTACCAGAGATGCCTTCCCCACCTACTGACTCTGGGCTCCACTGGCAGCGAAATCTACACCATGTTCCTGACATCTTATCTGGTTCGCCTCAGAAGTATTTCACCTCGTCTGATAGATTGAAGAGCCGACGGAGATATCACTGAGACCATTTTAGATATTCAAGTGGAGCAATTGCCCTTTTCCTGGTATTTTCTTTTATCGATAGCACCCTGATAATTCTAGTTTTGGTAATTGTTTGCAATGCTGTGACACTTTTGTAGGCCTAAATAGATCTTAATATTGACCAGAACCAAAGCCATGAAGTTGGTTTTGAGCTGCTGCTTCGTTTGGCATGACTAATATTCTGGGCTTACACTATATTTGTACATCATTGAAAATCTGTACAGTTCATTTGATAGTTGGGGTTGTTCTTACTTTTTTTTTTTTTTTTGGGTGGGCACGAAAGGGGGGGGGGGGGGGGTGCATAGCAAAGGAATAATTTATGTTATGTTTCCCTTGAACAGGTCTGGTTGGGTATGGGTCAACCTGTCGGGTTGAGCCATGAATAAACAGTCCTAGGTTTACAAGTAATGTAAATATAGTATAAATATATTCCACCAGTTTTGGCTGTTTTCAGGTTTTGTTTACAATTATCAACCTCAAAGTTGGGTCTGTGTTGATTGTATACTGCTTTGTTGACAAGATCAGTATTTATTTATAGTGCTTGGGCATGGAATTGATGTGATGATAATTGTTATTTCAGGATGATGAAGAGGTACAGGCATCTGCTTGAAGTTCCAATCTATAAATATATAATCATTGGATGACATATGTGCAAATGCTGACAAGAGATACAGAAAAAAAATGAGGACATGGGCCAATGAATACTTAGTTCTTATTGATTTACTCATTTTTTTGTATCAGAATCATTTTATTGTAGCAAGTCGTTCCATTTTAAGTCGTCAAAGGTTTAGTTGGGTAGCAGTGCTTGTGTCAGGGTCATGTTGTGGTTATTTCTTTTTGAGATTTACTACCTTGCGTGAATGATTTAGTTGTGACAGAATAGTTGTCTTTCTGATATCAGCGAGTGGTTTAGAGTACGCGCTCAGTAATCATTGCTGTCTTTCTGATATCAGTGTGTGGGGTGTAGAGTCAGTAATCATCTCCTATGCAAAATCTATATTGCTATAAATATTTCTGAATTTACATAGCACAATGGATTTTTGTCATTAGGATAACATCTACAAAATTATTTTGTGAATTAAGTGTTGAGGTTTTGTAATAGCCTCAGGTTGGCCTGATCGAGTTGCAGTACATATTGGCGCCAAATGGATTGCTTGTCGTTTTATTTCAGTTTTGAAACAGAGAAAATACAGGATTGCTTGTCTTTTTATTTCAGTTTTGAAACAGAGAAATTACACTTACGCTCCTATTGCATCATCGTCTGCTTATACCATAATCTAATTCCTAACAGGGACAGATTACAGGGTCTCAGTGCAAGTATTCGCTATGTCTAGTTGCTAATTTGAGCAGTCGATAAGTGTACATGTAATATACTATATTACTATTTTGCAAAATGTTGCGCAGTGTATTTGTAGTGTTTTACAATTTATTCTGCAAAATGGTGTACTGTATACCTCATCACAAGACGATGACATGCCAATGTATATATATATGAGTTTGAAAGCTATTTGACAATATGTGAACAGACCAAAAATATTTTTCAGTCATTGTTAACGACAAAATTGTAAACCGTAGGTCAAAAGATGCGATGTCAGACGATTAAATACTAACGAGGCAGCTTGAAATGAGAATCATTCTTTATGAGTTCCTTTTTTTAATTATTTCTATTTTTTTATTTCATAACTTGCCCGCAGCCGTAGGCCATGAATTTGATATTTACCGGTGCAACAAAAGATGTGAAGTGTGATTGCGGGTGGCGTGAAAGTGCGTCCCTAATTTACCGAAATTTATTGGTTTAATAAACAATTTGCCCTAATTTTCCTCAAAAGACGAAAGGTTTGGTTGGGTGGCAAGTCGTTCCATTTAAGTCGTCACAACTAAATCATTCACGCGAGGTAGTAATAAATATCAAAAGAAACAGCCACAACACGATCCTGACACACAACCATTGCTACCCAACTAAACCATTGACGACTTAAATAGAACGACTTGCTACAATAAAAAAATTTCTGGTAACAACAAAATGAGTAAATCAATATCATTGGCCCATGTCTTTTAAACGTTTGAGAATTTTAATCGTTTCAATATTCATTCGAAGTTTTTTTATCACAATAATCTATATTTAAACTCTTTATATTGTTTAAAATATGATTCATATGTTATTTATTCACAAGGATTAGATTATACCTGGTAATTACGTATAGAAATTGCAAATAATGCAATTCTGAGCGTCGTTTTCGCATTTTAATCGTTTCTGGATTCATTCTAAGTCATTAATCACGACAATAGACATTTAAACTCTATATATTGTCTAAAATTTGATTCATATGCTATTTATTCAAGAAGATTGGTTTATACATTGTAATTATGCATATAAAATGCAAATAATACAATTCTGAGTTTTATTTGAGTATTTCAATCGTTTATGAATTCATTCTAAGTCATTTGATCAAAATAATATATATTTAAACTCCTTATACTGTCTAGAATATGATTCATATGTAATATATTCAAAAAGATTGGATTATACATGGTAATTACGAATATAAAGTGCAAATAATGCAATTCTTAGAATTGTCTGAGCATTTCAATGGTTTCTGGATTCATTCAAAGTCATTTGATCACAATAATCTACATTTAAACTATTTATACTGTTTAGAATATGATTCAAATATCATTTATTCAAAAGGATTGGATTATACACGGTAATTACGCATATAAATTGTCAATAATGCAATTATAAGCATCGTTTAAGCATTTCAATGGTTTATGCATTCATACTAAGTCACTTGATCACGATAATGTACATTTAAACTGTTTATAATGTCTACATTATGATTCATATGTAATTTATTCAAGAAGATTGGATTATACACGGTAATTACGCATATAAAGTGCCAATAATGCAATTATAAGCATCGTTTAAGCATTTCAGTCGTTTCTGCATTCATACTAAGTCACTTGATCACGATAAGGTACATTTAAACTGTTTATAATGTCTAGATTATGATTCATATGTAATTTATTCAAGAAGATTGGATTATACATGGTAATTACGCATATAAATTGCAAACAATGCAATTCTGAGCGTCGTTTGAGCATTTGAATTGTTTCTGGATTCATTCTAAGTCATTTGATCACAATAATCTACATAACTCTTTATGCTTTCTAGAATATGATTCAAATGTTATTTATTAAAAAATTGGATTATAAATGGTAATTACGCATATAAAGGATAAATAATGCAATTCTAAGCATCGTTTGAGCATTTCAATCGTTTCTGCATTAATTCTAAGTCATTTGATTAGAATAATGTACATTTAAATTCTTTATACTATCTGGATTATGATTCATATGTTATTTATTCAAGAAGATTGGATTATATATGGAAGTTACACATATAAAATGCAAAATAATGCAATTCTAAGCATCGTTTGAGCATTTCATTCATTTCTGGATTCATTCTAAGTCATTTGATCACAATAATCTAGATTTTATACTCTTTATACTGTCTAGAATATGATTAATATGTTATCAATTCACAAGAATTGAATTATATATGGTAATTATGCATACAAAGTGCAAATAATAAAATTATGTGCGTCTTTTGTGCATTTGAAAGGTTTCTGTATTCATTGTAAGTCATTTGATCACAATAATGTATATTTAAACTCTTTATAATGTCTAGTATATAATTCATATATTATTTATTCAAGATGATTAGATTATACATGGTAATTACGCATATAATGTGAAAATAATGCATTTCTGAGCATCGTTTGAGCATTTCAATCGTTTCTGGATTCATTCTAAGTCATTTGATCACAATAATATATATTTAAACTCTTTATAATGTCTAGAATATGATTCAAATTCTATTTATTCAGAAAGATCGGATTATATATAGTAATTACGCATATAAATTGCAAATAATGAAATTATGAACATCCTTTGAGCATTTCAATCGTTTTTGGATTCGTTCTAAGTCATTGTGATAACGATAATCTACATTTAAACTCATTATACTGTCTAAAATAAGATTCATATGTTACTTATTTAAAAGGATTCGATTATAGTTTCTAATTATGCATATAAAGTGCAAATAATGCAATTCTGAGCTTCGATTGAGCATTTTAATCGTTTCTAGATTGATTCTTAGTAATTTTATCTCAATAATCTACATTTCAACTCTTTATAGTGTCTAGAATATTATTAATATGTTATTTAATAAAAAAATATTTGATTATACAAGGTAATTACACATATAAATTGCAAATAATGCAATTCTGAGCATCGTTCGAGCTTTTCAATCGTGTATGGATTCATTCTAAGTCAATTGTTCACAATAATGTACATTTAAACTCTTTATACTGTCTAGAATATGATTCATATGCAATTTATTCACAATGATTAGATTATAGTTTCTAATTATGCATATAAAATGCAAATAATGCAATTCTGAGCTTCGATTGAGCATTTCAATCGTTTCTGGATTGATTTTTAGTAATTTTATCTCAATAATCTACATTTAAACTCTTTATACTGTCTAGAATATGATTCATATATTATTTATTCAATAATACTGAATTATACATGATAATTACGCATATAAAATGCAAATAATGCAACTTTGAGCATCGTTTGAGCATTTCAATCGGTTATGGATTCATGTCATTTTATAAAAATAATCTAGATTTAAACTCTTTATACTGTCTAGAATATGATTCATATGTTATTTATTCACAATGATTGGATTATACATGGTAATTACACATATAAATTGCCAATAATGCAATTCTGAGCATCGTTTGAGCATTTCAATTGTTTCTGTATTCAATCTTAGTCATTTGACCACAATAATATACAATTAAAATTTTTATACTGTCCAGAATATGATACATATGTTACTTATTCAAAAGGAATAATGCAATTCTTTGCACAGTTTGAGCATTTCAATTGTTTCTGGGTTCATTCCAAGTCATTTGAACACAATAATATGCATTTATAATCATTATAATGTCTAGAATATATTTCATATGTTATGTATTCCAGAAGATTTGATTATAAATGGTAATTACGTATATTGAGTGCAAATAAATTTTGAGAATCGTTTGAGCATTTCAATCATTTCTTGATTCATTCTAAGTCATTTGATCACAATAATCTACATTTAAACTCTTTATAGTGTCTAGAATATGATTCAAATGTTATTTATTCAAAAAGATTGGATTATGTATATTAATTACGCATATAAATTCCAAATAATGCAATTCTGAACATCGTTTGAGTATTTCAATCGTTTCTGGATTCATTCTAAGTCATTTGATAACTATAATCTACATTTAAACTCATTATACTGTTTGGAATATGATTCATATGTTATTAATTCAAGAAGATTGGCTTATACTTTTTAATTATTGATATTGCAAACAATGCAATTCTAAGCTTCATTTACGCATTTCAATTGTTTTTTGATTCATTTTAAGTAATTTGATCAAAATGATCTACTTTTATACTCTTATAATGTCTAGAATAATATTCATATGTTATTTAAATAAAATGATTTGATTATACATGATAATTACAAATATAAATTGCAAATAATGTAATTCTAAGCGTCGATTTAGCAACTCAATCATTTCTGGATTAATTCTAAGTCATTTGATCACAATAATCTACATTTCTACTCTTTATAATGTCTAGAATATATTTCATATGTTATGTATTCCAGAAGATTGGATTATGTATGTTAATTACGTATATCAAGAGGAAATAATGCAATTCTGAGAATCGTTTGAACATTTCAATCGTTTCTGTATTCATTCTAAGTCATTTGCTCACAATAATGTGCATTTAAACTCTTTATGCTGTCTAGAATAGGATTTATATGTTATTTATTAAAAAAGATTGGATTATACATGATAGTTACACATATAAATTGCAAATAATGATATTCTGAGAATCGCTAGAGCATTTCAATCGTTTCTATATTCATTCTAAGTCATTTAATCACAATAATCTACATTTGAACTATTTATTATGTCTAGAAAATTATTCAAATGTTATTTTTTCATAAATATTAGTAAACATATAAAATGCAAATATGCAATTCTGAGCGTCGTTTGAGCATTTCTATTTTTTCTGGGTTCATTCTAAGTAATTTGATTACAATAATCTACATTTAAACTCTTTATACTGTCTAGAATATGATTCAAATGTTATTTTTTAAAAAATATTAGTATAGATATATGGTAATTAAACATAAAATGCAAATAATGCAATCCTGAGCGTCGTTTGAGCATTTGAATCTTTTCTGGATTCATTCCAAGTCATTTGATCACAATAATCTACATTTATACTCTTTATAATGTCTAGAATATATTTCATATGTTATGTATTCCAGAAGATTGGATTATGTATGTTAATTACGTATATCAAGAGCAAATAATGCAATTCTGAGAATCGTTTGAACATTTCAATCATTTCTGTATTCATTCTAAGTCATTTGCTCACAATAATGTGCATTTAAACTCTTTATAATGTCTAGAATAGGATTTATATGTTATTTATTAAAAAAGATTGGATTATACATGATAATTACACATATAAATTGCAAATAATGATATTCTGAGATTCGCTAGAGCATTTCAATCGTTTCTATATTCATTCTAAGTCATTTAATCACAATAATCTACATTTAAACTATTTATTATGTCCAGAAAATTATCCAAATGTTATTTTTTCATAAATATTAGTATAGATATGGTAATTAAACATATAAAATGCAAATATGCAATTCTGAGCGTCGTTTGACCATTTCAATTTTTTCTGGGTTCATTCTAAGTAATTTGATTACAATAATCTACATTTAAACTCTTTATACCGTCTAGAATATGATTCATATGTTAGTTATTCTAAAATATTGTATTATAAATTCTAATTATGCAAATAAAATGCAAATAATGCAATTCTAAGCATTTCAATCGTTTCTAAATTTGTTCAGAATGGTCAAATCATGCTCAGAATAATCTAAATTTAAACTCTTTATGCATTCAAGAATATAATTCATATGTTATTTCTTCAAAAATATTGAATTATACATGCTAATTACGAATAGAAAGTGCAAATAATGCAATTCTGAGCTTCGTTTGTGCATTTGAATCATTTCTGGATTCATTCTAAGTCATTTGATCACAATAAGCAATTCTGAGCATGATTTGACCATTCTAAGTCATTTGATTACAGTAATCTACATTTTTACTTTCTATGTACTGTCTAAAATATGATTCATATGTTATTTATTTAAAAAGATTGGATTATAGATGGAAATTACGCATATAAAGTTCCAATAATACTATTCTGAGCTTTGTCTGAGCATTTCAATTGTTTCTGGATTAATTCTAAGTCATTTGGTAAAAATAATCGACATTTAAACTCATTATACTGTCTAGAATATGATTCATATGTTACTTATTCAAAAGGATTGGATTATACATGGAAATTCTGAGAATCGTTTGAGCATTTCAAAATTTTCTGCACTGATTCTAAGTCATTTGATCCCAATAATGTACATTTAAACTCTTTATAATGTCTAGAATAAGATTCATATGTTATTTATTAGAGAAGATTGGATAATACGTCTTAATTAAGCATATAAAGTGCGAATAATGCAATTATAAGCAGCGTTTGAGAATTTCAATCGTTTCTGGATTCATTCTTAGTCATTTTATTATAATAATCTACATGTAAACTCTTTATACTGTCTACAATATGATTCAAATGTTAATTATTTAAAAAGATTGGATTATATATGGTAATTACGCATATAAAGTGCAAATAATGCTATTCTGAGCATCGTTTGAGCATTTAAATCGTTTCTGGATTCATTCTAAGTTATTTGATAACAATAATGTACATTTAAACTTTTTATAATGTCTATAATATGATTATTATGTTATTTATTCAAGAATATTGGATTATACATGGTAATTACACATATAATGTGCAAATAATGCAATTCTTAACGTCGTTTGAGCATTTCAATCATTTCGAGATTCATTCTATCTCATTTGATAACAATAATCTACATTTAAACTCTTTATACTGTCTAGAATATGATGCATATGTTATTTATTCAAGAAGAATGGATTGTACATCGTAATTGCACATATAAAGTGCAAATAATGCAATTCTGAATATGGTTTGACCATTTCAATCGTTACTGGATTCATTCTAAGTCATTTGATCACAATAATCTGCATTAAACTTTTTGTACTGTCTAGAATTTGATTCATATGTTATTTATTCAAGAATATTAGATTATACATGGTAATTACGCATATAAATTGCAAATATAAATGCAATTCTGGGCATCGTTTGAGCATTTCAATCGTTTCTGGATTCATTCTATGTCATTTGATAATGATAATCTACATTTATACTCATTATTCTGTCTGGAATATAGTTCATTTGTTATTTGTTCAAGAAGATTGGTTTATACATTGTAATTATGCATATAAATAGCAAACAATGCAATTCTGAGTTTCATTTAAACATTTCAATTGTTTTTGGGTTCATTCTAAGTCATTTGATCAAAATAATCTACTTTTGTACTCTTTGTAATGTCTAGAATAATATTCATATGTTATTTAAAGAAAATGATTTGATTATACAAGATATTTACAAATATAAATTGCAAATAATGCAATTCTGAGCGTCGTTTTAGCAACTCAATCGTTTCTGGATTAATTCTAAGTCATTTATTCACAATAATCTATATTTATAACTCTTTATAATGTCTAGAATATATTTGATATGTTATGTATTCCAGAAGATTGGATTATAAATGTTAATTACGTATATCAAGAGCAAATAATGCAATTCTGAGAATCGTTTGAGCATTTCAATCGTTTCTGGATTCGTACTAAGTCATTTGATCGCAACAATCAACATTTTAATTCGTTATATTGTCTGGAATATAATTCAAATGTTATTTATTAATAAAAAAGGAATAAATATATGGTAATTACATATATAAATTTCCAATAATGGAATTATGAGCTTTGTTTGAGCACTCCAAAATATGATGTATATGTTATTTGTTCAAAAAGATTGGATTATATATGGTAATTACGCATATAAAGAGCAAATAATTTAATTCTGAGCAACGTTTGAGCATTTCAATCATTTCTGGATCCATTCTAGGTCATTTGATAACGATAATCTACATTTATACTCATTATACTGTCTGGAATATAATTCATATGTTATGTATTTGAGACGACTGGATTATAAATGGTACTTACGTATATCAATTACAAATAATGCAATTCTGAGAATCGTTTAAGCATTTCAGTCGTTTCTGGATTCGTACTATGTCATTTGATAACAGTAATCTACATTTTCTCTTTATATTGTCTAGAATATGATTCAAATGTTATTTATCAAAAAAGAAATAAATTATACATGGTAATTACGCATATAAAGTGCCAATAATGGAATTCTTAGCTTCGTTTGAGCATTTCAATCATTTTTGGAATCATTCTAAATCATTTGATCACAATAATCTACATTTAAACTCTTTATATTGATTAGAATATGATTAAAATGTTATTTATTCAAAAAAACAATGGATTATAGATGATAATTACGCATAAAAAGTGCCAATAATGGAATTCTGAGGTTAGTTTGAGCATTTTAATAGTTTCTGGATTCATTCTAAGTCATTTGCTCACAATAATGAGCATTTCAACTCTTTATACTTTCTAGAATATGATTTATATGTTATTTATCCGTAAAGATTGGATTATACATGATAATTACACATATAAATTGCAAATAATGCAATTCTGAAAGTCGCTTCAGTATTTCAATCGTTTCTATATTCATTCTAAGTCAAATAATCACAATAATCAACATTTAAATTATTTATTATGTCTAGAATATGATTCAAATGTTATTTTTTAAAAAATATTAGTATAGATATATGGTAATTAAACATATAAAATGCAAATAATGCAATCCTGAGCGTCGTTTGAGCATTTGAATCTTTTCTGGATTCATTCCAAGTCATTTGATCACAATAATCTACATTTCTACTCTTTATAATGTCTAGAATATATTTCATATGTTATGTATTCCAGAAGATTGGATTATGTATGTTAATTACGTATATCAAGTGCAAATAATGCAATTCTTACCATTACAATCTTTTCTAAATTCGTTCCATGTCATTTGGGCAGAATAACATACATTTAAAATCATTATACTGTCAAGAATATGATTCATATGTTATTTAATAAAAAAGATAGCATTATACATGCTAATTACGAATAGGAAGTGCAAATAATGCAATTCTGAGCTTGGTTTGTGCATTTAATTCGTTTCTTGATTCATTTTAAGTCATACGATCACAATAATCTACATTTAAAATTTTTATACGGTCTAGAATATGATTCTTTAGTTATTTATACAAAAAGATTGGATTATACATGGTAATTACGCATATAAAGTGCCAATAATGGAATTCTTAGCTTTGTTTGAGCATTTCAATCATTTTTGCAATCATTCTAAGTCATTTGCTCACATTAATGTACATTTAAATTCTTTATTCTGTCAAGAATATGATTCATATGTTATTTATTCAAAAATATTGGATTATAGATGGTAATTACGTATATAAAGGGCAAATAATGCAATTCTTAGAATCGTTTGAGCATTTTAATTGTTTCTGGATTCATACTAAGTCATTTGATCACAATAATCTACATTTAAACTCTTTATATTGTTTAGAATATGATTAAAATGTTATTTATTCAAAAAAACAATGGATTATAGATGGCAATTACGCATATAAAGTGCCAATAATGGAATTCTGAGGTTAGTTTGAGCATTTCAATCGTTTCTGGATTCATTCTAAGTCATTTGCTCACAATAATGAGCATTTTAACTCTTTATACTATATAGAATATGATTTATATGCTATTTATCCATAAAGATCGGATTATACATGATAATTACGCATATAAATTGCAAATAATTCAATTCTGAAAATTGCTACAGTATTTCAATCGTTTCTATATTCATTCTAAGTCAAATAATCACAATAATGAACATTTAAATTATTATTCTGTATTGAATATGATTCAAATGTTATTTTTTTTAAAAAATATTAGTATAGATATGGTAATTAAACATATAAAATGCAAATAATGCAATCCTGAGCGTCGTTTGAGCATTTGAATCTTTTCTGGATTCATTCCAAGTCATTATTTGATCACAATAATCTACATTTATACTCTTTTTAATGTCTAGAATATATTTCATATGTTATGTATTCTAGAAGATTGTATTATGTATGTTAATTACGTATATCAAGAGCAAATAATGCAATTCTAAGAATCGTTTGAGCATTTCAATCGTTTCTGGATTATACTATGTCATTTGATCACAATAATCAACATTTAAACTCTTTATATTGTATAGAATATGGTTCAAATGTTATTTATTAAAAAAATGATTATATATGGTAATTACTCATATAAAGTTCCAATAATGGAATTCTGAGCTTTGTTTGAGCATTTCAATTGTTTTTGGATTCATTCTAATTGATTTGCTCACAATAATGTGTATTTAAACTCTTTCTACTGCATATAATATGATTTATATGTTATTTTTTTAAAAAGATTGGATTATATATGGTAATTACGCAATTAAAGTGCAAATAATATAATTCTGATCAACGTTTGAGCATTTCAATCATTTCTGAATTCATACTAAGTCATTTGGTAACGAAAATCTACATTTATACTCATTATACTGTCTGGAATATAATTCATATGTTATGTATTTTAGACGATTGGATTATAAATGGTAATTACGTATATCAATTGCATGTAATGCAATTCTGAGAATCGTTTAAGCATTTCAGTCGTTTCTGGATTCATACTTTGTCATTTGATCACAATAATCTACATTTTACTCTTTCTATTGTCTAGAATATGATTCAAATGTTATTTATTCAAAACGAAATGGGTTATAAATGGCATTTACACATATAAAGTGCCAATAATGGAATTCTGAGCTTCGTTTGACCATTTCAGTCATTTCTGGAATCATTCTAAGTCATTTGCTCACATTAATGTACATTTAAATTCTTTATTCTGTCAAGAATATGATTCATATGTTATTTATTTAAAAATATTGGATTATAAATGGTAATCACGTATATCAAGGGCAAATAATGCAATTCTTAGAATCGTTTGAGCAATTTAATCGTTTCAGGATTCATACTAAGTCATTTGATCACAATAATCTACATTTAAACTCTTTTTATTGGATTATAAATGGTAATTACGCAAATAAAGTTCAAATAATGCAATTCTTAGCATTTCAATCGTTTCTAAATTCGGTCTAAGTCATTTGGGTAGAATAATATACATTTAAACTCTTTTTATACTGTCAAGAATATGATTCATATGCTATTTATTCTAAAAGATTAGATTATACATGCTAATTATGAATAGAAAGTGCAAATAATGCAATTCTGAGCTTCGTTTGTGCATTTCAATCGTTTCTGGATTCATTCTAAGTCATTTGATCACAGTAATCGACATTTAAAATATTTATAAGGTCTAGAATATGATTTATTGGTTATTTCTTCAAAAAGATTGGATTATACGTGGTTATTACACATATAAAGTGCAAATAATGCAATTCTGAGCATTTAAATCGTTACTGGATTCATTCTAAGCCATTTGATTACCATAATCTACATGTAAACATTTTATACTGTCTAGAATATGATTGATATTTTATTTATTCAAAAAGATTGGATTATAGATGGTAATTACGGATATATATTGCCAATAATGCAATTCTGGGGCTTCGTTTGAGCATTTCTATCGTTTCTAGATTCACTCTAAGTCATTTGGTAAAAATAATCGACCTTTAAACTCATTATACTGTCTAGAATATGATTCATATGTTAATTATTCAAAAGGATTGGATTATACATGGTAATTCTGAGAATCGTTTGAGCATCTCAATCTTTTCTTGATTGGTTCTAAGTCATTTGATCACAATAATGTACATTTAAACTCTTTATAATGTCTAGAATATGATTCACTTGTTATTTATTCGAGAAGATTGGATAATACGTTATTACGCATATAAAGTTCAAATAATGCAATTATAAGTATCGTTTGAGAATTTCAATCGTTTCTGGATTCATTCTAAGTCATTTGATTATAATAATCAACATGTAAACTCTTTATATTGTCTAGAATATAATTGAATTGTTAATTATTCAAAAAGATTGGATTATATATGGTAATTACGCATACAAAGTGCAAATAATGCATTTCTGAGCATCGTTTGAGCATTTAAATCGTTTCTAGATTCATTCTAAGTAATTTGATCCCAATAATGTACATTTAAATTTTTTATAATGTCTATAATATGATTTTTATGTTATTTATTCAAGAAGATTGGATTATACATGGTAATTACGCATATAATGTGGAAATAATGCAATTCTTAACGTCGTTTGAGCATTTCAATCATTTCTAGATTCATTCTAACTCATTTGATCACAATGACCTACATTTAAACTCTTTATACTGTCTAGAATATGATTCATATGTTATTTATTCAAGAAGATTGGATTGTACATGGTAATTACACATATAAAGTGCAAATAATGCAATTCTGAATATGGTTTGACCATTTCAATCGTTACTGGATTCATTCTAAGTCATTTGATCACAGTAATCTGTATTTAAACTTTTTGTACTGTCTAGAATATGATTCATATGTTATTTATTAAAATAGATTGGATTATAGATGGTAATTACACATATAAAGTGCCAATAATGCAATTCTGAGCTTCATTTGAGCATTTTAATCGTTTCTGGATTCATTCTAAGTCATTTGGTAAAAGTAATCGACATTTAAAATCATTATACTGTCAAGAATATGATTCATATGTTACTTATTCAAAAGGATTGTATTATACATGGTAATTCTGAGAATCATTTGAGCATTTCAATATTTTCTGAATTGATTCAAAGTCATTTCATCACATTAATGTACATTTAAACTTTTTGTAATGTTTAGACTACGATTCATATGTTATTTATTTGAGAAGATTGGATAATACGTGGTAATTACGCCTATATAGTGCAAGTAATGCAATTATAAGCATCGTTTGAGAATTTCAATAGTTTCTGGATTGATTCTAAGCCATTTGATTATAATAATCAAATGTAAACTCTTTATACTGTCTACAATATGATTCAAATGTTAATTATTCAAAAAGATTGGATTATAATGGTAATTACGCATATAAAATGTGAATAATGCAATTCTAAGTATCGTTTGAGCATTTTAATCGTTTCTGGATTCATTCTAAGTCATTTTATCACAATAATCTACATTTAAACTTTTTATACTTTCTAGAATATGGTTGATATGTTATTTATTCTCAAGGGTTGTATTATACATGGTAATTACGAATATAATGTGCTAATAATGCAATTCTGAGCATCATTAGAGCATTTTAATCTTTTGGAGATTCATTCTAAGCCATTTAATAACAATAATCTACATTTAAACTCTTTATACTGTCTAGAATATGATTCATATGTTATTAATTCAAAAATATTTGATTATATATGGTAATTATTCATATAAAGTGCAAATAATGCAATTCTGAGTATCATTTGAGTATTTCGATCGTTTCTAGATTCATTCTACGTCATTTGATCTCAATAATAAAAATTTAAACTCTTTATAATGTCTAGAATAAGATTCATATGTTATTTATTCAAGAAGATTGGATTATACATGGTAATTACACATATAATGTGCAAATAATGCAATTAGAAGCACAATTTGAGCATTTCAATCATTTCTGGATTCATTCTGAGTCATTTTAATCACAATAAACTACATTTAAACTCTTTATACTGTTTAGAATATGACTCATACGTTATTTATTCAAAAATATTGGATTATACACGGTAATTACACACATGTAGCGCAAATAATGCAATTCCGAGCAACGTTAGAGCATTTCAATCATTTCTGGATTCATTCTAAGCCATTTGATCACAATAATATATATTTAAATACTTTATAGTGTCTAGAATATGATGCCTATGTTATTTATTCAAAAAGATTGGATTATACAAGTTAATTACACATATAAAGTGCCAATAATGCAATCCTGAGATTGGTTTGAGCATTTCAATCATTTCTGGATTAATTATAAGTCATTTGATCACAATAATCTACATTTAAACTCTTTATACTGTTTAGAATATGATTCATATGTTATTTATTGGAAAATATTGGATTATACGTGGTAATTACACTTATAAAGTGCAAGTAATACTATTCTGAGCATCTTTTGTGCATTTCAATCGTTTCAGGATTCATTCTAAGTCCTTTAATCACAGTAAGGTACATTTAAACTTTTTATGTTGTCTGTAATATTATGCATATGTTATTTATTCAGGACGATAAATATGGTTATTGTGGATATAAAGTGCAAATAATGCAATTCTGAGTTTCGTTTGAGCATTTCAATCGTTTCTAGAGTCATTCTAAATCATTTAATCACAATAATCAACATTTAAAATATTTATACTGTTTATAATATGATGCATATGTTATTTATTCAAAAAGATTGGCTTATACATTGTAATTATTCATATAAAGTGCAAATAATGCAATTCAGAGCACAGTTTAGCATTTCCATCGTTTCTTGATTAACTCTAAGTCATTTGATCTCAGTAATCTATATTTAAACTCTTTATAATATAGAGAATTTGATTCATATGTTATTTATTCGAAAAGATTGGATTATACATGGTAATTACACATATAAAGTGCTAGTAATGCAATTCTGAATACAGTTTGAGCATTTCAATCATTTCAGGATTCATTCTAAGTTATTTAATCACAATAGTCTATATTTAAACTCTTTATACTGTCTACAATATGATTCAAATGTTATTTATTCAAAATATTGGATTATGCATAGTAATTACGCATATAAATTTCAAATAATGCAATTCTGACCTTCGTTTGAGCATTTCAATCGTTTCTGGAATCATTCTATGTCATTTGATCACAATAATATACATTTAAACTCTTTATACCGTCTAGTATATTATTCATATGTTATTTATTCAAAAAGATTGGATTAATGGTAATTACACATATAAAGTGCAAATGATGCAATTCAGAGCATCGTTTGAGAATTTCAACCGTTTCAGTATTCATTCTAAGTTATTTGATCACAATAATGTACATTTACACTCTTCGTACAGTCCAGAATATGATTCATATGTTATTTATTCAAGACGACATGATTATACATGGTAAATTGTGCATATAAAGTTCAAATAATGCAATTTTGAGCTTCATTTTAACTTTTCAATCATTTACAGATTCATTCTAAGTTATTTCATCATAATAGTCTAAATGTAAACTCTTTACACTGTCTAGAATATTATGCATATGTTATTTATTCCAGAAGATTGGATTATACATGATAATTATGCATATAAATTGCAAATAATGCAATTCTGAGCATCATTTGAGCATTTCAATCGTTTCTGGATTCATTCTAATAGCAAATAATGCATAATTTCTATGTATATTTCAATCCTTTTAAACAAGTAAGATCTGAATCGTATTCTAGAACCTACATAGAGTTTCAATATAGTTTATTATGTTGAATTGACTTAGAATGAATGCAGAAACGATTGAAATGCTTAAATGATACTCAGGTAAGCATTATGCACACTTTATATGAGTAATTACTACATATATTGCAATCTTTTTAAGATATGAATCATATTCTAGACCCTATAGAGAGTTTAAATATGATTTATTGTATTGAAATGACTTAGAATGAATGCAGAAACGATTGAAATGCTCAAGTGATACTCAGAAAAGCATTGCTATGTAATTGCGTAATTGCTATGTATAATTCAATCTTGATTTGAATCATATTCTAGACCATATAATGAGATTAAATATTGATTAATGTGTTGAAATGACTTAGAATGTATGCAAAAACTATGAAATGCTCAAGTGGTACTCAGAATAAGCATTGCGCACTTTATATGCGTAATTGCTACGTATAATACAATCTTTTTGAATAAGTAAGATATGAATCATATTCTATACCCTACAGGGAGTTTAAATATAGATTATGGTGTTGAAATGAGTTAGAAGAAATGTAGAAACGATTGAAATGCTCCAATGATACTCAAAATAAGCATTGTACACTTTATATGCGTAATTGGTATGTATAATGCAAATTTTTTCAATAAGTAAGATCTGAATCATGTTCTCTCCTATAGAGAGTTTAAATATAGATTATTGTGTTGAAAATGACTTAGATAGAATGCATAAACTATTGAAATGCTTAAATGATACTCATTATAAGCATTGTGCACTTTATATGCGTAATTGCTATGTATAATGCAATCTTTTTGAATAAGTAAGATCCGAATCATATTCTACCCCCTTATAGAGAGTTTAAATATAGATTATTGTGTTGAAATGATTTAGAATAAATGCAAAATAGATTGAAATGCTTAACTGATACTCAAAATAAGCATTGTGCACTTTATATGCGTAATTTTTATGGATAATGTAATTTTTTTGAATATGTAAGATATGAATCATATTCTAGATATTATAGAGAGTTTAAATATAAATTATTATGGTTAAATGACTTTGAATGAATGCTGAAATGATTGTAGTGCTCAAATGATACTTCAGAAAAAGCATTGTGCAGTTTATATATGTAATTGATATCTATAATGCAATCTTTTCGAAAAAAGTAAGATCTGAATCATATTCTGGACCCTATTGAGAGTTTTAATGTACTTTATTGTTTTGAAATGACTTAGAATGAATATAGAAACTATTGAAATGCTCAAATGATATTAAGAATAAGTATTGTGCACTTTATATGTGTAATTGCTATGTATAATGCAATGTTTTTGAATAAGTAAGATCTAAATCATATTCTATACCTTATAGAGAGTTTAAATATAGATTATTGTGTTGAATAACTTAGAATGAATGCATAAATGATTGAAATGCTCAAATAATACTCAGAATAAGCATTGTGTACTTTATATGTGTAATTGTTATGTATAATGCAATCTTTTTTAATAAGGAAGATCTAAATTATTTTCTAGACCCTTGTTGAAATGACTTAGAATAAGCATTGTACACTTCATGTGCATAATTGTTATGTACAGTGCAATATATTTTAATTAATATGCTCTGAATCATATTCTAGAACCTATAGATAGTTTAAATATAGTTTATTGTGTTGAAATGACTTAGAATGAATAAGCAGAATAAGCATTGTGCACTTTATATGCATAATTGCTATATATAATACAATCTTTTTGAGTAAGTTGAATCTGAATCATATTCTAGACCCTATAGAGAGTTTAAATATAAATTATTGTATTGAAATGACTCAGAATGAATATAGAAACGATTGAAATTCTCAAATGATACTCAGAATAAGCATTGTGCACTTTATATGCGTAATAAGCAAGATCTGAATTATATTCTAGACCCGTCAGCCGCAATTCGGATTAGACTAAAATCAGTGGTGACTGACGGATGAGTCCGTCAGCTGTGATTAAATTTCAATATTAGGAATTCTAAGAGCCAATCCAAACCGTTCAATATGTTTTTCATATTGAAATCTCGTTGGAGACCAAATTTTACATTTTTCTGAAAACTTTTTGTATTTTTGTGTTATTTTACAAAATTCTTAATCTAAGCAATCATATACCCTTCAATAACAATGACTTTTAAAAATCTAAAAAGAAAAGTTTAAAAATTTAGAAAAATTTAAATTTGGTCACCAATGGTATTTCAATATGGAGAACACATTGAACGGTTCAGATTAGCCATTAGAACCTAAAAAATTGAGATATAATTGCGGTTGATGGGTCCATCACTCCATCCATCAATCGTTACTGATTTTAGTCTAATTCGAATAGCGGCTGATGGGTCCATTCACTTAATAAGTGTTTGACCCTAAATTTTTTGTAATCGAAGAAATAAAGAAAATTGCAAGAACATCATAAATTCTATAAAAAAAAACTCCAAAAAAATCCAAAATAAAAACCTTAAAAATTCTATAGGGGTCTACAAAATTATGGAAAATATAAAATACCTAAACCACATCTGAAATCCTGAAAAATATGCAACAAACCAATGAAAATTTTATAAATTAAATAAAAATAATTTTATGGAGTATTTCGCAAAATTTTTGATACCACATATTGATACCACATAATCCTTATATTTTTTTGAGTTTACTCACCAAATTTCTTGAGGAAAATTCGATTAGGAAGGTTGCAAAATAATTTGAAATGTGAATTGCACATTTTTGAAAAATAAGTGAATGGAGGGGTACTGTTACTGGATGCCTCCGTGCAACATCCATTAAAGATACGTCTAATAAAATCTGTAATATCAAGGTTTAATTGGATACTTAGATATATTAAGGAAATTATGAAAACTCGTCATACTAAGATTCTGCTACAATTTCTAGAAATTATTATCATACAGTATCAATTGAAGTGATTCGATTGTATGATTAAGAAATTGAAAAGAGAATTTAATTAGTTGTTATCCTAATTTCGATAAACAGTAGAGATCATTTAAAAATCTATGGAATTAATCTGAAGTTTAGAGAATCAAAATATAACCAATTATGCTAATGCTATCTACGGTCCGAATATTTATCAAATCAAGCCATGAGTCATCTGGACCCTTTGATCAGTTAATTTGATTCTGAAATTACTCAACGATCTGATTAAACTACATATCTTCTCCTCCTCTTGAAGAGAGAACTCGGAAAAATGAAAAAGGGGAACCGAGGCGGTGGCTTGGACAGTGGAGGAGATGGTGGTGGCAGCGACAACAAGGCATGGTGATAGTGATGGTGGCCGAACTTGTCTCCCTCTTCTTCTTCTTCTTCTTCTGTTTTGGTTTGGTAACGTATTTAGCAACCTCACCTTACTTGATTCACTTAATTGTTAAACAGTTGAAGCTAATTGAAGTAATCTGTTAAAAGGGACTTGTTATTTGGTGTACTATAGTTTAAGGTTGCAATTGGGAAATTGGGATTATTTGGTGTACAAAAAAATTGAATCACATACATTTTACAAAATTAAAGGTTGGAAAAGAGTAGTAGTTTTTTGTAAAAGGATATAAGGCGGCTAGGGTTACAATTCCAGAACAAATAGATTATTAGAAATATATAGTAGGTGAAAAAAATATCAAAAGAAGATAAATGGAAATTAAATCTGATTTTTTTTTTCAAATTATGGAATGGTAGGCATAATATAACATTAAAAGTAAGAAAAAATTTGTCATACAATGGTTTTCCAAGTCTTGTTTTGAGTTTTGATCAATTGTAGGCATTTAATAATATGAGCAAACGGTCTATATTTCAACCCATATACAAAATATTGAATCACATACATTTTACAAAATTAAAGGTTGGAAAAGAGTAGTAGTTTTTTGTAAAAAGAAATAAGGCGGCTAGGGTTACACTTCCAGAACAAATAGATTAGAAATAGATCGATATCAGGTGAAAAAATATCAAAGGAAGATAAATGGCAAATCTGATTTTTCAAATCATGGAATAGTAGGCATAATATAACATTAAAAGTAAGAACAAATGGTTTCTCAAGTCTGTTTTGAGTTTTGATCAAATGTAGGCTTATGAGCAAACGGTCTATATTTCTACCCATATACAAAAAAATTAAATCACATACATCTTACAAAATTATGGCTTGGCGAGCCAGGGTAAAAACTCAGCCATATATACATGAAATGACCAGGGTCGGAATGTCATTTCTAGCCTACCCCAATTTGTTTGGGATAAAAGGCTTAGACTTAGACATCTTACAAAATTAAAGGTTGGAAAAGAGTAGTAGTTTTTTGTAAAAAGATATAAGGCGGCGACTAGGGTCACTTTCAGAACAAATTGACTCTATTCGTCCGATTTATCTAAACAACATCTTAACAAAAGGACGCGAGCAACTTGTTTTGCCAACGCCAAACCCTAATTGTATATATTGGCATAAGCCGCTCCTCTAATATCTTGCCTGGTCTCCGTCGACCTTTTCCTTAGAGATCATCTCTCAAAAATCCCACCAAGTTTCAATCATCCCCTATTTTTCCTTTTAATGTCAGTTTTCTTCCCTCTTCACGGCGACTCTTGCGTCTACATAATATTTTTAGGTACTTTCTATTGATCTGTTGCATATTTATTCTCACTTAATGTATATTACTATCGAGGAGAGTTCTCGTGCCACACTTTTGAGATGCCTCTATGGCACCAAATGTATTTTTAGCCAAGATCGGAGATTTATATTTACTTGCTATATATATTTTTGGACAAAATCCTGGATCATGAAATTACTGAGTAGATATATTTCTTTTCATAAGCCCTAAGTGATCAAAAGGGGAAAAAAAGAAGAAGATTGATTAAGAATATTCACTCTTAATTCACTTATTTTACTTTTATACTTTACTTATCAATCACTCTACTACTATTTGACAACTGTTACAACATAAATTTATTATCTAACAATAATTTGCACCTGCAAATCTTTATTATATTCTAACAAGAATTTACACTTGTTTCCAGCTTTACATGGAGGCCTTTCAAAGCGTAAGTGGTCCAAACCATGAACAACAATAGAAGAAAAACTGTGAATGACTTCGAGCAGACCAACAAGGGGAGCGATCTGGAAAGGTGATAAAACATAGCCCCCCATCAGCACATGCAAGGGAGATGGTGCGACAGATGATCACTAGAGTGGTTCTTACACAAGTCCTGACAATGCAGAGCGAACTGAGGTGTTCTTCTAGTGCTAATTTTATTCAGCAATAAACAGTCATAATATTAATATAAAGGACCAAAAAAAAACATTGATTGATACAACTGTGACTCTATATAAATGCATTTAATTTACAAATGGATTTATCTACTTTTTCCAAGAAATGTTAAATTTCTTAGATAGAGAATATGCCATAAAACAGGAGTATATTTTTGGAGTAATAAGTGGTTAGGTTAGATCTTTCCAGTAGTGAATTACCCTTGCTATTTCAAGTTGTCTTCTACAAAAATTTATTATAGTGACTCGGCGAATGCATTCTTGAATTTGATTTCAGGTTTAAATCGTTCTGGGTACGAGTTAATTTGGGAGACTGTTATAATGAAATATGGATAATTTAGGTGTTGGTTTCAGATATAAATGGGGTAGGTCTCGTTATGTTTTGATCGAATTGAATTGGATTTGTGTTATTGTCGGGTTTGCATAAGGACTAGGTATGAGTTGCTTCAGATGAAATTATATATATTTTTAGATATTATACAATTTTAACTCTGTGGGTGTTAATAACTATGATTGGGATCAAAACTATGTTTTGTATATTGGTTTATTTTAATGGCTAGGTGCCCTTGAATCACAAAAATAAAAAAAAAGGTTAATGAATTTGATAATAACTAACTATAAGCAATTAGGTGTTTCCAATGATCATCATTTTTTTTAAACAATCTAATCTACTTATCTTTCTCACTCTATCCAATTTCAAAATTTTCATCATTTCTAAAAATCCCATTCTCCGCATCTTGTAGAACATCCAAAGCCAACTTCTGTTCATAAAAAAAATTTAATAAATACTGTTAGTGATTTAATTAATGAGCATTTCAAAAATTTAAAAGAACAGAGGTTGGGAGAGAGAAGAAGAGGTCGGTTTTGTGTACATATTTGAAATGAGACTAGAAAACCTAAATATTCCGAAGAAAGAAAGAAATCAAGAACAGTTTGGACTTTGGAGTTTTGTATACACTACAATTCCTTAACGTACTGGACATATTATATACTTACATGAGTTGGATACGAATACAAACAAAAAGTAAATATTAATTTTGTTAGTTATTTATTTATATTTTCGAGAAATTAAAGGTCCAAAAAGAACTGAGGGTTTGGACATTTAACTTGTTACCTAAAATAAACTGACTTGCATATAACCCATATTTCAACTCCAATACAATTGTTTCTTTTTCTCTGTTTATATTTTGGAATAGATTAATTTGAATTTCGAAGGCATATATTTTGTTATCAGAAATTTTAAGACAGACTTGTGTGAGCATTTTTTGGTCCTTTAGTATTATGATTTATGAATGTTTACTGATTTGTGCTTGAATAATTAGTACCTTTGTTCGGGATGCATTGTTGGACTTGAAAGTCCCTTTAGAGATTGCCTGCCGCAACTTTTCCCTTGCTTGTGCTGGCGGGTTATGCTCCATTGCTTTAATAATGGCTTCCCTTATTGGTCCGCCTGAATTCGTTCGCATCCCCAGAATGTTTTTAAGAGACTGAGCCCACTCCGGCAACCCATTCATGCCTGAATTAAAGGAGGTTAATGCATCTCTTTGAGGCTCCATTTGTTCCTAGTTTGACAACAGATACAGGTAGGAAGCAAAAGGTGAGAAGCTGGAAACTGGTATATGCTCATTAATTATCAGAAAGGAAAGATTTCCAACCTTTGTAGGTTTAATATAATTAGGGATGTTGCTCACTGGGAACTAATTAATATATATAGGTAGATTATGAAATTATATTTCTTAGGTACTATATTTTTACTATTAAATTCATCTTTACTGGAGCTGATTCAAATTGTTTTTGTGTGTTCCTTTTTAGACAACACAGATTGCATTCAATACTTGTTTCTTATTATGGGCTAAATAAAATTCTAAAACCAATACATAGATGTATACCTGCTCTATAACGTATTTTTTTAAAAAAACAAACAATTCTATATGTTTAGACAACCTGTGTTGTGCAGATAGATTACAACCATTTTCCTTTGGTGTAATGCATAAAAAAGTTTAAAATTTTGTTTTTGTTTTTTTTTTTTTTGAGAAAATTGGTTACTTATCCCTACCAATTCATTTGATGAGGGTCTTTCACAAGCTGCGGGTTCTTCTACTATGGCTGTGTCCTTGATAGTTCTGCTGCTGTCTGAGTTAAGTACCATACCAACTGGATGTTGAAGATCGCCAGAATTTACATCTTGAGAAGTATTCATTCCATCTGGAAAAGATTGTGATATTATGTATGTTATAATAATATAAAATACAATAACTTCATTTCATTGTGTTGTTCTTCAATACCAATATATTTCATTCATCGTTTATTGTGCCATTGGCTGACGTTTTTTTTTAAGTAGAAACAAATGTCAAAAAATGGCATTAAATTATACACAAAACAAACAAAGAAATGGAACTCCAGTTTCCATTTCAAACAAAACAGAAACATATTAAATGGTGCTGGCCAGGTCCTGCCAAGTGTCAATCAATAATTACTGCCTAAGGTTAGTGCTTTAAGACAAAACACACAAGCTTGTTCTCTTCCAATATGGTACACTCAAGATTGGTATTCCTCAAATTTCAAGTGTACTATTACTACCAACAAATTTAATATCTAATCGTGGCAATGCAAAGCTGATCAGTCCTCGGTTTAACGCCCTTTTTTTGAAATACTGGAGCAAATAGTATTTTGGTTAACCAGGAAACCTTAACTAAAATGGCCTTTTCTTAGGCTCACAGGTAAAAAATATTTCACTTTAATCAACGATAATACAATAGAATGGTGATGTAAACATTTACTCTCTCTATCAAAATAACCAAGACGTAAATATTAGATACACCATGAAACTATTAGAACGCATCAATACCTCAGGATAGGATAATCACCATATATAGCATATATACTATCTCAATCCATTTTAAATATAACACAGGAATGTACTCAAATGATGTCTACGTCCTTACTGATCATTACATTTCGATAGAATATTATAAATTTTGACCTTTTGAGTTCCAATGCATAATATAGTTATATATTCTTCTCTTATACATAAAAGTTCATGGAATCATTTCAAACCTCTTGAACATCTAGAAACATCTGTGCCTGCCTTTGAAGCTGAATGCTTGAGATGGGGTGCCGGTGCTGACATTAAAACGCCACTTAATCTTTCAAGATTCAACTCAGTCCTGTAAATGATATGATAGTGATTAATTCGAAACACTAGTGTCATAATAGAATAATTCTTTTAAAAAAAGGATGCAATTGAATAAATAGAAAATAAATTGTGAAATTGTACCGTTGTATAAGTCACTTTATGGGATTCTACATGTCACTGAATTCAATAATATCTCTTTTGGATCGTATGCAGAAGTTGATATATAAGGAGACATCTCAATAATAAAAAGTTGCAAACAAGTGCTTTATACATGATTACTTAAACGAATCAGTATTCTTGGAAATAATTAATTCTATGACGTTTTGACAATCCCCTCGAGCACTTATATGCATCATTATTATATATATATATATATATATATATATATATATATATATATATATATATATATATATAATTTTATTTTGCTATACATCTGAAATTTTAATGCAATGTATTTCATGTCACTAAGAAGCTTCTTGGATTAAAATTGCTTGACAATATCATGATCCTTCTACAAGTTCGCATTCGTTGTTTGCGACAAAAATATGATATTTTGTTTGGATACAGCGTAAAGAAAACAACGGCAGACGGGGAAAAAAAAGCCTTCAAAAATTATTTTAATTTGATTAGATATTCAATATGAGGGTATATATATTAAGAAAGATTGCTTTCAATTTAATTGAACCTTTTACAATTTTTTCCTTTTCTGTACCAGACATAATATTAATGTGTTGTACAGTTGATGAGTTAAGCATTACCTTTAAATGATGAGAATAATATTTAGCACATAAAACCAATAATAGGTAAGAGCTGAGACTTTGTGAATTGTCAAGTATAAAGATTGAAAAGTTTTTTATATGATTTATCATTAGTTAGGCACTTAGGCTACCAACGCATTAAATATGACTTTGTAAATTACAAAGCGTAAATAAGACACGAGAACAGCATGCTTTAATATAATGATTAGGTAAATATAATGATTGAAGTATTGAACTCCAAAAGGATCTATATATGATATGTTTCGTCTGATCAAATTAGCATTATTTTACTGATCTTCTTATATACCAATAGTATCGATCTGCTTATCCTAAAGTTTTAAATACTGATTTCTGAGGTCCACACAGTAGAGACGAATTGTTTATCTATCAACCAAAATGTTACAACAAAAACAAATTATATATTTTTATATATTTTTTTACTATGTTATCAATATGAAAAATTCATTCTATATATTATAGCAGCGGTCAAGAATTTTCAAAATACTAGTTTGGGATGTACCCAAAAAAAGAAAAAAACTAAAAGAGATACAAATTTTAGATTTCAAAATAAGGTACTTGCAGATCGAACTCACTAATTTGAAGGCCGTTTGATTTTTCACAATAAAATTCTAGGTTGTAGAACAGATATACTTAGCATCACAAACCAACACATATTTAAATTAGGGAAAAGTAAAACAAAATTTCACAGAAAAATAGGGAAAACGTACCAACACAATTTTGAGCCCGAGACATTGTTGTCCGTCGAAGAAGTTGCAAAGCTTGCGTTCCTCTGTCCTTCGTTATGCTTTGACATATTGCACAAACTCTCTGTCAATCTCTCTCTTTCTCTCTGAATTGTTTTCTCGATATCTCTCTCTAAATCCTTTTTTTCTTTGGTAACAATCCTTTTTTTCTTTGGTAACGGGTTGTGACTCTCGAGAGTTGAGAGTTAAATGGAGATTACACACAGTAGACGGACAGTGGTATTGGAATTAAAATACTGTGTGCCAACGCCTTAGTACGAATAAAATGATTACACGTAATGTAAATCACTCAAAAAGCATTTTGGAATTAACACGTGTACTGTGCTGATATTTGAAGGTGTTAAATTTATATTTTGTAGAGGTAAGTACCGCCAATGTGAAGTTAGAAGGTGTTAATTTCATCCTTATCTTCTCTTCAACTAAAAGATATAATTAAATTTATTTTTGGGACATAAAACAAATTAAATAAATTAATTAAATATTTATTAATAAATCAAATAGCTTGACCAACACCATCTTACCTTTGATAAAATAGATATAGTTAATTAAAATTCAATTTTTTAAAATAGAAAAATGGGAAAAAAATAATAAACAAATTATAAGGTTAGGAAAAATGTGAAAGAATAAGTAACTGCTGTTGACAGCATTGATACAGCTACATTGTAATTAATGGAAATATCGTGTTCTTCTTGAATACATTGGTTTATAATTTTTGAAACGACGTCATTGTTCGAATGTATTTAAAATTTAATGTAATTTAATTTTATAATGTGAACAATATATTTGTATTTTGTTATTTAACCATTTTGCAAAATATTACATTGTATTATCATATAGCTAGACGGACAAAAATATTTTTTAGTCAATTTTATTTGAGTAATTAAAAACAGAAGGCCCAAAAAAATGCATCAAAATTATAAATAAAAATGTGTGGATGTTGGAATGGTGTTTTAAAAATTTAGCCTGATACGGATCCCTTCTAAAAGTTGCAAGGTAGAAGTTTTTTCGACTTGTACAATATATTATGGAAGCGGCTAGTGTACAACTTAATATACTCATCTAACATAATAAATTTTCGATTTTTGAGATTAAAATAGTCTATTCGAACCGTACAAATTGTTCTTCGTAATAAAATCTCTGTTGAGACCTAATCTATATTTTTTCAACTTTTTTATTATTTTTTTAAAATTTTTTAATATACTCAATCTAAAAAGTTATGAACCCTCTAATTTTGAAAATTCGAAAAAATCGTTAAAAATTTTGATTTTTCAAGGATATTTTAATATAGAGATCATATTAGACGTCCTATATGTGATACCTTGGATTTTCTATTGCTTTGCATTTGAAATTCGTTTTATGCAAATTGGTTGATTTCATTTGTTCGAGCTTGAAAATTATTTTTAATATCAGATCTCAATCAGATTTTAATTCTGAATTTTTTTTAAATACAACGTTAAAAAAAAGTAGTTGCATCTTTCTTTAAATTTTCGTGCATTAAACGTAGTTATTAGAATGTTAGAATTGAGAACTAATTAGTTTCACAAAGGAATTGGATTTCAATTTTTGGACCGGTTTTTAAAAGTTCAGAAAATTGTTTCATCAATTCCTATTTCTACTTGCATCTAGTGTTCTAAATACGTGTCGTGTCGTGTCGTGTCGTGTCAAACACGTCGTGTCTGAATCATTTGTCGTGTCGTGTCGTGTCTTAATATTTCACGTGTTGTGTCGTGTCGTATCTAAATTTTGAGGGATGGACACGACACGCCTAAGGACACGCCACGCCTCGTGTCCTCGTGCCGTGTTCAGTGTCGTGTCTTCTATAGACGTGTCGTGCCGTGACTTGTTCAGATACGTTTAACTTTTTTAACACAAATATAATTTATTTATGAAATTTAAAAATTATGTTTAATAAAATATGTTAAAAACTAAGAAAATATACATACTTTACCATTGAATTAAAATATAAATTAATATTTTAAAATTTATTTTTAATTTTGATATGAAATATTTTTAATTTTGTAGTAACCCTCCTTTTTCCGGGCTTGGAATTGGCTATGTTTGAGAAAACATAGGCGGAGTTTCTACCTTAAAATTATGTTGATATACTTTTCAAACTAATAAAATTAAAATATTAAAATAAATTAAATTCAACTAAAATAAATTATACTTTTATCATTTACTAATCAAGATCCGAATTTCTCAATATTTCATTAGTAATTCCAACTCTCATAGTCTCCCAAATGGTACCCGTAATCTTCATAATTACATTAATAAGGATTGAATCCATAGATTTGGGTGACATCTTCATAATTGCTGAGTTGAACTCGAGGTGTTGGTGCCCCTAAATTCTCCTAATTCTGGCACCATATGCATCCACGACTTGTCTTGAAGCTGTTTCTCTGCATCATACCAATCCTTCAGCAATACAAGTGCCTCAAAAGTTTCTGGACCCAGTCTTGTCCGCTTGTCCGTTAACACACTATTGGCCTCGCTAAAACATGACTCAGAAGCCACGGTAGAGACTGGCACAGCAAAAATATCTCCAGCCATGGATGACAAGATGGGTAGCACGCCTTTGACTTGGTTCCAAAATTGTAGAATGTCAAAATTTTCATCATCTACTTTCACTGTCGCATAATCAGACGATATGCATATTTGGATCTCAGTGTTGCTTTGTTATTGAATTGGTGTGTCACTCAGGGACGAAGCCAAGCATTTTTTTAAGCCTAGGCACAAATAAATAATTTAATATAAAAATATAATAACAAATTATTTTTTTTAATATTTTTAAAATTTTTTAATTTCATCTTTAGTGCTATTATAGAACAGATCGTTTGTTTTTTCATACACTACTTTAGTAACAAAATATAATATTAAGAGTTTTTAATCTTTATGTCTATCTCACACTCAATAGAACAAAAAAAAAAAAAGAAATCAGCGAATCATATAACTGAACCAACAATCCTTTCTGCAAATTAGTCCTAAATGTCTAATGATACATTGAAGTTAACTAAAATATCCGTATCAAGTAACAAAATTGAACTAAGATATCTCCAACTACGTAGCTGCAATTTTTTTATTATTATCTATTACAAAACAGTGAATGAATTAACATAGTTTAATTAATTAGCAATTAATACAATAATTGAATAAGCATAATAGCATTGTAACAATGTTTGATTGTAATTATAAAATATAATTTTTCCTAAAACCCAGGCACAATTATTAAAAGATTTTCAGCTGGAAAAAGAACAACCCAGGCACCAATTAGGCACATCCATCTGTTTCTGCGATCCCAAATATAAACAAGCATAGGCACCATCATCTCTAGACCTTTGATTATGAAAATTAAGCCTGGGCACTTGTAGCTCCGTCTATGTCACTGCACTTGTTGAGGATATTTAGGAGACGAGAAACCGACCCCTACCTCCCCTGAGAGATTAGAGGCCTGAGATACACCAGAAGACCCTTCACCTCTTCGACCATGTTGTTGGGCTGATCTAGCCTGAAATAAAAAATATATATATAAAAAAATATTGAAACTAAAGAAAAAATAATAATCAAAGAAACAATACTAACCTGATTATAACGTTGCTCATATATTTTGTATACACTTTCGAATAAATTCTTCACATTGTCTTCTAATTGTTGTTCAATTACATCTAAATCAAAATTTCTTTTTATTATCGCAAGACTTCGAGATGTTTGTGAAACCTTCAACCTGTGCTCCGTTTGGATGAGGTGTGGGAAGAAGGGAAGAAGGGAAGAAGTGGGAAGAAGTATTGGAAAGTGTGTAACTTTGTAAAGAGTTTGGATTGTTTATAATAAATTTCTTCTTTTCTTGTCTTCTTCCCTTCTTCCCACAAAGTATCCAAACAAAGTTATTCATTATGGTTTTAATTAGTGACATACTATCTCAAAAATATAATTTTAATGTAACAATTTAACTTAATTCTAACCTTGGATCGAGACAACTTGCGATGATTGTTAGTTGGGGAACATCTGACCAATACTTGAGAAATTTTGTGCGTATTGGTGGCAGTGCTTGTCGTAGAACACTATCTTCTGGCAAGTTCTTTATTTGTTGTTCATACCAGTCAGAAATGGCCACGAGATCCTCTAATAGTGCACTTGCTGTAGGTGTGTAGGTGGCAGATAATGGTACTGTAGCTGTATAGAAACCGTCTAGGAAGGGAACCAATGCCTCAAGAGACATCCAATCACTTGAATTTAGTCGGTACAATTGGCCTGCAGGACTCCTACTCAATGCTTGGTCAATTGCTGGTTTCAAGTGAAGAGTTTTCTTCAACAGAAGATAAGTAGAGTTCCAACGTGTTTCGATATCCCAAGGGATCTTGACTGAGAGAATCCCCATCCTTGAACACAGTTCTGCAAAATTCTGCTTCTTTTTTGTGCTCGAATCAACAAATTTCAGAGCCTTATAGTACTTTTCGAGGAGGGAATCAACTTTATCAACTTGCAAACCATCTTTTACAATTAGATTGAGGATATGGCAGGCACATTTGGTGTGAAAGAAAGCCCCACCCAACAAATTGTTTTTCGTAATAAAATCTCTGTTGAGACCTAATTTATATTTTTTCAAATTTTTTATTATTTTTTTTAAATTTTTTTAATATACTCAATCTAAAAAGTTATGAACCCTCTAATTTTGAAAATTCGAAAAAATCGTTAAAAAATTTGATTTTTCAATGATATTTTAATATAGAGATCATATTGGACGTCCTATATGTGATACCTTGGATTTTCTATTGCTTTGCATTTGAAATTTTTTTTATGCAAATTGGTTGATTTCATTTATTCGAGCTTGAAAATTATTTTTAATATCAGATCTCAATCAGATTTTAATTCTGAATTTTTTTTTAAATACAACGTTAAAAAAAAAGTAGTTGCATCTTTCTTTAAATTTTCGTGCATTAAACGTAGTTATTAGAATGTTAGAATTGAGAACTAATTAGTTTCACAAAGGAATTGGATTTCAATTTTTGGACCGGTTTTAAAAGTTCAGAAAATTGTTTCATCAATTCCTATTTCTACTTGCATCTAGTGTCTTAATTAATATTTCTCTGCCATATGGGACCTTGTAAAAAAATGTCTCTCTAGCTTTCATTTAAATTGGTGCACCAAGTTTATAAGAAAGAAAATTTCTTAATTTCTTGGAGAGTCCACACATTTTAATTCCTTGTGGCTGGTGATTCCTTGTTTCCATCGCCTCTACTTACTTGCTCCCTTCATCTTCCATGCTCGAACCCGTGTCCAGAACCTCTCTTTCCCCTAGATTGCTTGTTAAATCAGTACAAAAATTTATCTATAATTCCATTAATTTATTAGAAAAATCAGAAATTGAGATGGAAGCAAATTTCTCTTGAGTACTAGTGTCTAAATGGAGGTGATTGGTGTATGGACAGTATGGCCGAGTTCAGCATCTTCTTTTCTTCTAATTGTTACATCTTTAGGGTAAGTGTTGTCATTCTAAGTCTCTTTTACACTTTAATTTCAGCATTGTGTGAAAAATATGAAGTTCCTGAAAACGTTTTAAATTCTAGGGTTTCTTGCAAATTTTTCTTGGCTGAATTCCTCTTGTGCAACATGAAAGTTGTTAAAGGTTTACTGATTAAGTGCAAGCTTGAAATGTTTACTAAATTTCTTGAGCCATTCTTTTTAAAACTGGCCTTGTCAGTAAAAATTCAGATTTGGGTTTTATGTGAATTTACTCAAGTACAAAGGTTTCATTGCATATTTATAAAATCAGATTTTGAAAGTTGAAACAAAGAGTACTAAGCATTCTGGTATGGACACCTATTTGTTGATAATATAAAAATCTGTTTTGGATATATTAAACCAGCCCAACGTTATGGAGTCAATTAATTAGACATATGGTTTTAATTAAGCCTGGAAGGCTAGAACCTTGGTTTAGAAAAGATAAATATGGGTAAATGAGTTTTAAAACCGACCACATCATTTTTCAAAAGTTTATGGTTGTTTTGATTATAAATTTGTTTCTTCAAATTCTGTTTTGGGTCGAGACTTAGGACCAGAAATTATTTTTGTATTATCAGCACTTGTGTCGGTGTTGAAGACTGTCGATGGATTTTAAGATTGCTTGTTTGTTGCTTGCTTGTTTTATGTTGCTATCAGGTACGGATTCCGTACGAAACTCAACTATATGCTTGTTGGAATAATTATTTGCATTGCATATTTGAATAGTTGATCATCGCATCATTTTGCATATTTATATAGCGTATCATTGGTAGTAATTGGAAATATGCATATTGAATGGCTGTCGATTGGATTAAAATGTGAAGAATGAAATACTTGAAATCTATTGTCTGAATTGAAACTGAATTGATTTGGTTTGTGAGTTCCAAGTAAAATAAAACTCAATGTCCAAGATGGACTGGTTTGGGAGCAGCTGAAAAACTCCATGTCCTTAGGGATTGGTTTGTGAGTAGCCGAAAAACTCAATGTCCAAACGGACTGGTTTGTGAGTAGCCGAAAAACTCTCAATTGTGTATGAATACTCTCATTTGACTCGACTGATTGATCTGATTACCAAGCTTGCATTTAGAATAGATTGCCAAATTTGAAGCCATAAACAAAAGTTGCTTTACTTGTAATTGTATGTGATCTGAATTTGATTAGTATTGGCTTCTAAGTGCATTTCATATTGGTATGATGTCTGACTAATCTGTATTGTATATCTGTTTGTAGATCTTACATTATTATTGTTCTTCTTAGTCGGTAATTAGTTCCAACACATGTAACATTGAGTATCGTGTGGTTGGAACTAAATACGATATAAATTTTATTTATCTCACTTTTTTTGCTTCTTGTGGGTTCCAGGTTTGGATCGAGTTTGGAAAGCACTTGCGAGTAGACGACCACTTTGTTTCTTTCAAATGTACTTTGTAGTACAAAGGTTCATATGAAATTGCTTCATGTACACCTCTGCTGTTTCTTTTTTCCATTTCTTTTATTTCTCTTTTGTTTTTTTAGGTTAGTTATGACTTTTCACTTTTCTCTCTTTTTTTCTCTCTCTTTTCTTCTTCCTTATATCTTGTAACTCTTGTAACATCTTTTCTTACTTAATACAATTGTTGGAGTGGCAATCGCCACCTGACCTTCAAAAAAAAAAAGAAATTGCTTCATGTAAATTTGTGCTTGAATAAAATGTGATAATATATTTTATAGATTAATAAAATATAATGCTAAAGATAGTTAGGACTGTATAGCTGAAAGTAAGCCTTGCGGGTGCATGGTTAACAACGTGCATTCGCGACGACTGCGGCATCCCAGTCTTGGGATGTCACACTATATGTTTGATTCTAGCATTACTCATATAATATCTATAATTGTTTGTGCACCGAGTATTATTGCTCGTGAAACCTATCCGATTCAGCAGTAGACGTTTTGTTCGGCAGCACATTTTGCTTTTAATTTTTGCATCTCCTCTCTTCCATCGCATTTCCATCGAAGACAGCCAAACCCATTCCACCTTTCCTTCTCTTCCCCTCCGTGGCTCCATCTCTTCCTCCGATAGCACTGCTTCACCCTCATGCCCCTTCTTTCTCGTTAGAATAGACAGGTAAGACAATAAATACTCATGAAGCAGCTTGAAATGTAAGCAGTCAACATAGATATAGTTTAAACTTTAAAATAATTATATAGAAATTCAGAAACTGGTTTATTTACTCTACATTGCTAATTAATGAAAACAATCAAAATGTCATATGAAATTAGTCTTTCTATGATAAGATTGGATTAAGTCGGTCAATTAGTTTTGAAAATTAAAAATGAGATCACACCAGTCAATTTCTTTTATGTGATTAGTAACTCAAGTCGCAAAAAAATCAATTAGTAAATTGCACAAGATGCAAATTTCGAGAAAATTGAGCTTCAGATTTATGCCCTTCCAATCATGTGTCACACTCACATCCATTATAAAAGGACAATAAAAGGAGGATATTTTGAAGTCAAAATTTCATATCACTGCAACAAATCTAAGCAACTTGGAGGCCACAAAAAGAGATCACATAAACTTTCACAAAAGAAAATAAGAACCATGCCAATCAAACACAAGCATGATAAACAAAAAACAACCTTGTCCAAAATGATTGGACTAGAATGACAACCCTCTTTTCATGGAAAGAAACAACAAATTATAAATTATACCTGTTACTTCTCAACAATGGTAATACATTTCATCAAGAAAACCTACACCCCAAAAACTCTATATAGCCAACCTACTACTGAAATATAGGTAAATCTGAAGAAATTTGCCGTAATTCATATACCAAACATAAGGTCAAGTACCCGGGAAACAACTGATTTTGAGGGAGAAGCAATGGCTCCAGAAGCATTTTTTGTTTTTTCAGTGATACCGTTGTTCTGCAAATTGAAAGAAATTTGGGGCAATGCAGAGACACTCTGTGGACCATTAGCAGGTATCGGACTGATGGTAGTAAGAGGTAATGGTGATGGTGCCCTCTCAGCTGAACTCTCATTGAGGTAACGGCACTGAAGTGGGTCAACCTGTTTCACACCTATTATGAGAAGGTTGTTCAATTGCTGACCATGCTTTGCAAGTGCTTTCTGTGCATCATATCGACTCTGTAATGTAGAGAGAGAGAGACCAATAAAAATTAGAAATGAAGTAGATTCCCAACATCTAAGTATTTAGACCTAAGTCAGATGAGTGAAATTAAATGAATAAACTTCAATTCAACCCATTAAAGACAGTGTTTAATAAATTTAGCTGGTATCAAATACATATTAGTGTTGCAATATATTTATCAGTAGTTAGTAATGAACTCTTATCCAAAAACGTCGAAACTGCGTAAAAAAAGAACAATTGGAGAAAGTGAAGTCTACTGTCAGGTACTCAACTTTATATCAAAACATTGCAGGTTAGCATATAAAAGGTAGCATTAGATATCTGAGATTCTGATTCATACTAACAATTATTAGAATAAATTTGTAGATACGTTTAGTTATCATAAAAGCATGCCAACAGACCTAGTATCACAAAGCAAGATGCAAGTTCAAGGTTGTTTCCAATTATAAACAAATCTTGTTAATCACAGTCATATATCAAATTTCATGCCTTGGCAATAGACTGACCAAAAAAAGCCAAAATGGGACATAGCAACTATCCTTGGGATTTACAAGAAGGCCAAATAATGTTTGGCGAACACATGCCGAAACAAAAGAGTTGGTGAAAAAAAATATTACTGTTGATAGTTGTAGTTATGTACTAATGTTGACTGACAAAAAACCTTACGCACTAATGTTTTTTAATGCATAACTTGTGGCTAAGCAAAAGAGATTTAAAATGACAATAATATCATGTTCCCCATACCCCTCAAATTATAATGAATTACCCTGAGAAATTATAAATGCGAACTGTGCCACTTTATAGATGAAGAGACTATGCTACCATCTACTACTTTCATTTTCTTTAATATTTTTTTCTTTTCTCAATCTATATAATCATCATATTGTCTTTATTTACTGTTTGGCAGCAGGAATAAGAGAACAGAGGTAAAAGTGGGGAGGCTAAGGTGTTAACACAATTTTAATACTAGCTATATCAAGAAATGGCAGCAAACGAAGAACACTTTTTTAATATTCTAATATTCAATAAGTGTTGAGACCACTTTTGGATCACCATGCTCTCTCAACAGGGTGGAAGAGTTGAGAGTTAGAAACAGAGGGAATATAACATAATTTCTCATAACATGACCATAATCAATCAAAACTATTTCACCAATATGTATACATTGCCAACAGATTTTAACCACAAGTCCAATTTCTCTTCAATTTTTTAATTTCTCTTGGCAAGCTCATCATCCCAATTATATCGACAAAATTAGTTGATTTGGAAGGGTTCTTTACCTTGATTTAATGGACTTATAGTTCACTAAATTTGGACTAAGAGTCCCATAAAAATATGCTTAATGTTTGTAATTTTGCAAATACCACCCAGCAAACAACATAATTGCAAATGGAAACTGATATCGGACATATAATTGATTACATTGTTCGAAGATTTAAGAGCTGTAACTGCAAAGTAATAAGTAAAACTTCTGAATTCACCATATATTCCAACCACCGCTACATCACCAATTCAAAAAAAAAAATAAATAACTCACAGACCTTAAATGTAATTTGCAAATCCATTAACATGTCCAGTATAATCTACAAAGTAGGCCTAGTTACAAACTAGCCATGTGCTTAAGGCCTTAAGCCAATCCATAAGAACGATCGCTATACTAAAAAAAAGCAAAAAATAAACACATGAAGAAAAATTACCTGGTACAATATATGCATCCAGTTGGCCTCTTTGGGACCAGGAACCCACTTCAGAATTCCTCCACATTTCTCAAACTCTCTTAGCACCAGGCTTGTGTCACTAGGATTGAATCTGACATAAAATGAAAGAACATCTTAACAAAGAAATGACATGAAATTGAATAACCCTCGAATCACAGATGCTCGATTGGGAGTTTGGTACCAAAATGTGAAGCAAATGTAACCATCATCACTTAATTGACTGCAGAAAGATCCTGATGTATGACTTTACATAGGGTCTTCTGGTAATCAATGCCAGCCTAATCACTGGTACTCTTGTTTCTGCTTCGTATTTCTTATTTAAGTTTTAAAATAACATCAGAAATTTCTGACAACCAATACAGTACTTAATGGTTTTGGTGCATTCGAACAGAAAACTGCAGAGACATTGTAGGCATAAATGACCAACAATTGACACAATCAATTACAAAACTTAAGCATTTTACCAAGTCTAACTGTAACAGCCAGTATATAGAAGTAAACCACAAAAATACAAAATACTTACCCATAAATACTCTCTGTCACAATTAGCAATAATTCTAGAAATACAACAGGAAATCAAACAAAAAATAGAAATGACATAGGAGGCATACCCATAAACAGTAACCCAGACTTCTTCATCAATCTCCCAGACAGGGGAAGAAGAGTTCTTCGGCATCTCAGGCCGCACCACTTCTCTAGGCGGAGGCAACGTGATGAGAGCAGTGGGAGTCACAGAAGGCTGCACAACACCCTCCACAGGAGATCCGGACCCAAACCCCTTCCCTTTGTCAGTCCCATTCGGCTCGGGAGAAAACCGAGAGAGGATCTCCGGCTGGGACTTAATGGGAGGAGGAGTGGCGGAGAGGAAAGGGAAAGGCGAGTCAGGGGAGGGAGAAGGGAGGTCGTCGAGGGAGAGGAGAGGAGGGGGAGGAGGTGGAGGAGAGGGAGTGGGGAGGTGGAGAGAAGAGATGGGGTGAGGAGAGGCGGAGGGGGTGGGGGTGGAGAAGAGGCGGTGCGGCGTGGGTGGGAGAGGAGAGAAGACGTCGCGATGGAAGAGGGGTTGGCGGTGGTCGGAAGATCTGTTCGGAGTTCGGTATGGCGTCGAGGTGGAGGCCGCCATCAGAGCCGATCTCAGTTCTCAGCTCGTACGACAAAACCCTAGCCTGTGAGTGAGTTTTGAGTTCTGAGGGAGATGAGAGCTGATGAGTGAGGTTTTGGGGTTGAGTTTTGATTGAATTTCGGCGGGCAGTACGGATAAACTTTTTTTTTTTACTGTTGTCCCAAATTGAGAGTGTATAATCTAATTATAAGATTTTAATATTTTTCTGTGTTATTTGGATTTAATCAAATTTTACAATTCATATTTTCTAGTCTTTCTGTTACCAAACACACTTGGATGAAAATGTCCTCACTCCAATCTACGTTCAATTCATCTCACTTTGAAAATATTTAAAAATAAAAAAAAAGATATTTTCGTCCAACAAAAATGAATCTCTAAATTTGGGCAGTGTATGAAGCAATGATTCTCCATCAACAATATGAGCTAGAGTGAAAAAGTTATGAAGCTTTTAAAGGCAAGCAATTTCCTGGAATGATTCCCCATCAACAATATCAACTAGTAAGTCAATTATATCAAGCGGGCCGTTTGGATCGCTTAGGAATTTGGGTAATTTGGAAAATTTCATATTCCTAGGCATAAATTTATAGAGAAGTGTGTAATTTTATGAAGAGTTTGAATTGTTTATAATAATTTTATGCCTAGGAATAGAAAATCCTTCAAATTCCTCAAATTTCAACTTCCATCCAAACGACCCCAAGAATAACAAGTTTTTTCTTATCTGACAAAACCAATTCATTACACCGGTAAACTATGTCATCTACAACGTTAATATCAAGCTCTACAAGGTCATCAGCCACCACTAATTAACTAAAAAGGCTACCTTGCGTTCTTCCAGAACGAGTTATGAAATCATAATATTCTTTTAGTAGCTTGTTAATTGTAACCCAAACATTATTAGATCAAAATTCAAATGAGAAATCGCCAGATGGTTTATAAGGATGAAGTATTTTCATAGAATCCACTGGTTAATAACTTTGAAAGAATATTGTTGTGGATTGTATTTACATTGAAATGTAATTAAAGACTTGACATAAAAATTTCTTCTATTTTGCAAGAAATAAATGAAGATTGTAATCTTTAGACATTCTTAGGTTCAAAATAAGATTGAAACATCTGTTAAATGAGTTTCAAGAAATGCATAGATCTAATTTCCAATGGAGTCATAATTATGCCGATTTAAAATTCAAGGGGTGTTAGGTTAGTACAATTACCAAACTCTTGTCCAAAAGATGAAAGTTGAGAATTAACGAGTTTAGGTACTGTCACCAAATCCTTAACAACACGTAATACAAGTATAAACTGAGAATACGTCTCTTGCATGGAGCATACCACCTTCAGACAGGGACGTAGGGCTATGCCTATGGCCACCTTTGGAGGTAGGCCTAGAGGTACGTCTTGTCTACAAGGGGTATGAGTTAATCTTAGCACCTAAAGGTTGTGGTTTTGGCCCTCCATTATCTAATCATTAATAAAACTACTTCCCTAGAATATTTATTTGCATCATTAAATTTTAAAACCTCATAAAAATATTTACTTTATTGTTGTTTAATTCAAGTTCTTTTATATTATCAAATGTTATAACCAAAAACACATAAAAATTAATAAGCTAGCTTTTGAGAAACGGTTAGAATTAGTACTCAAACTCAGTCCCTGTAGATTCAATCCTTAACTTTATCCCAACGACTAGTCAGCTATATCCAATTCACACTTCAGCTTAAACTAACTATGATTTTTATTTTCTCGTTTTCTTTATATTCATTAAAATCACATAATATTGAAGAAGCATGACATGCATGCTAATATTGATTTCATTTTAGGTTTTCAAAAGCAAACTATTAGTATAAAACAAAAAAGAATACATTGCAAAATGGTATAAATGTTTAAGGCCTATAAAAGTAATGTAATTAAATCATGATGTAAACAAAAATTTGATAAGATTTAGCTTGTGGACTAAGGCTATACACTCTTAAATAGAACTCGAAGATAGAAAATTCAGTTCAAGAATATATTTAAATATTTAAACTTAAAATTCTAGGCTCTTATCTTTATCTTAAAAATTAGGGATAATTTTTTCTGTGCCACTTAAAATTTGTGAAATCTAGCAATTGCCACCCGAAAGTTAAACCTTTTGTTTTTGTCACCCAAAAATATGGTCACCCTTATGATTTTGCCACTTTGAGTAAAATTATTTGCTATGTATACCCAAAACCGTGTACCCAGATTATTAATTAATCTTCCTTTATTTTGCCAATTTTAAGTTGGTTTACTTTGGTTAAAACCTCACATCATCGTGTTTACCCGCGATCTTCCTATTTTTCCTAGGTACTGTACGGCATGATGATTCTTTTGGTTCCTTAAATTTTCACCTTTAATTGGCGTTCTCTTGTTGATTAATTTAAACAATTTTATTAGTTTGGTATAATCTCCCCCTAGGTGCCTACCCAGAATAATTAGGAAATTAGAAAGCCATAATTTTAAGAAAACAAACCTCGCTCTGATACCAGAATAGGGTGGTAGCGATCGGATCGACTTTGAAACTTCTGATTATTTATGAATACTGGTTCCAAAGTTTTTGAGGAAAAGGAGGAAATTGGAAAATGAGGAAATTTTATTGATTTCTGGTAGGTGATACAAGAGAAGGGTGATTACTTGGTATGGGATGTGTCTCCTACCAAGTGAAACACCATCTGTTTATATAGCCTAAAGGACTTTTCGTTTGATGCTCAATAATTGAGTGCGGGTACGCTGTTTGGGCCCCATCGTCCATCTCAATTAGTGGTATTTATAGGTTGAATTTGTCCTTACACACACTAGTGGGCATCAATAGTACAATAATTGCCCGACAAAATAAAAAGAGATTCCTGCACCAATAAAGTAGGCTAATAATGACACGACCTACCCTGAGTGGTACCGAAAGTTTATACAATAATGTGATTCCCATATGATGGTGGGACTCACTAATAGTAATGACCTTGCTGGATCAATTGTATCTTTTGGTGAATTCTTAACAGCTCATCAATGTTATGATTAACTGGTTCCAGTGCACTGCTAGCCCAGTTGTCTTTGGATGCACTTTGTTCAAGCCGAATCCCTTGAAGATAGCTCAATGTTATGAGCTTCTCGACCTCTTTCATGATTCTCTGTATTTGCTCATCGTGTATTTCCTTCAGTCTAAGTTTCATGGCTCCTTCCCAATGAAAAGACCTTGGATAAACTGTTATTAAATCACCAGTGATCACTTCATAATCCTGAAGTGAATTTGTCTCTTCTCCTAAAGTTGCCCATCTTTCGGCTTGCTGGAAAGCTTGCCTACTTCCTGTTCTAAATCCAATTGTTGAGCTTCCTTCATGGATTCTCATTAAATTTCGCAAATGATCAAGCACCATCTCCTGAAAATAAAATTTGCAAAATTACATATATAAAACATAAATAAATTTTCTAAAAATGTCAACAGTTTTCCGTAGATTACTGCCAGACGGGTCCTTAGATACAATGATTTTGGTGGGTTTTTCCAGCGGTCCACCATGCCTGCTTTCGCTCTAGAGGTTTTGAAAGAGAGATCTTTCATCTAGCATATTATCAATATGCCCGATAATTGTTGCCATATGATTGATTATCTCCTCAGGAGCTTCCTTTATTTCTTCGAGCACCTTTTTCAAATCGGCTAATTGTTCATTAACGAAAAAACAATTTCCAATCTTCACCATATTTGCTGTTAATCGTGATAGCGAATGAGCCAAAACATTCATTTTGCCATCAATATGCTCGAAATTTACTTGCACTCCCGTTCCTGTAACAAAATCAACAAAATTAATCCATCGGACTCTTGAAGGTTTGTTTTGTGCTGACTTGTTATAGAAACTGATTATGACTTGACAATCAGTTCTGAGAGTAATCTCCTTTTGATCTAGATAGTGAATCTTGAGTGCCTTCATTGTTTCCATGCAAGCATAGATCTCTGCATCTATTGTGGATTTAATTACTGGAAATTTTCCGCTTGCATAATGTCTCGCACTTTTTCAGTCCAACCACGGAAGATCAGATAGTCCTCTATGGGGCGAAGAAAATGCGGATCAGATACCCCTTGAGTCCCCTAGAATTCGAACACTACTACCCGTTTTACGAACGAAAGATAGCAATGCGACCCTAGGGACCTCGAGAGTTGATTGTTTGTGTGTAAGTCCTTTCCTTCCAACAGGCGCAAGCCCCTGCTGTTAATTACCTCCGGTCTGAGTCCGAGTTGGAAATCAGACAAGAGCACCTCTAGATCGAGAATAATCAAGTGATTAGGCACTAAAAGCAATCGGAGTCAGTTTTATTTTATTTTATGACTAGCGTTTTGTAGGGCCTAAATGAAGGCAACACAAGGAGTCAAGAATTAAAATGGTGCAATGAAAACATTCAATATCAAACATGAACAATGTGAATTATCGCACTAGGTCAAGTTCTTTGATCACAGTTTTGAGACACTTTGGGTCACTTTGGGTTGACTTTACTTTGCCGAGTTGGGCCTGGTGCCGTTACTCAGATTTTTGAGCTTGATACTAGGAAATTTGGGTATCCTAGATCAGTCCTCAATCGTTCGGGGGTTTAGAGATTTTTGGGATTTTCGTTCAAGTTTCGAGATGCATTGTGCCTCCTTTTGACAAAAACTCTTGTGTTGCCGTCAGTTGACTTTTCCTCTAGTCGCCTAGTCGACGGATTTTGACTTTTGAGTTTTGAATTTTGAGTTTGGATTCTTGAGTTTTGCTCTTGGAATTTGAACTTTTAAATTTTCACTTTTAAATTGCCTTTTGGAATTTAAACTTCTGAGTTTGGACTTTGGACTTCTGAGTTTGCGCTTTAAAGTTCACACCTTTAAGTTTAGACTTTCGAATTTGGACTTTTGCACTTTTCAGTTTGCATCTCTTTTTTTTTATTTTGGAATTTTAAATTTGGACCTTTAAATTTGCGCTTTTGAGTTTTCATTTTGAATTTATATATGTATATATTTTTTACTTTTATTGTGATATTTTTGTTGTTTGTTTGCAGATGTAGTATTTGATTGCACCTATTGTCTAGAATATTTTTTGTCCAAGTGTACTTGTTGTACAAAACATAGATGTTCAAATGATTTTATTCAATTTCCTTAAGGAACTTAATTTTTATTTAACCATGTAAATTTATTATTTTCCATTATGGCCATCCTTTTAAACTTTAATTTTAAAATATTTTGTGCTTTAGTGTTTTGGCATGACATGATATATCAAAATATTCCTCATATTTTTCTTGACACTTTGATATTTTGTGGGAATTTTTCTGATAATCCAGCTATTTTTAATGTATTTTTGAAGTTTTCTATTCCTGGAGAAAGTTCTGATTGGTTGGCCCCTGGCTGTTCGCTATTCTGCTCGTCAGAGATTCGCTACACGATTTTTGCCACAAAAGATCAAAGGGCCGCTGGATTTGAGTTGGTTCAGTCATTTGGTCTTCACCCGCGTCTGTGCACCATGTTCATCCCTCTCTTTTCTGTTCGAACTCGTCTCCCTCCTCCGTTCTTTCTGAGCATCGTTTCTTCCTACGACTGGACGGCTCCAATAGTGCGCCAGTGGCGGACCCTGGCTGCTGTTCCGCCTGCAGTTAGGTCGAGGAGCATCGTGACGGTGCAATGAAGTTGGCTATGCTGTTCGTTTGAGTCGCGTTTTACATTTTGGGAGGGGTTCTGCCTCGAATTATGTCGGGTCTGACAAGAATCTAAGGAGACGGCGAACTGGTGGCTTTCGGCGGAGATTCTGGCCAGAGGTGGCTCCTTGAGCATCATTGAAGTTCCTTGAAGCCATTTGTGATGTCAATTTGAAGTTGCGATTTCCAATTTGATGATAACTTGATGATTTTAATTTCTGGTCTGGTCTGACAAACACATTATCCAATCGTCTGAATTTAGTTCACAGTACTCATTTTTATGTTTAGTATATCTCTGGATTCAATCAGCAGTTAAACGATTTACGTGGACTTGATTTGAGGATTTTGTAGGGCGTCAGTGTTGGTTTTGGCTTTTGGGGTTCTAACTCACACGACTAACCAGACTCAGAAGCTCAACACAAAACAATTCAAAAACGAGAGCATCTCATTCCCTTCTTATCCATCATGTTTATCCATACCACAGTGAAGCTATAACATTGTTTGAGGTAGATAGCTGACCATTTCATTTTCAGACTCAAACTTGGTGATTATTATTTTCATATAGCAAACATAACATGCCTTAATGAGCCATACTTTTTTCTATCGCAATTGACCACACTTGGAATGCAACTACACATTGTTTTATCATTAAAATAGGTTAATATCTCTTCAGGGGAAACCAGTCCTTAAGCTTATGATTATCATTATTACTATGGATGTGAATATGCTTTTTTTTTTACTTTTTGAAAACCGATAAGGTATTGTGAACGTGTCATTCTCCTCTTAATATGCCTGCTTTGACAAATGACCATTTCTTAAGAAGCCATATAACTTTTATTCCAGTAGGCTGACCCATTTTTAACTTAGTCCCTCTATACTTTTTATTATTAAAAGTTCTTTTCATCATATTTTTGACTTTTACCTCTAATTTAGACAGTCACTAGTAAGGCTAAATCAAAGCTCTTTTAATTACTTTAAAATATATTTCACAGAATGCATGATATTTAGTTATTATATATATATTTTTTTAGCAACATAGGTCCAGTCATACTTATGTGTGTTTGTTTTTTTTTTGCAAAATAGACCTTAACTATAATTCTTTTTTTTTTTAGCAAAGTAAACCTTGTTTCTGCATATTATAGTCTTCCTTCTACCACTAGACATAGGTTCTTTTGCATATATACCCAGGACTTTATTCTATTATGTTTTTACTAAATTCAGCTACTTATGTTATTTAATTTTGTGCATGGCAGTTAAGGCAACTAAGTATTTACTGGAACATGACCAAAGACATGGGTGTGCGCTCTCTGGCAAGCACCCCCCATGCATAAGGCCATGCTCTATGATATAACTTCATTTTAGTCACTTTTAGAGTACTACAGAACTCATCAACACTTGTGAGTGTGCGCTCTCAGGCAAGCACCCCTCATTCATGTCTCTAAGCCCCAAAACAGTGTTGACAAGTGATCTAAGGACTCTTTTAGGAACTAGTGTTTAGCTGCAACAGAAACAAGCAAAAACAAGGAAACAAACAAGACCAGAAAGGAAGAAAAAAAAAAAAAAAAAGAGAGAAAAGGAAATTTCTTTTATTCATCAGCAAAAGAACAGTACAATTGTTTTTCTTCTCACCTTTTCTACAAAATCCCCTTTTTTTTTTTACAAGCCTTTTTTCTAAAATGATTTTGGCAGCACCTTAGTGTGTTTCTCCAAAGTGCCGCCCCTAATCTTCCATCTGAGGCTTCTTTTATAGGCATGAGTTAGGTTTTGCTTCTCAATTGACCTTGCCATGTGGCCTCTCCTCAGATTTTCGAAATCTGATCAAGGGCTGAGATGTTGTGGTGGAGAACCGCCTTACTTTTCCAAGTTTTGCTTCACTTCTTTCTTTTACTGCTTGATTATACTCTCCAATGGGTATTTGACATGTGGCAAATGATATTTAGCAAGTATGGGGCAGTGACATGCTATGTTGGCTGTCGAATTCACCATGGGTTTCAATTGCATCTCCTTTAGGTTTTGTAGTATTAATTCCATTTATCAATCTTTACTGAAACGCCCTTGGTGCTGTGGTGGCAGTATCTCATTGGCTCAATTAGTTTGATGTGTAAAACCATATTCCTCTTGGCAATTGGGTGGTATGGAGTACAATTGCTGTTGTCCCTTTACTCACTGTTACATCTGGAGGGACTTATCTTAGCGCCAGAGATGAGAGATACAAGGGCTGTTGTTGGCAAGCATCCAATGGCTTAACCTGATCCAAGGGTTGAGATAAAGGTGGAAGAGTTAAGTTTTATGAGGAGGTTTACTTCACTTCGGTTTCATCTTGAACCTTTGATCCTCATCCAATGATCAACAGAGATGCTTGAGGGGTAAGCTGTTGTGAACAACAGTAGATGGAGAGAAATGAGCCACGTCTCAAGTTAATTTGTGGAGGGGACATAGTTTTAAGAAGGGGACCAGTGAGATGCTCCTTTACTCTTGTACTTTTGTTCTTCTCAAGTTCAAGCGAAAGCCATATTGCCTCCAGTCGATTTTGAACTCTTTCGGCACTTGTAGAGTCGTCTTAGCATCCAGACACCATGTTTAACATGTTTTAAACATTAATTAAGTTGCTAATCATTGTTCAGTCAAGGTTTGACCAGTACTCAACCAAGCCGTGCCACCAATTGGTGCTTACGCCTCACGGCTTGACTTAGACCCAAATTGATAGCGCTTTCGTGTTCTCAGAATATCCATAAAGCTGTGCAAGCAAGCAATTTGGTTTCTAATCAATTCAGTTGCGTTAATTTCATGCTCCTCTTTCCACTGTCTCGCAACCCTTCTCATCAAAATTCGACATGCCCGGAGAACGAGAGAAGTCCATTCTTGCGCCATTGTCTTCTCCTCGACACGAGCTCTCCAACGGCACCAAGAATTCGAGAAACGGCGGCGGGGATCGCCGGCGTTGGCTTTGTCAGAAAGACGAAGCTCTTTTTCTCCTTCGATTTCTCTCTTTCTTTCTTCTTTTCTGTTGAAGGTGGGTCCAGGGGTGAGAGCCAATCAGGGGTCGCCATTTGTCTCGAGCAGAGACACTGGTCTGTGGGTCAGATGCGGGAGCCAATAGACGCACGCCCTCTGTCGGCGGTTCTCTCGCTGACAGGTGGGACCAGGAACAAGAAAATGAGAGAGAAGCCAATCGTGGCCCGCCAGCTGTGCGAGAAGAGCTGAAGTTGGACAATTCAGATTAGAGGAGGAAGATTCTTAGCCATTTTCTCCATTTTCGTTCATAATGGATCCGTCCATTTCAGAGGATTTTCATGATTTTACATTATGTCCATTCTCAAATAAATTGTTTGGATGCCCTCTCTTTATTATTTGATCATATAAATTTGCATGGATTCTCATAAAAATATGAGGAACATAATAGTCATGGATTTTCTATTTTTCTGAATTTTTAACTAATTAAATGAATTTTCCAAAGCTCATAGAACAATTCATATAATTAATTTATTTATGCATCCTTGTTGCATCTTTCTAGCTTCTTGATTTTTCCTAATCATCCATGATATTTATGTCACCTTTTCTCCTATTAAAATTGAATATTGAATATTAAATATCAAATTAACACAGCCATATGGCGAACTGTATTAATATTAATATTAATATCGATATTATGGCATTAATTCAGGCACATCTTTTACTTCAAAAATTGACCCCCTCCCTCTGAGAGTCGGGACCTGTCATGTGTTCACGGGCCCTATTTTCACCGTCTCGTGACTTGTTGCAATTTTCTTGTGCGGCAAAAATTCGAGGTAAACAAATGCCCCCCACCAGAGTAGGTTGTGAGGAATCCAAGTCGAACGACCTGCTCTGGTGCCCCTTTCTGCATTCACTCTAGGCCTCACTCTTTATATCACTTCTCTTCTTGTGTTACTTTATCATTCGAGGAAGATGTCAGCTTCCGATTATGATTCTGAGAGGGTTTGTATGGACGTGGTATTGACCATTCCTTGTTTTGTTTCCCTTGCGGCAGACGCATCTGAGGAGATTGAGTCGGCGGTGGGTTCTATGGTTTTTCTTTTGTATGTTCTTTTACTGCACTTGGTAGTTTTGAGGTTTTAGATTGGACTTTAGTCTTGGACTTGGTTTTAGTTGATTGTATCTCGATATTGTAGTTGGGCCTTTTAGTCATGTGATATTTTGGGTCTTTCTTGGGCTTGTATGATTTCTTGGATTGGTTTATGGATATGGATGTTAGATTTTTCGATGTCATTGGGTTCATTTTTGTTCATTAAAATCTTTGGATCGCAAAGCGATTGTGTTCCTTCATTGCAAACCGCCACGCCTTTCGATTTCTCGCCTTTATTAGCAAGTTTGAGAAGACATACGCTCTCTGGTGCCCTAATTTATTTATATATAAGGCATCACGCGCACGTAACCCGTATCATTTTTTTTCCAAATTTTCTTCTTTTAACTTTGTTTTCCATGGCCGGCGTCATAAATCCAAGGAATCCCAAGCGCCCTAGGGATGAGGGTAACTCCTCTGTTCAAAGCGCGCCTCCTTCCAAGCCTAACTGGTCATATGACCTAGGCAACCGTTATCTGTTCCGAGACGACGAGGCTTTTGAGTGTTATCAAGGTAATATTGGTGAAGGGGAGCGTGAAGTTTCCACTTGCTTTTTCTTTCATCCTCAGGGGCGTTTCACCACCCCTTATATGAATTTAATAACAGGGTGGCTTAATGCCTGGAGCCTCCATGGTTTGTCAAGGCTCGATACCCCTTACCATCCGGATATTACCAAGTTATTTTATACTAATCTCCGTGTCACCTTCGACCACCATGGCATCCCTTCTGCCTCTTCTTATCTTTTTGGCAGGCTCTTTTACATAGGGGAGGAGGATTTGGCTGACTTGATTGGTGCCACGGATACTTTAAACGGCCTGTCAGTTTATGCCTTCGGGAGTTGGCCTCGCGAGCAAGGGACATACCGGGGCCACTGCGAGTGGTTCAAGATACCCAGATCTGAGGCAAGTTCTGAACTGGTCTCTACTATGCATCTGCCCGCTCTTCACCGGTAATTTTGCTATTTGTGTGTTTTTGTTTCGTTTGTTTCTTTTGTTTGTCTCTGAAGGATAGGTTCATGACCATGAAGTTTATATGTTCCTTTCAGGTTATTTTTCTTGATTATCAACTACATCCTTTTTCCTCAGGGTGAGTTATCAAATTTGACTCGCCCAGGGACTTTGTTCTACCTTCGCTTATTGCTCCTTAAACGCGGGAAAGCTAATCTTCCCAGTCTCATCCTCCAAAACATGCATCATGTCACGAGGTTTCCCAAGGGCCATTTGCCTTATGGGAATTTAATCGAGGCCTTGATGGAGCGGGCTCAGATTCCATTGCCTGAGACGCTGTGGGGGAATCCAATCACTGAGCGGCTTATCCTGTATCCGCGCAACCTGCTCTTGGATTTGACTTCCTTTGGGTGGGTGGAAATGGTCCATGGTACTCTGGTCCCTGACCCCAACTACCCGGTGAACAGTCATATCCTTCATAGGTTTGCTGCTGTGAATCAGTATAGTCCGGTGAGAGAGGCTTCTCCCCCTTCTCCAGATGGCTCAGCCATTGAAGAATCTTTTCCACTCCAGGAACACATAGACCAGCATTTTAAGGAGCTAGATCAGCGACTGGAGAATGTTGAGGCAGTGCTTCAGTCAATTCATAACACCTTAGAGACCTTTGCAGGGGCGATGGCCGCAGCTCAGGCGCCTCCAGTGCCTCCGATATGAAGAAGTCTCGGATGTTTGATCACTTGGTTTTGTTGTTTCATTGCTTCGTTTCGTATGTTTTTTTTTGTTGTTGTTCAAACTGTGGTGACTTTGGATGGTTTATGTTTGGTATTTTGATTTTATGGTTTGATTAGGGCAGTTCGGAGACCTAATAACTCTTGGTCTGTTGATTTTAGTTTGTGGACATCTGTTGAGGTTTATTAGTGACTTGGTTTAGATTGTCATAGATAGCGACATGGGATATCGCTAGTGGGACAGATATTTTTGTTATCCTCCCTGCTCTTTGGCTACGGCAGCAAGGAACATACCGGTGGGACTTGTCTATTCTACGTTATTGCCTTGGCAGTTAGGACCATTCCGGTGGGGCTTGTTTGCTCCACATTACCGTTCCAACATGTAGAATAGACATTCTGGGTATGGCACGCAGTGGGACTTTGTGCATCATTTTCTGTTGGTTGTTTTGGCACGGTGATAAGAGACGTACCGTCGGGACTTGTCTGTTCCATATCACTCTTTTGATGTAGCGAGATGGGGCTTTCTCCTGGCTCTTTGGGTACGGCAGCTAGGAACATACCGTAGTCGGTGGTTTAAGGCCCAACACGACCATGGGCCCCTCTGGGTATTAGGATTTATGAGGCCTATTCCTTGACATGGTTGGCGGACATCAGCCGTGGTGTTCTCCGTTTTCAGAGGGGCTTTTAGGTTCGGTTTGGTCTTCTTTTCTTTGGTAGGTTTTGGCAAGGATTACATTTTGAGTAGACAGGTTGTCTTTTCGATCTGTAACTGTTGAGGATGTGGTTTTGATTAATCCCATGGTAAATTTCACCTTTTGTGTCTTAATTTGGAGTTCAAGACACAGAACTTTTGTTCATCCTTTAGTTCGGTGAGATGAACAGGCACCTAGTACTTTGTTTAAAGGACAAAGCACAAGACTTTGGCCATCTTTTTTGGGTAGGTGTGATGGACAGATCACCGCATTGTGTCTTAATTTAGAGTTCAAGACACGGAACTTTTGTTCATCCTTTAATTTGGTGAGATGAACAGGCACCTAGTACCTTGTTTAAAGCACAAGGCACAAAACTTTTGTAGTAAGTTTCACCGTTTGTGTCTTAATTTAGAGTTCAAGACACAGAACTTTGTTCATCCTTTAATTCGGTGAGATGGACAGACACCTAGTACTTTGTTTAAAGTACAAAGCACAAGACTTTTTAGGGTCACATTTTGGAATGTAAGCCGTTTGTAAAGGAGACGTTCCATGAATGTCCATAAGGACAGAACACTCCTTTTACCTTGGCCCGGTGGGACATAATATTTTGTGTAAGTTTTGGGAAGTTTTGGATTTTTGGATCTTGGAGTTTGTCTTTTATTTGGGGGTTTGAGAATATTTTAGGGGGATTTGGTTTTAATCTTTATTTAGGCTATATTTTTAGCTTGGTCTAGTTTCCTCTGATCATATGCTTTTATGCTTTGGGACAAGATGTGTGTGTGTTTTTTTTGTTGGACTTGGATTTTATTTAGGATTTCGACTTAAGGTCATTTTAGGAAATTTTGAAGGGTTTGTTTTATTAAAGGTTAATTTATTGCTTTAGGGTTTTGGCTCAGGAATGCTCCATAGTGTTCAAAAGAACGGAGCACCCTGTCGAGCCTTGACCCGGTGGGACATGAGAAAATTTTCTTTTTTTTTTTACCTAAGCGAAAAATGGTTGACCGCTTCGCAATTGCCTGCCCAGTCGGTTTGTTAGCTGCTCTCCCTTTGATTTTGACGGGTTGTGGAAATGTCGGGGTAGTTTTGTCCATAATATTTCTTCAGGTATCTCCCGTTTATGAAGGAGACAGGGTGTTTTCCATTTGAATCTGCAAGAAGGTAAGCTCCGCCTTCATATGCTTGCTCTATGACATAGGGGCCTTCCCAATTTGGTGCAAATTCGGGACCGTGGTGGCGGCCCAGGATAGGTCGCCTCAGGACCAGTACCAATTCTCCTTTCTTGAATGTTCTGGGTCTTGATAACTTCTCATAAGCTCGCGCCATCCTGGCTTGGTATAACTCCAGATTTTGTTGGGCTGCCAATCTCCTTTCATCCATTCCATCCAACTCTTGCAACCTCAGTTGCGTCTGTTTAGTTGGAGGGATTTGTGCTGCCATAGCTATTCTCAGTGACGGGAGTTCCACCTCAATTGGCAGGACTGCTTTTGCCCCATATACCAAGGAATAGGGTGTGGCTTGAGTTGCTGTTCTATGAGTGATGCGGTATGCCCATAATGCCTCATGCAGTTTCTCATGCCAGTTTCTTCGATTATCTCCGATGGTTTTGCGAAGGATCTTGATCAGTGTTTTGTTAAAGGCCTCCGCTAGTCATTGGCCCTTAGGTTGTAGACAAAGGAGTATCTCCATTCGATTTTGTGTTTATCGGCAAAAGCATCAATTTTGACATTTTTGAAGGCTGTCCCATTGTCGGAGATTATTTTTCTTGGGTTCCCGTATCTATAAAGCACCTGAGTGGTAAAGAGCCTGACCATGTCAGAGGCTTTGATTTCACGGTATGACCTGGCTTCGGCCCATTTGGAAAAGTAATCCGTGGCTGCTAATATGAAGCGGTGCCCATTTGAAGCTGGTGGATCTATGGGTCGTTTTAAGGATTTTTTTTTTTAAAAGGTTTATTTTATTTAAGGTTAATTTATTACTTTTGGGTTTTGACTCAAGGATACTCCGTAGTGTTCAAAAGAACGAAGTACCCCGTCGAGTCTTGACCCGGTGGGGCATGATATATAGAATTTTATTTTTTGTTTGGACTCTGATTTTGGTTGGGATTTTAGAGTTGGGTTAAATTCTTCGCTGAAGAGCGCTCCATAAATGTTTCAGATAACAGGACATTCATTTGGGTTTTCATCAAGTAGGACGTGAAATTTTTTATTTAGTTTAATCCCCTTTTATGCGTTATGGTTTAGTTTGGGTTTTGAGCTCATGAGTTTTCGGACTTGCTTTGTGGAGTTTGGGGTTTATCTCATAGCATTCAGATCCATCCTCCAAGTTTTAGATTTGTTTGATAAGGCTTTGGTGAAGAGGACACCCTTCGAGGTCGCACGGATGAGTTGTCTTCTCGGCTTCTAATCTTCAAGGAATACGGTGTTTATGGGAGACTGGCGCTCTCAGAAAGCTTCATGTGGCGTGGTCCAAGTGCCTCCAATAAAAGTCTTTTTTTTTCTTTTCTTTCTTTTTTTTTAGGTGCCAAATTAATTTAAGCTTGCTTGTGATTGATTTTTTGCTTGAGTGAGAAGTAATGCTTGAGAATGAGATACCAATTCGAGGCACGGTGCTGACTGATACCGAAGATCTCAAGGTGGAATACCAGACACGAGACGCATTGCCGGTCGGGTATAGGAAGGCTTTTCTCTTTTTGGTTGGTTTTTTTTTTGTTGTTGGTTTTGTTTAAAGATGAGAAAATACTTGAGGATGAGATATCAATTCGAGGCGCGGTGCTGATTGATACCGAAGATCTCAAGGTGGAATACCAGACACAAGACGCATTGCCGGTCGGGTATAGGAAGGTTTCTCTCTTTGGGTTGGCATTTTGGTTGGTTTTGTTTAGGGATGAGAAAATACTTGAGGATGAGATACCAATTCGAGGCGCGGTGCTGATTGATACCGAAGATCTCAAGGTGGAATACCAGACACGAGACGCATTGCCGGTCGGGTATAGGAAGGCTTTTCTCTTTTTGGTTGGTTTTTTTTTTTGTTGTTGTTGGTTTTGTTTAAAGATGAGAAAATACTTGAGGATGAGATACCAATTCGAGGCGCGGTGCTGAATGATACCGAATATCTCAAGGTGAAATACCAGACACAAGACGCATTATCGGTCGGGTATAGGAAGACTTTTCTCTTTTTGGTTGGTTTTTTGTTGTTGGTTTTGTTTAAGGACGAGAGAATACTTGAGGATGAGATACCAATTCGAGGCGCGGTGCTGAATGATACCGAAGATCTCAAGGTGAAATACCAGACACAAGACGCATTGTCGATCCGATACTAGAGGCTTCTCTCTTTTGATTTTTTTTTTGTTGGTTTTGTTTAAGGATGAGAAAATACTTGAGGATGAGATACCAATTCAAGACGCGGTGCTGACTGATACCGAAGATCTCAAGGTGAAATACCAGACACGAGACACATTGCCGGTCGGGTATAAGAAGGCTTTTCTCTCCTTGTTTGTTTGTATCAGGCTCTAAATATCAACCACTGTTGACTCAGATCCTGACCCTATTTCTTTGGGCTTGGATTTAGGTTTGGTTTTGGACTTAGTTTGGATTTAGACTTGGTTTTGGTTTTGATTGTAGGTTTGGATTTGATTTTGATTGTATTTTTGGATTTAGACTTGATTTTAGTTTTGATTGTTGATTTGGATTTGGTTTTGATTGTAGTTTTAGATTTGGTTTTGATTGTAGTTTTGGATTTAGACTTGGTTTTGGTTTTGGTTGTAGGTTTGGATTTGATTTTGATTTTGGTTTTGATTGTTGGTTTGGATTTGGTTTTGATTTTGGATTTGGTTTTGATTATAGTTTTGGATTTAGACTTGGTTTGATTTTGGCGTCTGCTTCATTTTTTGTACAACATTGACTTGAGAGCTTTGTGTTTCCCATGCCCCCAATTTAACCTTAGCATTCTCATTTCAGCTTGGACTCAATTCATGTTCTCGCCCTGAAGAGGCTGTTGAGATTGAGACCTTTTGAGCGTTGTTGCTTTGTCTTTTTGAGCCATCATTTGGGACTTCGTCATTTTCTTCTACATGAGAGATTGCATTGCTGGTAGCGGACCAATACTCTTGCTCCTTGTGATCATCATCATTGGTCACACTTTTATTTTTGGTAGTTTGAGGGGGTATTAAACTGGCCTTTGTATGAGGCATGGGGTTTTGTTGAGCATCCTTAGGTAGCGCGAGCTCACCCTTTTGGATCATTCCTTCCACCACATCCTTGAACACATAGCATTTTTCAATTGGGTGTCCGATGATCCTATGATATAAGCAGAATCTAGGATCATCAGTGTTTTTCATTTCGTCTGGTCTCTTGCTTGGAGGAAGTTCCAGTCTACTTGAGATTTGGTGAAAAAGACTCCTTGTCTCTTCTACTCTGAAAGAGTATGGCTTGCTCATTTGCTCAACCAGGGATGGTCTTCTCGCCTTTGGCAGTGTCTGGTTGATATTACTTTTCCCATGAGAGCGAACATAGTCAGAGATGTGACCATGTCTGCCCGACGCCTTTGAGTCCTCGACTCTTTGAGTTGGTATAAGGCTTTTGGTCGTCCGAGCCATTCCAGCTTTTTCTTTGTTGCTCTGGTGGTATTGAGACCATTCATCTGGATTTATCCCTCCGCCTTTCTGAAAGGAGTGTGGTTTACCCTTTGGTTCAATTGGAGTCAAGCACTGTTGATACTCCTTTAGGCCTTCTGTTTGGTTTGGTTTATCGAACTCATCCCGGAAAGCAATGACCATGTCGCTCCATGTTCTGATGCTATCCTCTTCAAGGGAATCATACCACTCGAATGCAGGTCCAGCAAGGCTTGCTGGGAATTGTCGCAGCATCCAAGCGTCGTTTCCAGCTGTTTGGCCACATAACTCAATGAAATGAGCTAGGTGTTGGCCAACACAATCCTCTTTGATTTGATCCCCAGTGAACATTTCAAAGTCAGGGATCATATATCCTTCTGGATATTGTACATTATTGTACTCAGCAGGGTAAGGTTGTTTCATGTGACCGTCGAAAGAGGCCATCACGCCATCGTTTCTTTTCATTTGTTTTAAGAGCATCCATATCACACCATTTTCTTGTTGGAGTTTAACCATTTTCTGGTGCATTCCAAAATTTTCTTCTTTCAGTGCGGCAATCTCACCCCACATTTCTCTATTCTCTTGGTAGAGTGCAGTAATTTCGCGTCGCATTTCACCATTTTCTAGCCGAAGCATTGCAATCTGACCATCGTGCATATCCAGTCGCTTGCTCAGGCCTTCTAAAGTGTCATGTTTAGGGTGACCGGTCAAGGCCGACACTTCTTTAATATTTTCATATGCCTTTGATTCTCCATTTATCCATTGAAAAGGGTTTTGGACGACACATGATATAGGTATTGGGTTTTCCTCAATATTGTTGTCTTCGTTTGGCGGATCATCCATCGAGAGTTCATCACATGAAATATGAGAGACCATGTGGGATGAGTAAGACTCCCCCAGCGACTTTCCTTGTATTTTGTTACTATTGTTTTTCTTAGAGGTCCTTGAACTTCCTGCCATTCCCATATTATTAGAATGTCGGATCATCCTAGTTTCTGCTTTCTCTGTTTCATTTTCACATTGGTAATGCCAATCCTCTGGTTTTAATCTTTCATAGTTGTCAACCTTGGTTAATAAGCCTTCAATTGTGGTTTCCATTATGAGGAATGGTTTGATTCGTCCATAGATATTCCTTATTATCATTTCTACCAAGTCAGTTTCAGGGACCGGTGGTTTGCAAGAAAAGTTCATTTTCCAGATCCGGGTAATAAAATCCCTAACAGATTCCTTTCTCTTTGGTTTCTCATTCGCCAAATCAGCCATTGTAATTTTTCGGGTATGGATTGCAAATCTTCGACAGAAGGCATTTGCCATATCTTCCCAGGTTTGGATACTATTTTCTTCTAGAGAGGCATACCATTCCAAGGCTGGACCTTTTAGGCTTAGAGGGAATTGGCGTAGCAGGTAGACTTCATTTCTCACTGTGTCCCCGCACTTCAGTCTAAACTGGACCAAATGTATTTCGGGGCTCTTTTTGGTTCCCATGCCATCAAACAATCTGAACTTTGGTATTACGTATTCCTCTGGATAGCATACCAGATCATACTCCTTAGGGTATGGGCTCCCAAATCTCTCCTTAGGCTGTATGAGGTGACCTAGCCCGGATTGTTGCAATCGACGATTTAACATCTCATCCATTTCCTTTTCAATCATCTTTTGCACCTCAAGAGACACCATTGACTTGCCTTTTGTGTGGTCAGTCTTTCCCTTTAAAGCACGACCTCTCCGTTCCTTAGATTTAGGGCCTACAAAACCGATTTCCCTGGGATGCGCATCCATCTTCTCATGGAGGAAGTCTTGCCACAATCCTCTTTCAGTTATAAAATCTTGCATACTTGTGCACCATTTTGATAACCGAGTATTCTCCTGCTGAACGGTCGCCAGTTCATGACTACCTTGCTCTAGCATTTGACTACTTTTGGAAACCTTATCATTATCAGAGGATGCCCCCAGCTCAAGGCCCCTTTCTTCACTTTCTACGGGCTCTTCACGAGACACCCGATCAGATAGAGAATACTCACTTCCTTCTATGTCACAAGTAAAAATTCCTTCCTTACCATTTTGGGTTTCTATTATATTGCTTTCGCCCTTCGGTTGAACTTCATTATTAGAAGTGGTTGTACCATCCATGACGGAGCTTTCACTTTCAGCTTGTTTTGTTTCTCTTTTAATTCCTTCTTTGACAGGAATCCTATAATCACTTTCAGACCCACTTTCGTCTCCTAGAAGACCCAGAATTTGCTCCAATGATAAATCTTCGAAGTGTTGACTTTGCTGTGAGACCTGTTGACAGTCATCTTTTTGACCTGGAGTGTGCATAAGAGTTTCTGATATTTCAGACTGGTCACCATACTCTACATCCATTGTACTGGCACTGATAGATTCTGCAGGATCCTCTGCTACACTTAACATATGAGCTGTGGCATTATCCTCTAAACCTTCTGATTGTTCCATGATTTTCTTTCTCCTTTCAAGTTGAAAGAGTGCCATGGTTTCTATTTGAAGTTGGAGATATCGCACCACATCAAGTTCATGGGTTTGTGGAGCGGAGATTTCATGGCTACTCTTTTCCCCTATATCTTGACCTTTCGACTTGGTATGCCAGTCAGTCGTCCCTTGCATTTGAGATTTAACCCTTTCTACTTTCTTTCTATTTTCATTCAAGACTCTTCCCTCATCCTTTACCAATATAGACGAGGTGGCCAGTATATCAAGAGCAGAAGTGCCAGGCATTTCGCTTTGTGCTTTTGAAAAACTGCCCCCTGCATATTGTTCATCAAATACATGCTCTCCTGTTTCTCGGGAGGATGATGCCAATCCATTTTTGGTAAGTATGGGAGAGGTTTTCATTTGCTTTCTAGAAAAACTGCCCCCAGCGCTTCACCTTATCTTCACTTGTTTTCCTGTGTTTAGGGAGGGGTGTACCAATCCCTCTTTAATAGGTATGGAAAAAGTTTCCTTCTGTCCTTCAGGAAAGTTGCCCCCATTATGAAGTTCCTTTGGCACTTGTTTCTCCGTTTTCCAGAAGGGACATATCAATCTTTTTCGTGTAAGTATGCGGGGAATTTTCCTTTGCTCCTCCGGGAGGCTGCCCCCGGTGTGTTGCTTAATTGAAGTAGATTTTCCCATTTCCTGGGAGGGAAGGGTGAAGTTTTCGCTTGTTGATGCATCAGGACTCATAATCTGAGTGTCAGGCGGAATCGGTACACTAGTTATTTCTTTCCTTTGCTTATCCTTTACCATCTCGGAGGCTTCATGACTTGCTTCCCTATATGAAATTGTCTTTTCCAGTATTCTAGTTTGAGGTTTCCAGATTGCTTTGACTTGGATGACCGAGGATTTTTTCTTGGCAATCATCAATGGAGTAAAGGAGCTCTCCACTGACGGATTTGGTTTTGGTTCAGGTGTTGAGTTCTTTGTGCTGGTTGGTTTGGGTGTGTCATTGTTTACGACCGCACGATTTGGCCATGCGCCCATTCTAACCATATGCTTCTGGACCTCAGCATATGCTGCTGTGACCCGAGCGTTCTCCAGCTGGAGTTGCTCGAGTTGCCTTTGTTTTTCCTCCAGCTCCTTGCGAAGCTGGGCCATTTCATCAGATATTTCTATTTCCTCATCAACATCCTCATCAGACGAATTTCCACAATCCGGATTTGGATCATCTTCATCACTTGCTGCATTATCACTGGCTTGTCGGACAATTTCCTCCACTACCGGGCTGCGGTTTTTTGGCCGCCCTGCCCGTTTGGGAGGTTTGGATTCTGAAGCCTTTCCCTTTTGCCCTTGCGTTTCCACGCGGACACTTTCAGAGTGGGGTTGCTCTTGTGAACCAGTCCCCACTATGTGAACTTCCACTGACTCCTCATCATCGTCAACATTTGCGGACATATGACATACCAAGACAGAATCAACTTTCCGTCTCTTCTTCACCACATATTTTCTTTTTCTTTTGTCTTTCATCATTTGACTCGCCACTTGGTTAGCCAAAGAAGTATCATTTTCCTTTGGGACCCACCGCCTGGTGCCCCCTGTGTATTGCTTAGGAGCTGGCATGGGTTCTGGTTGTTTGGCCCTCCAGACCTGCTTCACTTTCCCTTTGGCCTTCACGGACTTTGGGTTGGGGTGCAGTGGCGGGAAGGTGAGCCGGTCAAAGACTGAAGGCGGGTTGGCCACAGTCTCCTTTTCTGATGTATTATAGTCCGCATCTCCCTCTCGGTTGTCCTCATAATGGGGAAAGCGGAACCTTTGGTGCACCGGGAACCTTAGTCTATCCTTTACGGACAGCTTCTTAGCGTTGGCAGGGACCGTAGTGACGATCCAACGGGACTTACGAGACTTTTTGATGATTCTGAAGGCCGCATGTATGGCCTCCACTGTCTTATGTTTCTTGTGGGTTATTTCCTTCGTCTCAAAGACCGGGGCATACATGGGAAGCTCCCAATCCTCCCTGAGACGCATCTCCTCTCCTCCCTTCTTGAGCACATGCAGGGGAGTGAAGGTGTTGCGAAGAGGCAGGTCAGTGACGGTGTCTGGTTGTTGGACCAGGTGGAGGGCTTGAATCCTCGAGAGCCTAGTCCTTGTCTCCGTTCCTTTTGATTTAGGAGCAATAGCCTCTTTCACATGTTGAATTGGCCTCTTCCCTTTCTGATTGCATGGGATGGTGTTTCCTGAGACGACGGTAGATGCTCCACCAGCGAGCATCACCATTTGGAGTTGTGTGGTAGCTGGGACGGGCACTTGGAGAGTCCCGGCCACGGAGCCACCACCATTTTTGAGATGTTCTCCAGTTACGATTTGGCACCAAGTCACCATTGTTCCTTTCAAAATGAAGAGAACTCGAGATTAGTATGTAACATGAAATTTAATAGACTCCTATGTACTTTCATGCTTAATCCTTTAATTATTCCCTGATGAGAGGAGAAGCAAGTCCCACCGGGCGTGCCAGAATCTGTCTCGCACTTTTTCAGTCCAACCACGGAAGATCAGATAGTCCTCTATGGGGCGAAGAAAATGCGGATCAGATACCCCTTGAGTCCCCTAGAATTCGAACACTACTACCCGTTTTACGAACGAAAGATAGCAATGCGACCCTAGGGACCTCGAGAGTTGATTGTTTGTGTGTAAGTCCTTTCCTTCCAACAGGCGCAAGCCCCTGCTGTTAATTACCTCCGGTCTGAGTCCGAGTTGGAAATCAGACAAGAGCACCTCTAGATCGAGAATAATCAAGTGATTAGGCACTAAAAGCAATCGGAGTCAGTTTTATTTTATTTTATGACTAGCGTTTTGTAGGGCCTAAATGAAGGCAACACAAGGAGTCAAGAATTAAAATGGTGCAATGAAAACATTCAATATCAAACATGAACAATGTGAATTATCGCACTAGGTCAAGTTCTTTGATCACAGTTTTGAGACACTTTGGGTCACTTTGGGTTGACTTTACTTTGCCGAGTTGGGCCTGGTGCCGTTACTCAGATTTTTGAGCTTGATACTAGGAAATTTGGGTATCCTAGATCAGTCCTCAATCGTTCGGGGGTTTAGAGATTTTTGGGATTTTCGTTCAAGTTTCGAGATGCATTGTGCCTCCTTTTGACAAAAACTCTTGTGTTGCCGTCAGTTGACTTTTCCTCTAGTCGCCTAGTCGACGGATTTTGACTTTTGAGTTTTGAATTTTGAGTTTGGATTCTTGAGTTTTGCTCTTGGAATTTGAACTTTTAAATTTTCACTTTTAAATTGCCTTTTGGAATTTAAACTTCTGAGTTTGGACTTTGGACTTCTGAGTTTGCGCTTTAAAGTTCACACCTTTAAGTTTAGACTTTCGAATTTGGACTTTTGCACTTTTCAGTTTGCATCTCTTTTTTTTATTTTGGAATTTTAAATTTGGACCTTTAAATTTGCGCTTTTGAGTTTTCATTTTGAATTTATATATGTATATATTTTTTACTTTTATTGTGATATTTTTGTTGTTTGTTTGCAGATGTAGTATTTGATTGCACCTATTGTCTAGAATATTTTTTGTCCAAGTGTACTTGTTGTACAAAACATAGATGTTCAAATGATTTTATTCAATTTCCTTAAGGAACTTAATTTTTATTTAACCATGTAAATTTATTATTTTCCATTATGGCCATCCTTTTAAACTTTAATTTTAAAATATTTTGTGCTTTAGTGTTTTGGCATGACATGATATATCAAAATATTCCTCATATTTTTCTTGACACTTTGATATTTTGTGGGAATTTTTCTGATAATCCAGCTATTTTTAATGTATTTTTGAAGTTTTCTATTCCTGGAGAAAGTTCTGATTGGTTGGCCCCTGGCTGTTCGCTATTCTGCTCGTCAGAGATTCGCTACACGATTTTTGCCACAAAAGATCAAAGGGCCGCTGGATTTGAGTTGGTTCAGTCATTTGGTCTTCACCCGCGTCTGTGCACCATGTTCATCCCTCTCTTTTCTGTTCGAACTCGTCTCCCTCCTCCGTTCTTTCTGAGCATCGTTTCTTCCTACGACTGGACGGCTCCAATAGTGCGCCAGTGGCGGACCCTGGCTGCTGTTCCGCCTGCAGTTAGGTCGAGGAGCATCGTGGCGGTGCAATGAAGTTGGCTATGCTGTTCGTTTGAGTCGCGTTTTACATTTTGGGAGGGGTTCTGCCTCGAATTATGTCGGGTCTGACAAGAATCTAAGGAGACGGCGAACTGGTGGCTTTCGGCGGAGATTCTGGCCAGAGGTGGCTCCTTGAGCATCATTGAAGTTCCTTGAAGCCATTTGTGATGTCAATTTGAAGTTGCGATTTCCAATTTGATGATAACTTGATGATTTTAATTTCTGGTCTGGTCTGACAAACACATTATCCAATCGTCTGAATTTAGTTCACAGTACTCATTTTTATGTTTAGTATATCTCTGGATTCAATCAGCAGTTAAACGATTTACGTGGACTTGATTTGAGGATTTTGTAGGGCGTCAGTGTTGGTTTTGGCTTTTGGGGTTCTAACTCACACGACTAACCAGACTCAGAAGCTCAACACAAAACAATTCAAAAACGAGAGCATCTCATTCCCTTCTTATCCATCATGTTTATCCATACCACAGTGAAGCTATAACATTGTTTGAGGTAGATAGCTGACCATTTCATTTTCAGACTCAAACTTGGTGATTATTATTTTCATATAGCAAACATAACATGCCTTAATGAGCCATACTTTTTTCTATCGCAATTGACCACACTTGGAATGCAACTACACATTGTTTTATCATTAAAATAGGTTAATATCTCTTCAGGGGAAACCAGTCCTTAAGCTTATGATTATCATTATTACTATGGATGTGAATATGCTTTTTTTTTTACTTTTTGAAAACCGATAAGGTATTGTGAACGTGTCATTCTCCTCTTAATATGCCTGCTTTGACAAATGACCATTTCTTAAGAAGCCATATAACTTTTATTCCAGTAGGCTGACCCATTTTTAACTTAGTCCCTCTATACTTTTTATTATTAAAAGTTCTTTTCATCATATTTTTGACTTTTACCTCTAATTTAGACAGTCACTAGTAAGGCTAAATCAAAGCTCTTTTAATTACTTTAAAATATATTTCACAGAATGCATGATATTTAGTTATTATATATATATTTTTTTAGCAACATAGGTCCAGTCATACTTATGTGTGTTTGTTTTTTTTTTGCAAAATAGACCTTAACTATAATTCTTTTTTTTTTTTAGCAAAGTAAACCTTGTTTCTGCATATTATAGTCTTCCTTCTACCACTAGACATAGGTTCTTTTGCATATATACCCAGGACTTTATTCTATTATGTTTTTACTAAATTCAGCTACTTATGTTATTTAATTTTGTGCATGGCAGTTAAGGCAACTAAGTATTTACTGGAACATGACCAAAGACATGGGTGTGCGCTCTCTGGCAAGCACCCCCCATGCATAAGGCCATGCTCTATGATATAACTTCATTTTAGTCACTTTTAGAGTACTACAGAACTCATCAACACTTGTGAGTGTGCGCTCTCAGGCAAGCACCCCTCATTCATGTCTCTAAGCCCCAAAACAGTGTTGACAAGTGATCTAAGGACTCTTTTAGGAACTAGTGTTTAGCTGCAACAGAAACAAGCAAAAACAAGGAAACAAACAAGACCAGAAAGGAAGAAAAAAAAAAAAAGAGAGAAAAGGAAATTTCTTTTATTCATCAGCAAAAGAACAGTACAATTGTTTTTCTTCTCACCTTTTCTACAAAATCCCCTTTTTTTTTTTACAAGCCTTTTTTCTAAAATGATTTTGGCAGCACCTTAGTGTGTTTCTCCAAAGTGCCGCCCCTAATCTTCCATCTGAGGCTTCTTTTATAGGCATGAGTTAGGTTTTGCTTCTCAATTGACCTTGCCATGTGGCCTCTCCTCAGATTTTCGAAATCTGATCAAGGGCTGAGATGTTGTGGTGGAGAACCGCCTTACTTTTCCAAGTTTTGCTTCACTTCTTTCTTTTACTGCTTGATTATACTCTCCAATGGGTATTTGACATGTGGCAAATGATATTTAGCAAGTATGGGGCAGTGACATGCTATGTTGGCTGTCGAATTCACCATGGGTTTCAATTGCATCTCCTTTAGGTTTTGTAGTATTAATTCCATTTATCAATCTTTACTGAAACGCCCTTGGTGCTGTGGTGGCAGTATCTCATTGGCTCAATTAGTTTGATGTGTAAAACCATATTCCTCTTGGCAATTGGGTGGTATGGAGTACAATTGCTATTGTCCCTTTACTCACTGTTACATCTGGAGGGACTTATCTTAGCGCCAGAGATGAGAGATACAAGGGCTGTTGTTGGCAAGCATCCAATGGCTTAACCTGATCCAAGGGTTGAGATAAAGGTGGAAGAGTTAAGTTTTATGAGGAGGTTTACTTCACTTCGGTTTCATCTTGAACCTTTGATCCTCATCCAATGATCAACAGAGATGCTTGAGGGGTAAGCTGTTGTGAACAACAGTAGATGGAGAGAAATGAGCCACGTCTCAAGTTAATTTGTGGAGGGGACATAGTTTTAAGAAGGGGACCAGTGAGATGCTCCTTTACTCTTGTACTTTTGTTCTTCTCAAGTTCAAGCGAAAGCCATATTGCCTCCAGTCGATTTTGAACTCTTTCGGCACTTGTAGAGTCGTCTTAGCATCCAGACACCATGTTTAACATGTTTTAAACATTAATTAAGTTGCTAATCATTGTTCAGTCAAGGTTTGACCAGTACTCAACCAAGCCGTGCCACCAATTGGTGCTTACGCCTCACGGCTTGACTTAGACCCAAATTGATAGCGCTTTCGTGTTCTCAGAATATCCATAAAGCTGTGCAAGCAAGCAATTTGGTTTCTAATCAATTCAGTTGCGTTAATTTCATGCTCCTCTTTCCACTGTCTCGCAACCCTTCTCATCAAAATTCGACATGCCCGGAGAACGAGAGAAGTCCATTCTTGCGCCATTGTCTTCTCCTCGACACGAGCTCTCCAACGGCACCAAGAATTCGAGAAACGGCGGCGGGGATCGCCGGCGTTGGCTTTGTCAGAAAGACGAAGCTCTTTTTCTCCTTCGATTTCTCTCTTTCTTTCTTCTTTTCTGTTGAAGGTGGGTCCAGGGGTGAGAGCCAATCAGGGGTCGCCATTTGTCTCGAGCAGAGACACTGGTCTGTGGGTCAGATGCGGGAGCCAATAGACGCACGCCCTCTGTCGGCGGTTCTCTCGCTGACAGGTGGGACCAGGAACAAGAAAATGAGAGAGAAGCCAATCGTGGCCCGCCAGCTGTGCGAGAAGAGCTGAAGTTGGACAATTCAGATTAGAGGAGGAAGATTCTTAGCCATTTTCTCCATTTTCGTTCATAATGGATCCGTCCATTTCAGAGGATTTTCATGATTTTACATTATGTCCATTCTCAAATAAATTGTTTGGATGCCCTCTCTTTATTATTTGATCATATAAATTTGCATGGATTCTCATAAAAATATGAGGAACATAATAGTCATGGATTTTCTATTTTTCTGAATTTTTAACTAATTAAATGAATTTTCCAAAGCTCATAGAACAATTCATATAATTAATTTATTTATGCATCCTTGTTGCATCTTTCTAGCTTCTTGATTTTTCCTAATCATCCATGATATTTATGTCACCTTTTCTCCTATTAAAATTGAATATTGAATATTAAATATCAAATTAACACAGCCATATGGCGAACTGTATTAATATTAATATTAATATCGATATTATGGCATTAATTCAGGCACATCTTTTACTTCAAAAATTGACCCCCTCCCTCTGAGAGTCGGGACCTGTCATGTGTTCACGGGCCCTATTTTCACCGTCTCGTGACTTGTTGCAATTTTCTTGTGCGGCAAAAATTCGAGGTAAACACATAAGCACAAACTTTCTCCGTGTTTCGGGGGTCATGCTTTGCTTTCTTCCATTTGCATACCCCGCCCCATCCCTCCATGCATCCGTCTGTTTCAAGGATTATGTAGGATCCCTCCGGAGGTAGCTCGAGATCTGGGAGCTACTGCACAGCTTGTTTAACCTTTCTGATGATCTCATTTTCTCACAGTGTTCGCTTGTTTTTTAGTACAGCGGCCCAAGTAATGTTCCCAACTTTGGTATGTATGACCTGGCATAGTTGAGAATGCCAAGCCATGATCTCATACCAGCTTTCTCTTTCAACTTTTGTTCATCGAAGGAGATGATTTTCTTGATTATGTGTGGCTGAAGTTTGATTTTTCTGTTCCCAATAACTGCACCTAGGAATTCGATTTCTTGTACAGCTATTTTCATTTTAGTTGGAGAGAGTACAAGCCCCCATTTCTCACAAATTGTCAACATAGCCTCCAAATGTTTGGCATGCTGTTCTTCATTCTCAGAAAATACCAGTATATCATCGATGTAGACTGCTATGAAGTTTTCCGTTTCCCGGAAGCAATCGTCCATCTTTCTTTGAAAGATTTCCGGTGCATTCTTCAACCTGAATGGCATAACTAGCTATTCATACAAGCCATTTGGAACGACAAAAGCCGTCCATTCAATCGATTCAGGATCCATTGCCACCTGATGGAACCCACTTTTTAAGTCGAATTTCGAGTAAATCCGACTATTGCCGACTTTCTTAAGGATGGTATTAATCCCTGGCAGGCTGTATTTGTGTTTGTGGGTATTGTCATTGAGGGTACGGTAATTAAATACCATACGCTCCTTGCCTTTAATTTCAGTGCCAGTCTTTGGGTCTATTGATGTACCTGAGTTTACCATCATTGCCATGGTTTTGTGTTGGCTCTTACTGGGTCGTATCACTCCAATCTTGAGTAGTACCTGAACATGCTTGTCAAATTGCTCCTTCATTGCTGGTGTGACATGTTTCAGAGGCTTGTCTTGGATTGTGATATCCGGGTTGATGATGTCTAACTTGCACTTAACCCGATTCTTTTCCTAGTGTTGGAGAGGATTTTCTCCAATATACCCTTATTCTTTTAATCTCTCAAGAAGAGGTCTGAACCTTTCCTTGAATTTCTGCGATTCTTCACCACAAGAGTATGCAGTGATTCTCTGGATCTCAAAATATTCTAGCTCAGACAACTCTAGTTCTTCGATTGTTGCTGAAGCTACCACCTCAGCGTCAACTTTTGTCGCAATTGTTGTGATATTTTTGTAAAATGTCACCATTTGGCCCTCAATCCTAAGCCCTCCTTGCATGGCTCGGATGAATTTGCAACTAATCAGCATTTGGATCCCGTCCCTCTGCTCCATTGGGAATGCGTAGGTGAAAGGGATATGAAAACGGTTTTCCTCGATAGCCATCATTCCGCCTTTGAGTTTTTGGTTGGCTATTTGAGAAGAGTTAACCCCGTTGATTTGAATGGGGTACGCACTTGGTTCGAAAGCTTCTTTTGGAACTGCATTCTGGTCTACGCAGCAAACTGTTGCGCCAGTATCCAAGATTGCTTGGATTTTGAACTTCTCGACCCCTGGTATTTCCATTGTCAGCTCAATATTATAGAGTCTGTTTAAGACTCTTTTCCCTTTCCTTGGATCCGGAACTTGGGTACTAATGTATTCATTTCTATCTGTCAGCATCTTGATTACTACTCCATTTTGTTTCTGGATATAATTTTCAATTGCTTCGTCATCCGAATCCACTTCTTCAAGAATTGGCTTTTTCGGGGCTTTTCCTTTTGTTGGATCTCGCATTTCGTACCGATCTTTTTTCATCTCCAATTCTTCAATTCTTTCCTTTAGCCTTTGATTTTCTGCTAAGAGGAAATTTGTATACCCCATTAGCTTATTGATTTGGGTATCCTTGTTGTCATACTGGGAATTTGATTTTTGTGTTGTTAACCTTCTTCCCAGGTTGAATCTTGAACACATCGGGCAGACAGTCAAACGACATATATTGCAATGTGCTCTCATCCTTGGATTAGTCTGCTCCTTTCAGAACAGACACTTTATGAATTCTTGCACCACTGGACTATTATCCTCCCATTGATGCGCGCACTTTTTGATTTCTTGAGACACTGAGATCACTACTCGCCATGAGATTTCTTCATTTGTTATCATCATTGCGGTTTCGTATGGTACCTCATTTATACCAGCCATTAAAGAATGACCAGTACTTCCTTCTCCTTCAGAAAATGAACAGATTGCATCACTATCTGGTTCATTTTGATCTACCGAGAGCAAATCCCAGTCGTCATCTAGATCTAGATTTTCGACTATGGTTGCTCTTGCAATGTTGCCCTTTTGTCTTGTGCAGTTGCGGGCAAAATGTCCTTCTTCACCACCTATAAAGCACTTGCATTTTCTTACTTTATCTGCGTGCTTCCTTTTGAATACCCTGATGTGCGTATCATGTGGTTTGCCTCGGTATGTCTTTGCCTTTCGAAGACCATACTTCTTGTTCTTTTGATAATAACCTGGCACTGATATGCGGCTACAGAATGAGAGATCTTTGAATCTTCTTTGGAGTGCAACTCTCTTACATTGCTCTACCAGGTACTGGTAGGTGAAATGTATTCTTGGGATAACCCCTACAATATTGCCTGGGTATTTCTCAGTAAACGCCTTCTCAATTTCTCCACCAATGATTGGAGGCATTTTTCTGAAAAATTTTGTTGAGAGTTCAGGAGATATGTACATTCTTCCTGATTTTGCCGCTAAGATCTTATACTCGTTTATATAGTCGAAAAGATCTTTCACGTTGTGGCATGAAAGCCTCTCCAGGTCGTTGTACGCTCGATCTTGCTCTTCAGTGGACTCGGTTGTCGGGTCCTCCAACAGGAACATTCGTCTGATTTGTGATATTACATTTTGCGGATCATCGGCGATGTTCACTATTTCTTCATATTCAGTGGGGAATGCCATTCTCCACTGAATCCAGGTCCTTTTCTCCGTTTCACTTAGGAGATTTTCGATGTAGTTAACCTTTGATTTGTTATCTGCCTAGTTTTTCTCATTTATCAGGTTGAGAGTGATTGATTCCCATCGGGAGATAACTTCTGAGTATAGTCCAATATCTTCTGGTAAAACCAGAATTGCGCCTTGACTGGCTTGGGCTGTTGGCAGATTAAACTTTTCGTTCATTTGCCTTGCATATCCACCTCGGATGTTGCCCAACCGTACTTTTATTTCTGGGATTTGGGGATTCTGGGGTTGTCTTGAACCAGGTGGGTACATGGCTGGTCCCATGATTGGTTCAGGTGGTATTCATGTGAGTGAAGACTCTGCGGTTGAGAGTACTGTCTCCACTTTCTTTTTGAGATTTTTGAATTGTGGGTATTTCATCTCTTCTATCATATAAACCGTCTAGAATAGATCATCGTCCCACTTTGTTTCAGAATTTGGAGAACTGACATCTTCCCCACCACCTTTCGCTAGAAGACTTAGCAAGTCTTCATCTCGGTTTGCCGGTGCATCCAATTGAGATAGGAACTGCACCGTAGAGAGTGTCTCATCTTCTTCTGACTCATCCCATTGACAAGTCATCATGAGGGCTTGTTCCTCAAACCACTCACTTTCTGCATCAATGGTTTCTAGCCAATTAAACTCTGTAAATGTCATTTGTACGAGTTCGTCTTCGCTATCTAGCTGCTCAATAGCAAACCATTGATACAGATTTATTGGTTCTAGCATTTCAACTGTTGGTTCAGTTTGTTCGGCTTTTAGTATTGCCAAGAACCATTTCCCTAATAAGGAACCATCATCTTGCTCAGTCTCGTCATCTTCACTGAATTCCTCAGGGTCTGAATAGATCTCTGGAAATTCAGGATCATTTTCGTATGGCCAATCATCATCTATTGTGAGTAGATTGATGAATTCTTGTTCGAGTTCTTCCTCATCATTTTCTCCGCGAATAGCTTCATGTTCGGGGGTTGTTGTTGCATACTCCGAAAATCTAACAGACAATGAGCCGTCTGTCCTTGTTCGAATTCGTGCTGCTTGGGGATTCTGAATTTGTGAGATAACAGCTGGTCTCACAAGCCATTGCCTTCCTTGGAGTTCTGCAGTTGTCCTTTGCGAGCCAGGGATAGCCCGAACTCCTCGGCTTGCTAGGTGGTCCGCCACGTTCTGAACATTGTATCTGTAATTTGTGTGGTTTGTATTGGATAGTCGTCCAATTAGGGATCTTGAGAGTAAAAGATTACTCTCACCACCTTGCCATCCTTCATACCCGTGAGTTTGAATCACTAGTTGAATGCGATCTCTGAAGTCACGGATACTTAGAGTCATATCTGGAGTAGTATACGCCAACTGCGTTCTAAATGTAAGATCCATTTCCATAGACCTGATAACAGCTCTATCATCTCGCCATCTAGTGTCTCTGATTAACACTAGTGCATTTACACCTGCACTCCGCCTGTGCAGCGTGTATAACCGAGCCATAATTAGTTCGATGTGCAAATGTTGGAGCCCTTCTTGTAAAAGCCTGTTAAAACTTTCTTCAGAAATGAAAGGTAACTCTACTTGCTGGCCATCTGTAACCAATGTTCTTTCATCCGAGTAATGTTGGTATACCCGGTGTCTGCTTTCTGACCATCCGGCTTGGTACAGAGTTTCTGCTGGGACTTGCTGTGCTCGTCTGTATTGGGAGATGTTGAGCTCAGCATCGGGATTCATTTGTGACTCAAGGCTTCGCTGGTACCGTCGAGATTGACCAGGGAGCCTCCTTTGAGCCTCAAATCTGAGTCTAGACCCAAGGCGATAGCCACAGATCTGATCTTCTACAGTGGGAGTTTGGTTTATGTCCCTTTCCGATACTGACGGTCTTGCCGTCTCTGTTGTTGTTTGTATTATGCTCATGCTGCCTTCTTTTTCTCGGCTTCAAATATTTCTTTTGGGTTTTTGAACACAAAAGTTTGCCTTTTGGTTTCGGTATTGTCGGCTTGCTGGGTTCTCCTAAGCTCAGCTTCTGAAGTTGTTGTTGGATCTGATCTAGGGAGTCAGTCAGGTCGTCAGGTTGAGTGACTTCCTTTCCTTTCGAAACTTCTATTTTCTTAACTACTGCTTTCAGATTTTCAACTTTTTCAGTCAATTTAAGCAACAATTGGATGATTGTATTATTTTGCTTAAATTGTACGTCTATTGCTCGCCCGGTGATTTCTTGTGTCTTGACAAAACCGACTGCCGGTGGGTGGATTGTTTCTGTTGCCTTAAGAACTTCTCTGTAAATTGTACTGTTTGCACTGAGGCGCCAGTCACTCATAAAAAAAATTAAATTTTGTAAGGATTTTTAGAATTTCTACTGGTTTATTCTTAAATGACTTTTATTTCAAAAATATTTTAGGTCGACCTTTCAAGTTTGATTATACCATCTGGTTCTTTTTGGAGACAATTCTTGAGGTTCATATAGCACTTTTATATGGTCATGGTGGCATTTATAGAAAAATTAACTTTTGAGTGGCATTTTCACAATTTCCTTCTTTTGAAGTGGCATGAAAATAATTTCCCCTAAAAATTATGATCAGTTCAAAAATATACGGTTTTCTATATTTGCATCTTTTTTAGTAAGATGCTAGAGAAAATCAATAAGATGACTTTGATGATTTAATTTCTACATAACTATACTAACTTTAATATAGGTTTAGAGATATCTCGTTACATAAAAACTTCGTCTTGTGACTTAGTTGGTGTATCTTTCAATTTCTAATTGTCAGCCTTGGTTAATGGGTTAAGTAAGGAAACCTCTTCACCTTCACTACCGACTAGCAAAAGCCAGCCACAGTATGAGGGACAGCACATCTTGCCGATGGTTTCTGGGAGGTCGAGTTGGCGCATCCTCGATCGCCAGAGGTTGCAGAAGAGGCGGGTGCCATCCTCTTTTTTGCCTCGAGAAGGACGAGAAGGAAGGATGAGCCATGGCAGTCGGGAAGGGAGATGGCAAGCCTTGCGCCATGTAAAGCAAACGTGGCCAAATCTGACGAAGTCATCGATGGATTTGAGCCTTGCTGAGATCGCCCCCACTACAACAGGAAGGACCTTTAGCAAAACTGCAAACCCTTGCAATTAAGCATAATACGTCTAGCGAAATATTTTTGCAAGGAAGTAGTTGATGTTGCAGCAAGTCGTGTAGCAAAGGGTTGTAGCAACTTGTTCGGCCATGTGGGTAAAGGTTTAAGCGTCTCTTGCAAATTAGCAAGACCTTCTCGCCAACTATTGCATGATGAATTTGGTCTTGCAATTTTCTTTTCCGAAAGTACAAAAAAATTGCAAAATATTAATAATGACAGCTTTTATTGCAAGACCAAATCGTCTTGCGAGTTTTCTTGCTAATTACATTCTCGTTACGGTTTTATTTTTGTTTCCATTTGCTTTAAATTAATAAAATAAATATATTAATATTATAAGAATTCATGCATATTATTAAAAATACCAAAAAATCATAATATTGTGAAGAGAGCAACACCAAATACTAACAAACTAAAATTAATCTCAAGTGTCATCCAACTATTTTACACAATAACAACAAAAAATACTTTTATAATACCAAATTTTTATACAATTAAATTTCAATTTCTAACTCCAACTATTAGTACTTTGATCTATCGAGGTAGATATTCTCTTCAACTTCAACAACTATTTCTTAGATATCTGATCTCATTCATCTTTCATCTTTTAGACTCTTGTTAATGAAAGCCCCTGAAACAAACAATTAATTCCATTAGAATAAGAAAGTGATACAAAAGATAGGTGTTAATATACTAATCAAGGGGTGCGACATCAAGCACAAGTAAACTATGGAAAGATTTGCTATTTCTAGAAGGGATCGTGTGCTTTCATTAGCTGAGATTGTTTCCTTCTATTCATTTTCCTTGCTATTTTATTTTACTTCCTTATTATTTCTTCTCTCTCTCTGTTAAAACCAAAAAGGCTGCACATGTATTGAGACATGGAAAACGTGTGTGTGTGTTGTAAACTCCTCTCTTTGATGAATAAATAAATCGGGTGTGTTGAGTAATCGTGGAGTGCGCTTTAGGCGATACCACGTTAAAATCTGTGTCATCTCTTCTTTATCATTTTGTGTCATGGTATCAGAGAGCCAGGTTTAGGCGGCTGCAGGAGGAAGACGAAACAAAACCCTAGACGGAGTGTAGATCGGGATCCATGGCAAGCGGCGGCGCTGACAGCAAAGTGCGGGCGCATCCCGTGCGGGTGCATCCAGGTGCATCTAGTCGCGTCGACAGCAAAGTGCGGGCGCATCCAGTGCAGGTGCATCCTAGTGCATCCAGTGGCATGGACAACAGCAAGAAAGAGCCTCAAAACTCTACACCAGGTTTTTCGTGTGCACGAGTCCAACAAACCAAGGCTATTCTAGCCAACTCTAGTGTCTCAGATGCAGGTGCATCCAGTAAGAAGTTGTATGATAGGATGCAAAATTTGAGATGGATAATTGATAGTGGAGCATCTCACCATATGACAGGAAATTATGGTTGTATTGATGATATTTGTGATATAAAACCCACAATTGTTAGTCTTCCAAACGGAGAGCAAATAGTGGCTAAACATGAAGGTAGTGTGGTGTTGAATGAAGGACTGGTTCTTCAAAGAGTCTTATACGTGCCCAGTTTGGATTGCAATCTCATTTCTGTAAACCAACTGATTAAAACCAGCAGATGCTTTGTTACATTTACTGATGAGATTTGTGTCATACAGGATCACAATACTAGGATGTTGATTGGTGTGGGTGAGCAAAGAGATGGGATCTATTACTTTCATCAAGTGGCATCGGCAAAAGTTTTTCACATGCATGGAAAAGAACCCTATGAGTTGTGGCATCAAAGAATGGGACACCCTTCAAAACAAGTAACTTCACTCTTAACTGGTAACACTAATATTTCTGAAGATGTTTGTGAAATTTGTGTACGAGCCAAGCAAACGAGAGAAGTATTCCCTATCAGTTTGAATAAAACAAGTGAACCTTTTGAATTAATACATTGCGACATTTGGGGTGCATACCGTGTGGCTTCACATTGCGGTGCTCATTACTTCTTGACCATTGTTGATGATTTTTCCCGTGCTGTATGGGTCTATTTAATGGCTGAGAAAAGCGAAACTGGTGGTTTACTTAGATCTTTTTGCAAAATGGTCCAGACACAATTTAATAAATCCGTTAAATGCATTAGAAGTGACAATGGTTTGGAATTCAAATCTGGACCAATGAAGAACTTTTATTTAGAATATGGAATCCTACATCAAACCTCATGTGTAGCCACACCTCAACAAAATGGGAGAGTGGAAAGAAAACACCGTCATATTCTTAATGTGGCGAGAGCATTGAAGTTTCAATCTCATTTGCCTATTGAATTTTGGGGAGAGTGTGTGCTAACTGCTGCATTTATCATTAATAGAACTCCAACTCCATTGTTAAAAAATAAAACACCTTATGAAGTATTATTTGATAAACCACCTTTATATGGAGCAATTCGTGTGTTTGGTTGCTTGTGCTATATCAAATCTAGAACCTCAGATAAATTTGAAAGTAGAAGTAGAAAGTGTGTTTTTGTAGGATATCCTTTTGGACAAAAGGGATGGTGTGTGTATGATTTGGAGACCAACGAGTTTGTTGTCTCTCGCGATGTGATTTTTTGTGAAAATGTCTTTCCATTTGCTCAAATGGGAGTAGATAAAGCCATCTATGATTCAAGCCATGTCACAATGCATTCATATGATGATGAGGCATTTGCTATAGAGTTACAAAATTATGATGCATCAGATCAGAGTGCAGGTGCATCGGGTCAGAGTGCACCCGGACAGAGTGCAGGTGCATCGGGACAAAGTGGATCCGGACAGAGTGCAGGTGCATCGGGTCAGAGTGCGCCCGAACAGAATGCAGGTGCATCAGATCAGAATGATCGTAGTCAACGATATCGCAAGCCACCAGCTCATCTTCAAGATTACATATGTTACACAACATCTTGTCATCCATCTAAATCTCACTCCACTACAGTTGACTCCTCAGGTAGTCTCTATCCAATAGCTCATTATGTGAATTGTAATAATTTTTCTGCTGCACATAGAAAGTTTTTGGCTGCAGTCACAGTAGGAAAAGAACCTCGGTATTTTGGAGAAGCGATGAATTACAAGCACTGGAGAGATGCGATGCATGCAGAAATTGATGCACTTGAGCGAAATGAGACATGGACAATTGAGGATTTGCCACCAAAGAAGAAGGCAATCGGATGCAAGTGGGTGTATCGCATCAAGTACAATTCAGATGGAAGTATTGAAAGATACAAGGCACGGCTCGTTGTGATGGGAAATCGACAAGTTGAAGGAATTGATTTCAATGAAACATTTGCTCCAGTTGCTAAGATGACCACCGTTAGAACTCTTCTAGCTGTGGCAGTAGCGAAAGGATGGGAGTTGCATCAAATGGATGTACATAATGCATTTCTGCATGGTGATCTGAATGAAGAGGTTTACATGCATCTACCGCCTGGTTTTGCTTCTTCTCACCCAGGCAAGGTGTGTAGACTTAAAAAATCGCTCTATGGTCTGCGCCAAGCACCTCGAATGTGGTTCTCAAAATTGACAGGAGCTCTTCGAACATATGGTTTCATTCAATCATACGCAGATTATTCATTATTCACATTTAATAAGGAAGATGTATTCCTCGCTATTCTTGTATATGTTGATGATTTGGTCATCGCAGGGAATGATTCTGCCGCTATTAGCAAATTCAAGGAGTATTTGCATGGTACTTTTCATATGAAAGATCTTGGAGCATTGAAATATTTCCTTGGCATTGAAATAGCACGGGGACCCAAGGGCCTTTTGTTGTGTCAGCGCAAATACACCTTGGATATTTTGTCTGAATGTGGTCTCCTTGGTTCCAAACCGGTAGCATTTCCCATGGAACAAAATCACAAACTTTCCACAGCAATCGGAGAGCCTATGGTCAATCCAGAACGTTATCGGCGACTTGTTGGAAGACTGATTTACCTAACCATCACACGTCCAGAGTTATGTTATTCTGTGCATATTCTGGCTCAGTTCATGCAAGCTCCTCTTCAACCTCATTATGATGCAGCTCTTCGCGTTGTGCGGTATTTAAAAGGCAATCCGGGTCAAGGAATTGTACTTAGTAGTAAAAGTGATCTTTTATTGTCTGGTTATTGTGATTCAGATTGGGCGAGTTGTCCATTGACAAGACGATCTTTGACTGGTTATTTTGTGATGTTGGGTAATTCTCCTATCTCTTGGAAAACCAAAAAGCAGCATACAATCTCTCGCTCCTCAGCAGAAGCAGAGTATCGGTCCATGGCTGCCTCTTCTTGTGAGTTAATTTGGTTGAAATCTTTACTCAAATCTCTTGGAGTTTCACATTCACAACCAATGCAATTGTTTTGTGACAGTCAAGCTGCACTTCACATAGCGAGTAATCCTGTTTTTCATGAGCGTACAAAACATATCGAGGTGGATTGTCATTTTGTGCGAAATTTGATTCAAGATGGAGAAGTTGCTACATCACATGTCCGAACAAATGAGCAATTGGCAGACATTTTTACCAAAGCTTTGGGTAAACATCAGTTTCATTATTTACTTTACAAGTTGGGGATTCACAATCCTCCAACTTGAGGGGGAGTATGGAAAGATTTGCTATTTCTAGAAGGGATCGTGTGCTTTCATTAGCTGAGATTGTTTCCTTCTATTCATTTTCCTTGCTATTTTATTTTACTTCCTTATTATTTCTTCTCTCTCTCTGTTAAAACCAAAAAGGCTGCACATGTATTGAGACATGGAAAACGTGTGTGTGTGTTGTAAACTCCTCTCTTTGATGAATAAATAAATCGGGTGTGTTGAGTAATCGTGGAGTGCGCTTTAGGCGATACCACGTTAAAATCTGTGTCATCTCTTCTTTATCATTTTGTGTCATAAACCACAATTATAATAAATTTAAGCATAACAACCTCATTATGAACTCTCATTGCTCAATTGAACAACAAAAAAACCAATAAAGACAATTTGAAGTAATAGAAAATAATAAAAAAGTGGTCAGACCGATACATGCATCATATTTAAGTATTCATATACTTGAACCAGACAAAAATCCAAAATATGCAGAACAAGAAACAATGATATAGTACCATGGCAGATACATAAGAGCTCTAGAATTATCTAGGGCCTTCAATTTTTGTTCCCTCTAAACGATCCAGTTGCATTTAGTAATTATCCTTCTGCCCAAAAACTCAACTTTTCCTGGAAAAAACTATACATTACAACTTTACAAGGTTGAAGTCTAATAAGTTAAATAAACAATTAAAGAAATGGAATAATTATCATATCTAAAATTGAGAGCTCAACTTTAACTCCTCACTAACGAGGTGCTAAAAAACAAAACTAAACATAATACAATCAATTTTCTAGATTAAAATTATGTGTATGTAATGGTAATCGAAAATCTATTCAGAAAGTAAATACTTAAATCAACCAAGTGGTATAAAAAAAATATTTAATATGTTTACATTAACATACAAACCTTTTTAATAACAATATTGAGGTGCTGGGAAGGACTGAACATTTTCATTTCAGTGTAGTAACGTTTTGATATTATTTCTTACACTCCTGGATGATTGATTTTGACAAGACAAGTATCCATCAAAAAGCATGACGGCGTCACCTGTTGAATGTGACACTTTCCTTTTATCACCATATCTATGTATACACACAACAATATTAATCAATTAATGCAAGGGAAGCAAGGAAGAAGAGTTAATTCAACTTACCTAATTAATTTGTTACCTAGATAATAACACATGTAAATTGGTTTGTAACCTCCTTCCCAACTTTTTTATCTAGAGAGAAGTTATAATTTTCTGACTGTAATCAACACTTTCATTAAGTTTAGTATAAAGAATAGAAAATCTTTGTACTTGTATGCACAAAAAGTAGATTAGAGGTCCTAATTTTGTCATATTACAATTTATATAAGGCTTTGTTGTTTTAGCATACCACTGTTGTTTGTAATTGTTCCTTAATTACATAATAATTACTACTACATAAATTCATTAGATTTCCATTATGGGTTTACCTGAGCTAATGCTGTGAAGGCTAATAGGAATAGCTTGTTCATCGACAAGGATACCACCATCAAAGAATATACCTTATATTGTAGAACAATAGAAGTAACAAAGTAATTGAGAAAAATACCTTCGACAGCTGCTCGTGAGCTAGACTTGCCTGTCTGATCACCTTATGTTATGAGTGAGAGAATCAATGCAAGCCCCAGGAAGCCTAAACCATGATACCAGTCGGTGATTGAGGCAGACGAGAAAATAACATTCCCTATATAGCGGAAGTAACAAAAATTGAATTTTCTTCTGTTCAAAACTTGCACAGCTTATACAATTTAAGCACACATGTATAAATCTTTCAAATATGTTATTCAACTTGGCAAATAAGTTCTGGATCTCTGCAGCTCTTGTTCTAGTTAGTTAGTTTTATCATAATTGACTCCAAATGTTGAATATAAGATAAAATTTTATTGAAAAATGATAAAAGCAATCAAATAAATTCTTGATATGTGTATGGATGGACTCGATTGATTGATTGATTATATAAAATTTGTCAACCAAACAAATAATTAAGGCAGCTAATACACCAAATGAGATGAGATTTAATAGTTCGATCAAAGATTGGAAAACTTCAATCATGCAACTAAGACCCGAATTAACAAATAGCCTAATCAGATGAGATTTAATCAATACACACCAAACATCCAATCTTATCTCTACTTATTCCCCGTTGGTTTATACCCAAATAATGCACAACATCAAGTCCAAGTGAAGCAATTACCCTCATTTATCTCTTTTCCCCTCTCTCTCAACCAGATTCTAGTATTTTTCTCAAAAAAGAGTTCTCGTACCAGTGATTGGAGATCAACGGTGCCCTAGCGCGACCGGAGAAGTATAAGCTTCGCGAGGCCTGTGGTGGCAAATAGAGTCAAGGTCGACAAAGCACGAGAAGGAGACGAAGACGGTTAGCGAGTCGAAGAAGAGCCGACACTCGACGGCGACGCTATCGAGGGATGGAATCGGTGGTTAGAAAGAAGTGGGGACTGAGGAGTTGGACAGAATCGGTGGTTAGCGAAATTTTAGCGCTAAATGAGAAATATGGTTTCGATGAAATCTGAATTTTAAACAGGCTATTATCAATTTATCATGTTTTAGATATCCAATGATTTTGATCGGTCGGTCGTCACTTTTATACGCTCGAAGCACTTTAACATGTATATGTGATTTATATTATATTATATATTGTGAAACATGAACTCGAATTCTTGACCAAAGTACTTTGTAGTGAATTAAATAAAATAAGTGCTCAATCTAAGTCATGCCGTCATAGTCAATTCAAATTAGATGTCTAATTATATCAATATATTGATTGAGTTATCAAATTATTTAATTAAACATCTTAGGTTTATAATTATATGACAACAAATAAAATTATATATTAGATTTATAAGGAAAATATATTTTAAACATCTTAGATTTGTAATTTTAATTAAACATCTTAGGTTTATAATTTTAACTCCAAAAAATATATAATTGTATGACAACACATTAGTCGTTAAAGGGCAACAAGATTAACGTTTTGATCGGATACCTAAATTTTATATTTCGAAATAAAAAAACAAAAAATAAATTATGGTTTAAATTTAATACAATTTTATATAAATTAAATATACAATAAATATGTATTGTACATAGCTATATTGTGCATATTTATAACAGAAACTTTTTTTTGAAAAAAATAAAGTAGGTACGGATATCGGTAAATAAATTTAATATTTTTTTCCCGATGACCTTAAATTTATTAATTTTAAAAGGAAAATTCTGCCATGAGATCCAATTTCTGAATCGAACTTCGATCGCAACCGTTTATTAAATTATATTATATTTTTACATTAAATATTCATACATATATCTCAAAAGAAATATGTATAAATATATATAAGTTATATATACTAAATATGTTAATATATGAGGAGGTTTCTAGTGTTAATATGTTAATATATGTTTTTGAGTTGATTTGATACTTGATTCAAAGGTCAAACCATGAACGTATTATAATTAATCTATTATAGTTAACCAAATTCGTTCATTTTTTAATCTCTTGATTGAATATCAAATCAACTTCAAATTTTATAAAACTTGTATGAAAATGCACCACTTCTTAAAATGAAGAACATCAACAGTTTATATTGGACATTTACACTTATATTTAACAATTTAAAATATTAATAAAAAAGTAAAATTGTGGCATTTTGTAGCATCCTAAATTGATAGCACCAGAACCCTCCTCATTATACATATATATGTCAAAACGGTATAAATGGACGGTTCCATCAATGACCAATTTGAAATATTCTATGTAATTTTTAATGAAATTTTTTATATGTGTTGTGCTTTCTTTCCAAGCATAGTGCATAAACAGTCTAGCGATATATTTTTTTTAATGAGTGTACAACCAATGAGCGATAATTTTTTTTCCTATTAAAAGTGAAGAGTTTTGTAAATTTATATCCATCGCTAACATTTAGCCATTGATTTACATGATCAACGGTTAAGAATGCATATAGTAAATATTTATTTACACAATTCGCTTAATTGTTTTAGCCCTTAGATACGTACTTTTAAAAGTTAGTAGGGATAGGGATATTTGTAAATGAGCAGCGTTCTGCTGCCACCAAATTTTGGTGTCATAAGTTGCCACAACTTCAAATTTTATCAATATTTAAAATTTTTTAAATTCAAACGCTGAATCTAAACAGTTGATCTTGTTCTATTTAACGAGCGATGTGTTTCTATATAAGTTTTACAAAATTTGGAGTCGGTTTGATACTCGATCAAGTGGTCAACAAATGAACAAATCTAGTTAATTATGACAGATTAATTCTAATACGTTCATCATTTAATCACTTGATCGATTATCAAACCAATTTCAAATTTTATAAAATTTATATAGAAACGCATCGCTCGTTAAACTAAACAAGATCAACGGTTTGGATTCAGCATTTGAATTTAAAAAATTTTAAACATTTATAAAGTATGAAGTTGTGGCAACTTGTGGCACCAAAATTTGGTGGCAGCGGAACGCCGCTCTTTTTAAATATGAACATTTCTAGTTTTAACAAATAGTGTAAACACTTATTTACACTATTAGATATATGTGTATATATATCGAAATTCGTGGCTATTAATATATTATTAAAGCAAATTAAATTTACTGAATATTTTTATGTTTGTTTATATATACGAATATTGATTAATATGTTTATATAGGAATATAATAATTATTCACAGATAATTATATAAATTTTCATATCAACACAAAATTTACACATGAATCCGGAACTAAAGTGCATGGCACCAAGATTGAAAATGAAAATATATTACACATGAACTTTCTAGTGTCAATAGCGACTTTTAGAATGGTACATTTCTAGAAGCAACTCACAGCAATAATTCACAGAAATGATTGTACACATTTTACTCATTTAATTGCTAAATTGTTAAAATTATTTTATTTCCTCAGGATTACTTTAATCACCATTTTTCTCATCCGAATGCATGCAATCAGCATCAATTGTTTATTTGAGCCTAGTACGAACTGAGTACTATTAAGTATTGACTCGAAATTTTAATATGTAGTTCAGAAAATTTTAAAACTGATATAAAAAATATTCCTTGTGTTTCTAAGCGACCTCATTTCATTCGATATTGTATGAAGGCACTAACTGAGCTTGAGAGTATACATTTTTTGTTGAGATTTCAGAAGTCTCATGCAGGGCAACCTTCAAATTTTTTTGTTTATTATTATCTGACCTATCCAATCATTGTATTTGTAGAATAGCAATTAGATTACATTCAGCCATTTATAGAGCTAAAATTTCAGAGATCGACCAATCATTAGCACCGCCTGTATGTAGCAAATTAAGGGAAGCCACCTAAAATAATATGAGGTATTATTAGAAGGAAGCCACATAAAAAAAATAATAAGATGTTATTAAAAGTTGCTTAGCAGTACTTAGAAAAAAAAAAAAGATATTCAGGAACCTTGAGGCATTGGAGCTGAATCAATTGCTGATGAACCTGAGTTACTGCCTAATTTTGAAGAAACACTTGATGTCTGCAATCCAGTTACCGTGATGCTTGAAAGTGAAAAGTATCATTGACCAAAATATTTGGTATGATCTGTTAATTTGTTAAAAGATTATACACTGAACCCTCTAACTGGAAATTTACATCAGGCCCCTTATACTCCTATTAAATTATAAGAGTTTCAAGACACCATATATATTTAGCACATTGGAATTTGGAAATACCAAATTTGAATACTTACCTCAATAAAAGTTTCTAACTTTCTATATATTTGGGTCAGTTTGTAACATAATAACATGTGTATTCAACATTTTTGCACTGGTACCATAAATTTTGCAACCAAGGTCAAATATTCACTGATTATGCAACATACCCACGATTACTCAGAGCCCTTAATCAAAGTATATTTGCAACATCCATTTGAATCGAAATAAAACACAATGACATTTAACAACTCGTTCTCAATCACAATAAGCAAGGATTACAGAAAATTGATGATAGATAGAGAAATTAGATGAGGCAATACCACTATACCACAATCCAGAGTCCCTCAAAATGAGAGGCAGGGGAATCTACCTGGAAAAATGGTAGAGTAGAGGCAATGAGATCAGTCGAAACAGCCGATGTGATTGAACTGAGGTTTGCGTAATCAAATTTAAGGGGGTGCACGATTGAATTGAGGATTGGGGGTGTAACTGTAAAGTGTAACTGTGCAAGTGATGGAGGGTGAGGGAAGTTATTTGTTTCTTACTTTTTTAGTTTCCTTTTATTTTTTTTAATTTCGTGGGTAGAAAAAAAGAAACTGGGGAAGTTATTGGAGAACAAAACTTTGGCGCAATTGTTTGTTGCCTTTAGGAAAAGACTTCTGGTTATATACAATTTGGGGCAAAAAATTGGCGGCATCAATATTAAAAGAGTACGGTTACATTAAATTTGGCGCAAAAATTGGTTACTAATAATATCGGAAGACATTTTCACTATCTGTAACAAGGCATATATCTAATTTGTGAAATTTTCTGTGCGATAAGCTGCATAATTTTTATTATGCTTTATTATTTAAAAAATCGAAATTTAAATGAACAATTCAGTTATTGTTTTATTCTTCTTTTGTTTATTCTTTACAAGATCATATATACGCATGTAAAATTTATTATTCACACAATATTAAAGTCTATAAGATAAAACGATCAAGGAGTCTGTAATAGATAATTTAAATTAAAATATTATATAATTTATGACTAAAAAATTTTAAGATTCACGGGAAAATTTGCTGCCATCTAACAGTGCTTGTCACCGCGCATGATTAGTCTTGCAAGTTGGTCTTGTAATTGTCTTTGCTGCGCGACATGATGATTAATCTTGCAGCCTAGTTTTGTAATAGCATATAATTAGCAACAAACTTTAAATTTCTTGCAATCAAGGTTTTGCTAAAGGCCTTTTCTGGTGTAGTGCCCCCCCCCCCCAACCACGTTATGGCATGGGATATTGGCCCAATCGCGACATGGAAAGGTTTCAGCTTTGTTATTTTTTTGTTGAAATGGCATCTTCGGATAAGGGTGGCGAGTTTTTCCTCTTTTTTTTTCTTTCCTAAATGACATCGGCATCGGGTAGGGGCGGCGGGGGCAGCGAGGTTTCCATCTTTTTTCTTTTATTTCTTCTTGAACTTAAAATAGAATGGTGTTTTTTTATTATGTAAACAAAATGATATAAAACTAGCTATTGTATCGCGCTTCGCACGATAAAAGTTGAACTAAAGGTCGTCCATTGATTCCATCTTATTTTTTTAGCAAGTATCGACCATTTGAAATTTCAGCCGTGTGAAAAAAAAAATATATATATATCATATTGATAACTTCAATTTAGTAATCATTTAGTTGGACAATCCTGCTACATTAGTCTAAATCAATAATTGCATCGAAATCATTATAGCACGAGCATGGAGCCATACTGGTCCTTTCCAATCCTTAATTGGCCTGGTAACACCGGATAACAATTGCATGGAGCTGGAAAATGTAAAATGTAAGCATGTAACCAAGTAGGAAAACTTGTTAAAAGAAAAATAAGGTGAACTTGCTGGGCAGTAAAGTTGAAAGTAACTTAAGAGCTGGTCTGACATACTGCTAAGTGCTAACCTACAGTATCAAACAAAGTAAATCTGTGGTATGCATTTTCTTATTCCATAAAAGCCATTCATTAATACATAATTATTTTAACTACTTTGAAAGAAATCAACTTGTACTACTAAGCTATTCCAAGACTAACTTATTTATATATTTTTTACTCTTGATTTCATACTATAAAACCAACTATAAATTAAATTGTAACCAGTTTCATACTATAACAATGAGCATTATGACATACACTACAGTTCAGTAAACATTTTCTCAGTTAGTACCAACCTGATAAACTGTTACGAAAGCTACATGAGAAAATAATGTATATCTGATAGTACTGAAGCAGCTATTATGACCATCTGATGAACATGGAAATAATTGAAAGAATTTAGCAAGTATAAAAATTCACAACTAAACTAATTGCAAATTTTATAGTGCAAGTCAGTAAAAAATCAAGAAAAAACTTAAGAATTAAACTAACTGTTCAAACCAATCTAAAATAAGTTAAATTTGCATATAATTCATACCCAACCACCTTCAATTATCTAATCTAACACAAAAAAATGGCAGACTTCTTGTTTGTCAGATATCAAAGAGCATTGCATATTTTTCAAATAACTTGAAACCATAGACATGCCGTTAGGGTAAAGACATACATTTAATAATATCTAAAGAGATTTTTGGTGCCGCCAAGCTTACAGTTAGGCATATGCAATGTATCTTCTTGTTGAAAAAATTAAAATAGAAATAATAAATTAAAAAACTAAAAAGAATAACGTGATTAACTATTCACATTCGTAAAATTTTTATAATGCCTTGCACATGCAACCAGGGAAGTTTCAAAAAAAGAGCAGAAAAAATTTAGCACAATGTAAGAAGAAATTAACAACTTATTAATGGATTAGAACCTTTAAGAAGAAGAGAAACAACTGAAATTGGTGAGGCAATGGAGAAACAATCCGGTAAAAAAAGTGTCGTGTCAGATAAGCAAAAGGCAAGGTCCATTCTTCTTCTTCTTCATCTGATTAAAGACAAAAAAAACGATGTAGAGTATTGCAACCCTTTAAGAATAGAGATGCTCAAAAGTGTTGCGATATAAAATACTGAATAGCTACTATAATAAATAATCTAATATATAGGAATAAGCAGCTATTATTCTAAATCAGTGTTTGGTACTATCTAATATGAGACCTCTTTAATACTATCAGCCATATCTGACAACAGTAATAATTAATGTATGCATACATACGACCGTTGTTTCTGTTTCGTCCTCAATCTAGAAGATGAACTTGTTTTTCCCCTCAAGACATGAGCAACTATTTGAAAAATATAAGGAAAAGTAAGCTTACCTAAAATATGCAGCAAATACCTCCAGCATTATCGATATCGACAAATTCAATTATTCTCTTTCCTGATTAAGTTCCTAGTGGCCCATCTCAAGCATCTGATATATGCAAAAATAAGATAAATAGCAGAATCCTCTTAAAAAGAAATAAGCAATGAATACGGATAGTATCTTAGTTGTAACTTTACTTTTTACTTGGCTTAACAAAGATGCTCCTAACATAGACACAAAAAATATATATCAAGGTTATCGAAACCAGAGTTTTTGAAGATAAGCTATAAGTTTATAATTAACATCCCTATGTGTCTTTCATGGTACACCATAAATCCGAACACACTCTCAGTCTAAAGCTCAAATAATATATGTTTTATTCAATAATTTTGTTCTTATGCGGCAAACATCTCTATTCTGCACAACATAGCACATAATAGAGCAGCATTAGCAGCATCCATGAAAAGACCAAGAAGGAACAAAAATCCAAGATAGGAACAAATAAAGTAAAATAGACAACAAACCGTTCATAAAATTAACAATTAGGAAAGTTGGAAAATAGAACTCTTTCTCTACTTCAATCCCCATGAAGAGCTTAAATACTTCCGGACCTAAAAGAAGCACACACAAAAATATTAAATAGATATATCTTAAATCAACTCTCAGGTGACAACATTAAAGCTTAAGCTGACGTTAAAAACAAATTAATCAAGGATACAATGTAGTTCATGTGAAGATCTATAAATTGGGGAAAAAGTAATACATAATTTAGATAATCCATGTGAAGACACACTGTAGTACATGTAGAGATCTATACATTAGGGGAAAAAATAATACATAAACTGTCCATCAACACTCTCTCCTCTTGTTTCCGATCCAAACCAAATATGGCATTATGTTGTAAAATACAACAACATATTTTTTCTAAAACTCATGACTTTTTTGCACAACTAAATGGATTATTTATTTGCAAAGCATAGAAGATTGATGCAAATACAGTCCTAGACATCAAATAAAAATAATATAAGAAAAGTGACATTTGTTACATACCTGATAAAGATCTGCCAAACAATAAAGAGACAAATGCAATGCAAACCTGAAATTTTGCAGAGAAACACCAAAAATTGAGTAGAATCAGAGGGGAGAAGATATATATCAGGGAAGTCATCAAATAAAAATAATAATAAGAAATGAGACATTTCTTACATACTTGATAAAGATCTGTCAAACAACAAATAGAAAAATGCAATGCAAACCTGAATATTTGCAGAGAAATACCAAAAATATTGAGTAAAATCAGAAGGGAGATGATATATTAGGCAAAAGAAGAATCTTCTTCAAATATCTAAATCTAACATAACCACAAATTCACAATATAAAGGAACAAAAATTCAAGATAGGAAAAAATAAAGTAAAATAATCGTACTTATTAAAAGGTCTGAAATTTTTGCATGTATTAAGGGACATAATCAATCCCCCCTATTTCTGCACGTGCAAAGAGAAAAAGGAGGGGAGGAGGGTTTACTTGAGAGAATAACCTATCGACTATTATGTAAGTAAGAGAATGATTGGCATATCTGATTAGTCTTTCTTTGTAAAAAAAAATCATGTATCTGTATCCAGTTCCCAGAACTTGCAGTATATCATAAGAGTGCTCATATGGGAAGTACATGTACCAGAAAATAAATGATAAACAAATTCCATGAAATAATGTTATCCCTTTAAGTACTGAAATATAGAAGGACAAAATGCCAAAACCAGTCATTGATAACACTAACCAGATGACAAAGCAAAAGGAAATAAGACAATAACACATATTGCCATTTTTGTTAAACCCACAAGAATGGCTTTGAATTAGGTGGTTTTATCCTGCTATTAGATAATCCATGTGAAGACACAATTTTCAAATATAGAACTACCTTAACACTTTCTTAGTATCCTCATCTTCATCTAGTTGTTGCATGGCAGCAATGAAGTTTCCATGCTTGAGGTCTCTCAGAGTTAGACGACCATTCCCATAATTAATTATAAATATATCCTGTATATTACCATCTCAGCTGCAGTAAATTTAACATCACAAATATCAGACCTGCATACTAAGATATCAACACATGTCTTCATACAAAAGATCAAGAACTTCTAAAATATACTGTGGCCATACAGCTAAATTAATCCTCAAAGAAATAACATAGAGCAGAAAAAAGCGAGATCTCATGACCATCATTATTCACACTCGAAACTTAATTATACCAGAGTCAATCAGTACAGATAAGCCAGAATTGACCAAAAAGCGTACCGTATCTCTCCTGAAATTCAAGTGTGCCTTGCAGAAACTCCAGTCCTGGATGAGTTGCCAAGAGATCCCTCAATATCGGCTTCATAATAGTAGCTCAGCTAAAAGTTAAAGAATAAGCTATAATAGGCAAAATATCTAGATCGAAACCTTGTATTTTTGTTGGTTTTCCAGAGGACCGTCCCTGCAATAAAAAAAAATATATGCCAAGCTTATTTAAATAAAAAAAATTTAGATTAATATAGCATAAGTCTCAATTGATATATTTGTTCTAGAATTGATAAATACATATCTGAAGGCAATATAGCATGAGACTCAAATAATCTAGAGTCAATATACCAAAATATTTGTACAACTAATCCATGTATTCCACACAACTGCAGCATGGAGTCATGGCAGAAAACACGATAATAAAATGAAACTCCAACCTTTTCATAATCTATATTTATATATACTATGATAATAACCCACAATTTCATGGCGGCCATATAAAGTTTCTCCAAAAAGAAAGAACGGCTAACCTAAATTGAAGCATATAATTAGAAAGCAAATAAAATTAGACCCTGAGTAAAAAAAAACTCACATTCAACCTTAATATGAGGAAATGGTCCTACATCCAAGCCCTTTCTTGTTGATGTACGGGTTCAGTAGTGAAACAAAGCACTTTAATATATTGCAAAGCACCTTGATTGAAACAACGCTCTAAGAGCCGACAGAGACATTGAGGCGGTCCTGAACTTTCTTCTTAGCCAGACAATTTTTTTAAATGAAAAGGCATTGAAGAACACAGGAGGGGACGGAGAGATGTACTTGAGTATATGTAATATAGCTCCTTTGAGCCATGGTCTGCAGCGTAGCATCAATCATGGCCAAAGGAGGGTTCAAATAAAGGTGTCTCATGAAGGTTTAGAGCATGGCTCTTCGTTTCATGTGACAGCATCATGTCCAATGTAAAAAGGCACCATGGCTGCCATGTGGAGGTCTTTAGCCCAGCTTTAGTCTCTCATGGCAGTATCAACTTGACTTGGCATAGGTCCAGAGCACTGGCTCTGGCTTAGCCATGTTCAAGTCATTGACAATCCAAAAATGTCATTTAAAATGGTGAAGTCATGTCAAATTCCAACCAGCCCCCCTTATGTGTAGTTTGATTAAGAATTTAGGACATAAATGCATAAATGATGTAGATTCAGCATTTCCATAGACATGTTTTATATTGTCATCAAACAAAAATATATGCATGAAAACACAAAATCTGACCAGCAATAAAGATTAATAAAAGAAAGGGGTCTTCTCTGCATAAAAACATAAAAGAAAGCATGAACAACATGTACATGAACTCATGGACATCAGGAAACAATCTTTTCTATTTTTGGAATTTTACATGGTTTTATACATATTAATGAAGGAAGCAAGGTTATTTCTTAAAAATAGAAATGTTGTTTGCCAAATTCTAGATCTTTCTAAAAAAAATGTTAAAACAAAAGGTGTTTCAAATGTGTTAAAGGTATGCTCTATAAATTTTCATGATTTTGAATAAGTATGGAGGCATGTTTCATTGGGCATAAGCAACATATGACATATGTGTACAAAGTATTGGACAAAGTTTGAAAATTGTATTCAAATACATCTCTCATAGTGTGTTGTAACTGTTGCAACTCAATTTTAAAGATCATCTCAAAACAGTGGCAATTTAGCATAAAAATGAAAATTATAAATTGTGGAAGATGCTAAAACGTTTACTCTTGCACCTGGTGCCAATTTTGACATATAAAACAAAGTTAAAAGGACCTAAATTAGACATTGAATCAAACTAACTTGCTGCAATTCCACTTACATGCAAAAATCAAAATTGACATAAATGTGCAATCTGCCTCAATACCCTTCACACTAAATTACCACGTTTTAAACCAAATTAAATGTTCAAATAAGTTAAATTCAATCCCCTGAAGCTAGCCACGGAGTTTCTGGTACTAAAGAACGTCTTTGTGGGCCCCACAAAAGAGACTTAAGCTAAGCCGAGTCGTCTCAGTTGAGAGAACCTCTCTCCAAGCTCTTTCATGAGAAACAGACCTCACCAAAGTCTTCTACACAAATCCAAGAGTGCAATAAACCTAACACTGGCAAGGAAAGAGAAAGAAAAAGCTTCGACATCCATTGATGGGGGTTCGAAACTTCTCAGATGCCCCAAGGCAGCACAAGCCTCCATTTCCCCAATCGATGGCATCAACGTGTTATCCGCAAGCTCACGATCTCAATGAACAAAGACTCAACCAAAATTGTCGCCGGAATCGTCATAATTTGGCTGGAGAAAGCATAGGGATCAAACTGCAAAATTCCCACATATCGGGTTTGAAGGAGATGAAGTCCGATGCCACAAATAATCTTCTGTGGCCATCTCATTTGTGGCGGGTCTCTGACATGACAGTGACTCCTTACATCAAATATTCCGAATTTAAAATGAATCTGACCTGTGGGGCCCACTGTTAGAAAAATAAAATAAATAAAAACAAATAAATAAATGCCACGTCAGAAGACTCATCAGCGCCAAATCAGATCAAGTCAGCAGCCACGTCAACCTTCTCTGCTGACGCGGACCAATCAGAAAATGGAAAATAAACAGAAAGCTTCAAAAATTCATTAAAAATAGTAGGAAACTCAGAAAAATTCAAATAAAATATCCATAAAATCCTAAAAATCCAAATAAACCAAATTCACTTATATTTTGATATGACAAGCTATCAAATTATTGGTCTTTTCTATTTTTGAAGTATTTTCAATATTAAATAAATTTTATAAAATTCTAAAATGATGTTAAATCAATTTGTAAAATTCCAAAATGATTTCAAAACTCAATTAAACTGTCTTAACAAATTTTCAAAAATAAACATTAAAAATTTAAAGGAACTATATTAAATAACAAATTTAAAAATAAACATAACGAAAAATATAAAAAAGAATTTTTAGAAGTCTAAACTTAAAAATAAAAATAAAAAGTAAAGAGAAATTGTAAAAATCGTAAAACCTAAAGAGAAACTTATGAAATTAAAAGTCCAAACATGAAACCCGAAATCAAGACCAAAACCTCTTCATTTAAGGAACGAAATCTCTTCAACAAATCGAAAACGACTTCAAGCAACTCCAAGATTCGAAATTCTCGCAAGCGGTCCAAAATAACCATGAGAAAACCAAATCAAACCCAAGACCCAAAATAGTCTCGAAATCCAAACCAAATCGAAAGGCCCAAAATAGCCTTCAAAATCAAATCCAAGTCTCAAGGTCCAAAATAGCCTCGATGAACCCGAATCCAAATCCAAATCGTCCAAAGGCCCAAAATAGCCTAAGGATCGAAAACAACGTTCCAACATATAAAAAATTAAAACCAAGTTTGTCTTAAATAAAAATTATCCAAGTGTCCTCAATTGGGTCCCGTTAATTAAGTTTGATACACCAATCGAGTTTGGTTTAAACCAAGAGAAATAAACCCAAAATAAATATAAAACCAATGATTTTTCTAGCCTTTACATATAATTCTTTAGATCCCTTAATCAGAGGTTCTCGTGAGCAATCACGGGGTAATTAACAGTAGGGGCTTGCGCCTATTGGGAAAAAAAGACCCACGAAATCAACAAACCTCTTTAAGAACCGACTCATGTTTTGGTTCTCTTGTCGTAAAGAGATACTCGAACGAAAATCGAACCTTAAGGGGGGTGAATCTGAGGCTATGTTCTCATTGTTCTTCGAGAAATCCTTTCGAGAAGAATAATGACGAAAAAAGCCGCGACACTACCTATTAAGTCTTGCTGCAGAGACAAATAAAGAGAGAATAAAAGTAAGACAAATACCTATTAAGTCTTGCTGCATCCACCGTTAACCACCGGTCAAAAATTGAAAAAGTTTTAAAACATAAAGATATGATAAAAAAAATATGTTTGGGAAATATGTTTGTCCATTTTACCCCATATAACCCAACAAAATAGAGCCAATATTGTTTGGGTATAATTAATCTTTCGTTGAAGTACCTGTCTGAGACAACCTATATTTAAGAACCAGAAAAAAAAAACATTAACTTTTAAATATATGGCTACGCACTATCAAATACATCTCCTAAAATTAAAAATATTAGGGGATGTATTTGATAGAAAAAACACCTTTAAGGTCTAATGTCACAAAAATAACACCTTCTAATGCTGATAAAGCTTCTGTTTCGGTGGTTTATAGGGATAAACTATTTTCATAGAATCCACATGTTAGTTTCTTTGAAAGAATATTGTTATGGATTGGATTGCATTGACATTGAAATGTAATTAAAAAAATATTTTGCTTGACATATAATTTTTTATTTTGCAAGAAATGAATGAAGGTTTGCAATTTTTAGACATTTTTATGTTCAAGACAAGATTGAAACTTATGTTAAATGATTTTCAAGAAATGCATAAGGCATAGTTCTCAACAGAGTCATATATATGTCTTTTAAAAACAATTTTTTTTAATACATCTATCAATTGCTTTATATTAAATTTAGTATAGTTATATCATATAAGTCAACAATAGATAATTATATATTGAACAATGATAATTATATATTGAACAATTACTTATGAAATAATAAAGTCATCTTATTGATTTTCTCTAACATCTTATATCGCAAACTATATAATTTTGAACTGATCATGTCCTTTTGTAAGGTAAACATAAGAATTTAGAATTTTAAGTTCAAATATTTAAATATATTTTTGAACTGAATTTTATATCCTCAAGTTCTATTTAAAAGTATGTAGCCTTAGTCGACAAGCTAAATCTTATCAATTTTTAGTTTACGTTATGATTTAAATACATTACTTTTATAGGACTTAAACAATATTTGTAACAATTGCAATGTATTCTTGTTAGTTTTATATTTGTAGTTTTCTTTGAAAAGCTAGAATCAAATTAGTATGAGCATGTCATGCTTCTTCAATATCAGTCACGTGAATTTAATGAATTTAAAAAATGAGAAAATAAAAAGTCATAATTATTTTAAACTAACGTGTGAATTAGGTATAGCTTTAATAAAATTAATTTCTACCTAACAAGTCACAAGCGTGCGAGAGAAGTTTGGTATAGCTAGATGTAGAATCCGCAGGAAAATTATATTGATTATTTGATTATTATTAGTTTCTACTCTTTCTTAAAAGTTAGACAAATCAAATTTGGAGGTTTTGTGGTTTAAAACTAAATTGTTAAATTAAAGATTGTGTGTTTGCATCTTGTTTTAGTGATGTAGAAGCTTTAGGATTGTGGTTTCACCTTCAATTTAGTCTACGATGTCAGTTGTCGCTCGTAAACATTGTAAACTATTTGTTATTCAAGTCTGATTATATACAAGATCAACTGTCACTTATTGGCCCATGCAATTGGTACATAACTTAGTTTAAACCCTCTTAGGTTTCTTAATCCTCAACTTTCATTTATTGGCTTTATATACCTAAGAATCTCTTGTGAGTTTTTTTGGGTGTGTTTGGTTGGAGTGAGAATAGAGAATAGGAATAGAGAAAAGCCTATTCCTTATTTCTTATTCAAATTTTTTAGTTTTGTTAGAATATGAATAAGGACTGGAATTGTGACGCTATGAAATTTTTGCTATTTATGAATTTCTTGTAAAATTTGACAATTGAATTTCTGCTATTTTTTTAACTATTGTTATAGTGAAATTTTGATAATTCATTACTGAATTATTAGTTGAGTGACTTTATTTTCTGAAATTGAAAGTTTTCTATATTGGGAATGCTAGATATTTTATTTATATTAACATTTCAAAAAAAAAAAAATTTATACACTTGCTTGATTTTATTTTCAGTAAATTCCATGCATGAAATTAAATTTTATACTCGCTCTTATTTTTTTGGAATAAGAACATAGAAATTTGTAACTTCTCCTTTGTATCATAAAGGTTGCTGCTATTCATCATAAATTTCTACAAATTGAATTAGCTGGATGTTTATGGCGAAACAGTAATAATTGGAATAAAAGTATATTTACATATTTTCCTGCCTCTAAATCGTTGGATTAATTATGTCCTTAAATTGAGTATTCCTTACAATTTTGGCTTCCTTCCAAGTAGGACCCATAGTAGTATGTCTTAGTTTCATGGGATTAAGAATGCACCGTGTGCAAATGAACAAAAAGGAGTAGAGAAGCTTTACTCCTGGAATTTGGGATCTGGTCCCCCCAAGTCCCCTAGAACGCCTCCCTCTTCTTTATTTCCTTTTCCCCTCTTCTCCAAGTGAGCTACATTTTGTGCCGTACCCAACTTTCAAAAAAAAAAAAAAATTCGGCCATTAATGGTGAAAAAGATAGAGGAAAATTTAAAGAAAGATAGGAACTGTCCTAGGAAGCAGATTCTCGAGCCGTGGCAATCCCTGAGCCGAAGTGGATAGCTCTTTAAATTTGGTATTTTCTATTTTCTTTATGTTCTAACTAAATGATTTAGATGACAAGAGAAACACCTGTGGTTCCTGTTCAAGTGAAGTAAGTTAAAGGAAAAGATAATCGATATTTTTGTTGAAGGGTCAAATTGAATAAGTACATTTCTGATTTTACATACCACTGTGACCTTGCTTCAGTTTTTAAGTAATGTCGTTATTCTATTTCGAATTTAGATGTGAGAATAGTTTTGTTTGAAACTAGACTTCCAGATGAAAATTTTGGTATCTAAACTGAATTGTTCTGAGTTTATTTGGTATTTTTGCAAGATTTTTGAAACCAGGGCAATTTTTTTTGGAAATCAGTTTCTGGAACAGACAGACCCCAGTGTGGTTTCTGATTTTTCATTTATTATCTGTTTGCAGTTAGGACTTGAAACTTTTAGGTCTGAAAGTAGACATCCAGAGGCAACTTCTGTAATTTTACAAAATTTTTAGAGGTTTATTTGAAGGGTTTCAAGGCAGGAACTTTCAGACGTATTTACTGGGACGATTTGCTGGAACAGATTTTCTGAAACCTGATTCTGTCTGATTTCGAAAATTCACTATAATTAATCTGTATGTACAAACATCATGAAACTTTTACAGTAGATGAGTCCTATTATGTTTCATTCACAGTTAAATTTTCATTGGATTCCGTTTAGCCGTTCTTGAAACAAAAACAATTTTTGTAAACTGTCAGAAATACCCTTCACTGGTTGTACCAGAAAATTTTCAGCCTTCTAACCACCGTTTGGTACCACTCTTGCATTGTTCGGTACACACTTTCAAGCACAGAGTACTACAGTTCTGATGTGTTCCATTACAATTCTTGATTCTTTACTTATGCCGCATACTCAAATATATATCTTAAGAAATGAAAAGGTATTTCATGTTATGCTCTATGTCAGTGAGCAATACAATCTAATTATTCTGTGAACTGTTCTTGTTTGGCCTATGAGGCATTTAATAGTCAGCATAGGAAAGCTTGTTGTGAATTGATCTAGAAGACCACACAGTCTTATTGCTATACAATGAACGAGTAGATATTCCTAAGACTATATTAAAGGATGAAGTTAGATATCTCTTTTGAACTGTGATTATATCTCTTTTGAACTGTGTTGGATATTGAAATATTTAAGGGACATTTTTGGAATAAAATTTGTAAATTAAGGGCTGTTCTAAAAATAAAACTGAATTTATTGGAGTCTTGAAACTTAAAAGAAAATTTATGTTGTTTAGATATCAGGAGGTTATGAGTGGAAATGTAAGAGCAGTTGGCATGACATAGAATCGGTTTGATTGCTTGCTTGCATTTTAGCTTTGGAATTTGCTTTCTATTAAGGTACGGATTTCACTTGAGTTTTAATTATATGTGATATATATTCAGATTGTTGTTGTTGTTATTATTATTACTATCATTATGCATTCTGAATTCATAATTGGAATGTTGTTCATGAGATCATTTTGTGAAATTGTATATTGATGCATGATTGGAAAGTGGCATGTTGAATGTTATTCGATTGAAATGTTGGAAAGTGGCATATTGAATGGTATCCGATTGAAATGTGATTTGATTGAGGTAAGTACAGCTTGTGTGGTTGAGATAGACACTCGTAATGTTTGGAGGTGGAGTCATGACCCATCCTACCAAGCACCGTGTAATAAGCGCTTATGTACCGGGACTCAGTAGGTCTAGTCTGGAATGGACCGGAGTGTGAGTGTTCCCAGCTTGCTTGTACATTTGTTGATTTAATTGATTGAATGGTATATGAATTGAATTGGCCGTTGGCATCCATCTATAAGGTGGTTCGCGGTATCTGAGGGAAATGACTGAAATGATTGACTTGTGATAAACCAGACTTGCATATTAGATAATTGCCTTACCAAATGAGTCGGCTTTTGCTATACTTTGAAATTTGAATTGTTATGGAATTGATGCCGAGCTCACATTTCATATTGCATTGATTGGATTAATTTGACCTTGCTATTTCTATTGGAAACAAGTTGTAAGGGTTGCTTTTAATTTGCACGTTAGTTATTACATGTTATTAATTATTTGTTCAGGTAATTGAAATGATAATTGTCATATTTTGAATTCAAAGAAAAGAAAATTGATTTTTAAGAGTATTAAATTTATTTGTCTAATTGCATTGCTTGATCGAAAGTCTAGTTTTAATGTTATTTGAAATAAAAAGAAATGAAATTTGATTTGGAATTGATTTGACTCAGTCTTGTATTTAGTTCCAACACATGATAATCAAAACTCAAGTGGCTGGAACTGAATATCGTACTGAGATAAATTTTATTTATCTCATTCCGTGCTTTTGCATTGTTTTCCACGATTGGTTGTGGGTTCCAGGTTTCAGGTCAAGTGCTGGACTGCAGGACGAGTAGCGAGCCATTGGATACTGTGGTTAGCAACCTATATTTACCAGACTTTGTAGGATTTAATTCATATTGAAGTAATTAGTTATAAATTTATAATTGACACGTATATTAATTGTGTATAATCACAGTAATTTGTAAAATGAGTGGTTATAAGCCTTGCGGGTGCAGCAGGCATCCGCGGCGGGCACTCCGTCGCGTGTTGTCAAGTTACAGTATTCGACGGGGTGTCACAGGAATAAGCTCAAATTTCCTATTCCTTAGTTGTTTGATTTTTACCGGAATAAAAAATAAGGGGCTTCCAAACACACCCTTTGAGTTTTGAGGGAGATGAGAACTGATGAGTGAGATGGGTGAGGTGTTGAGTAGGGTTGTACAACGGACGGGTTTGTAATTTTTTAATAATATTTCAATCCAACCCAATTGTACCGGGTTAAAAATTTTCTTTAATTGACGCATCCGTAACCCAACCCAACCCAACAGATTTTTCATGTACGGATTATTACAGGTTATGCAGGTTAAACGGGTTGTAATTTCAATTCTACAAAAATAAAAATTAAGTTGCACATAACATACAAAACACTTTTAAATATGTAATTTAATGTTAGTAAATTGAACGATATTATTATCTCATAAACTGTGCTAGTTTTATTACCTTATGATAATTTTTCTAACACTCTTTATGGTAAGAATTATAATACTATATGAAATATCTTGTCTCATAAATTGTGCTAATTTTATTAACCTAAAAGGTTCATGTAAAGCATATATAATTTTAAATGATAACATATGAATAACACTAGCTTCGTATAAATAGACATTTATTCAAACAATTCAAACAATTATTCAAACAAGAAATTTGAGGCCTCGTGAAAGTAAGATTATGACGTGGCTTGAGCTCTGAAGGAAATCTTCAAATCCAGGTTGGGAGGGGAGGAGTCGAGGCATCGTGCAGAAGTTGGGATTAAGGTTGCCGTTAATAAATGCCTAATAGTAATGAATCAGAATAGATATTGTAAATTTGTCATTGACTCAAAATAACCAAAGGGATGGATGAGGATGTTTTGATAAACTATAAACGTGTCGCGTACGGGCACGGGTTTATCAACAATAAAATTATGACCCAACCCAATACAACCGGGTTATTAAAATTGAAACCCGAACCAACTCGATTAAAGCTTCAACCCGTTAAAATACGGGTCGGATTGGACGGGTTAAACGGATCGGACGGATTTTTTTATTTTTTGTACGGCCCTAGTGTTGAGGTTGAGTTTCGATTGAATTTCGGCGGGGAGCACAGATAAACATTTATATATATTTTTTTTACTGTTGTCCCAAATTGAGAGTGTATATAAGAATTTTTAGATCTTTATGTGTGATTTGAATTTAATCAAATATTACATTGAAAATCCAATAAAAAATATAATGGACAGAAAAATAACATTTCACATTTTTTTTACACATGGATCAAGCATCGTCATTTTGTGACTACAATGCATTTTAATACCATTATAAAATCAGAATGGTTTAAGACCATTTCTAAGATTCTATCATTTCTTGAAATCCTCATTAATTATATTGCGTCCTCGTTAATAAAAGACCATGGGATGATAAAATCCAGGAGATGAAATCCAGCGTCCTCATTAATTATCAAGCGTCACTATTTTTAGAAAACACGTTATAGAATTTAGAAACAGAGGATGAGCGTCAAGGGAAGGAGGAGGGGGAGGGGAGGAAACATATATGTATATAACTGTTGAAGTTAATATATATAACTGTTCTAGTTAATATATATAACTGTTGAATTCAATGTCGTAACTGTTCTAGTTATATATATAACTGTTGAAGTTAATATTAATTGTTCTAGTTAATATATATAACTATTGAATTTAATATCGTAACTATTTTCAAAACTAGAACAATTAGGTGGGAGGAGGCATGACAGAGTAAGCGACGTTGAGGGAATATGAAGGGAGCGAAACAAAAGGGCAGAAAAGGGGAGTTGAACAGAGAATGAGGACTGGATTTCCAAGAAAGAAAAATGTCGTGATGAGATGAAAAACAAAAAAAAAATGCGGTTGAAGATTTTACAATTAAAAAAATTTTATTACGTTTTTTTTATAATTTTTTTAAAATATGTCATTTTTGAAATGTTATACTATTTACGATATTTTAAAAATTGTGCGGTTGAAAATTCGTGCGAATAGATAGATATGCAGTTGATGATGGAAGCGCTCAAGCGATTCACATTGTCTACAGCCGGATGTCTTGGCTGTACCGTCCAGCCAAACAATTTTAAAAAATTTTAAAATTTAAATGTTAAATTTAAACCGTTGATCTTGTTCAATTTGACGGGCAATACATTTTTATATAAATTTTATAAAATTTGGACTTACTTTGATACTAGATCAAATGGTTAACAAATGAACGAATATAGTTAACTATCACTGATAAATTCTAATACGTTCATAATTTGATCATTTAATCAAGTATCAAATCGACTCCAAATTTTATAAAACTTACATAAAAATGCATCGCCCGTAAATTTGAACAAAATCAACAGTTTGAATTTAATATTCGAATTTTAAAATTTTTATAAATATTTAAAAAAACCATCTTGGCTGGACGGTACAGCCAAGCTCAGCCGAGGATGTGGATCCAGCGCTCAAGAGGGTTTTGCGTTAAAAATCTCCGTTCCGCCCTTCCCCGTTACCTCCTCCTCCTCCGTTACTCCTCTACTTTATTCCACTTACCTTGCGTTAATTGCTCTCCTCCAAATCGCAGAGCTCTCCATAGAAAACCTAGAAATCTCGTTCGAATCGCCTCTTTTCATCACTACTTTGCGCTCTCTCCCTCTCCTCAGATCATACTCGCGACGCCTCCGCCTCAGCACTTCTAACACACATCTCCAGATGCGCTGAGAGAAGAGGGAATAGTTCTGCTTTTGGTCGAATTGTTGGACGTTTCCTTGAAGTCTGAATCACTTGTGTATTTGCATCAGGTTTGTTGTTTGATCAATTCTTATTGTGGTGTTTTTGTTTTCAATTTTAGTAAAGTGTGTAGTTGACTGGAGTTTATGTTTCAAATTTCCCTTTTGGCCCAATCATCTGTATGATTTCACTGAAATTAAGCAAAGTACTTTTTTGAATCCTTTTATAATTAGAGAAATTGCTCATTGTTTTAAATATGAATGAAATCGTGTGACTGATTGAAAGTTCTGGTTCTGATTTCCTATCCATGATGCTCTAAACTTCTGGTCGAATGACCATTTCCTGGGTCAGCTCTAAAGTATACTATTGTTTATTAGTATACTTGGCTAGTTGGCTTGTTTAAATCAAGTATACTCGTACAGTTGGTTTTTTACTAGGTCAGCCCCCTTTTTTTTTCCTTGAACTCCTGAACAAAGGGACATTCCAGGGATATAAATAGGCTGAGAAAATAAGATATAATAGCAATTGGTGCTGCAATGCAATGTGAGAAAGTCAATCCAGCAGTGCAAAATGCCACACAGAGCCAGGTCCATAAACAAAAGAATAAAAACGTCAACACAACCATTATGTCTGTTACACGTTTTTAAATTACACTTTCATATTTGCACATATGAATGCAGCAGAGCCATTCCGGGAGGCTCTTGATATTTTTGAAACTGGTGGAAATTCGAGAGGTTTGAGCAAGGACTCCATTGACAGTAGGGATGAAAACGGATCGGATACGGAACGGATGTTGGTCTTCCCATATCCGCATCCGCATTTTTTTTTGGATACGGATACGAATACGAATGCATTCGGATACGGATACGGTTCGGATATTAAACGGATACGAATACGGTTCGGATATTATCGGATACGGAGTCGAATACGAATATATTTTGTCGGATACGGATTGCATTTTAATCTTTATTATTTATTTATAATAGTAGTTTCTATAAATATAATGATATTCAATATACTCATGTCTATGTTAGTACTTTTTCAATATTAGAGAAAAAAATTAATTTTCGTGTTGTTATCATTTATAATCGTCTCAATTAATATAAAGTTAAATTAATTTTATGTTACTAGTCCAAATAAAAATATTTATTATAAAAAAATTTATTTAATAAAAATTAAGTATTATCTAATTAAAAGTATTTTCTAATATAGAGAAGTAATTATATTATATTAATCATCTTATGATGTTAAAGATACGGATAAACGGATTAATATTTATCGGATACGGATAATATCCATGTCGGATACGGATAAAGAGCGGATATTGGTCTTCCCATATCCGCATCCATATTTTTTTGACGGATACGAATACGAATACGGATATGTTCGGATACGGATACGGTTCGGATATTACGCGTATTTTTCGAATTCGGATACGGATCGGAGCGGATTTTATCCGCTCCGTTTTCATCCCTAATTGACAGGCTTCCTGTGATTAAATTTAATCGCCGAAATCTTGTTGATGCCTCTGTGTTAGATTGTAATAGATGATTTCTTGTTAGTGATAATTGCTTGCCTGTGTTAGACTGTTTTCTAATTTTAGCGATGCTTGTAATGTGATAACAGTACCATGTTTGAACTAGCCTTTACTTTCTACAAGTTGAAGTGAAATAAAAAATAAAATGAAATGGATCATACACTTTGTAACTAAATGAATGCTTCACTTCTACTAATAATTTCACGTTTTAGAGTTCTCATCATGTTCGATTTTCTACAAAATTTAACAACAAAATTGACCATTTTTAGGAAATAATGTCTCTGAAATTATTATTATTTTCTTCATTGTTCAGCTTATTAAAATTAAGATGGTGTAATGAATAATTGAAACATGTGTTTATGAGTGTGAAATTACAGGAGGAAAGTGCATTATAAATTGACTAATAAACAAACAAACTAATATTTGATTACTTTGTCAAAAAGTCCTGGAAGTCAAAAAGTCACACCCAGGGTTTTAGTCAAAATGTCAAGGAAATTGAGAGAGATGGCGAGATTAATTGTGAAAAGATGAATTCCTTTCTTCGAATTTCAGTTTGAGAGAGAGAGATGGCATGCGTACAGATTTTGAAAGAGAGAGAGATCACGAGATGAGATGGCCTGCGTACGGATTTTGAGAGAGAGAGAGAGAGAGAGAGAGATTCGTGACGGAGACAGAGACGAGTAACGGAGGTGCGGAACGGAGATTTTTAACGCAAAATCCAATCTGAGCGCTTCCATCTTTAACCGCACATCTATCTATTTGCACGAATCTTAAATCCATCCAACGACCCTAAACTAAATAGGAAAACTCCCCGGTCCTATCCAAAAGACAATAGCCTATCTCTCTCTCTCTCTATATATATATAATGGCTAATGTGTCAGACATGACAATGTCACCCTTTTTTTTGAGTCATTTTCGATATCTAAAATTCAAATGGTCGATCAAAATCGTTCAAGTTGATCTCTATATTGGAATATACTTACAGACCAAATTTTACATTTTTTTGAATTTTTTTGCTATTTATTATGATATTTTTCAAAAAATATTATAATTAAAGTATTTCAAGCCCTCAAATTTAAAAATATCATAATAAATAGCAAAAAAAATATCATAATATATTGGCAACCAGAGATAATAATCATATATAAAGTTTTGAACTCATAAATGTGTTTGTTAAATATTGAACCATCGACAAAGTATTATTATAAATTCTTCATTGTTCAGCAAATGTTTGTCGCATAATGTTTCGAACGCAAAAAACACACGTAAATTACCCGACTTTCCATTTACATTATGATCTTTGCAGTTCCACTTCCACACCATTTTTAATTCTTTGAAATAAAGCGACTTTCTTTTCTTTAAATATTTTAGTTATTTGCATTTTACATGGTCACGTGAGTAATGAAGACAAAAAACTGAAAAAGTGAGCCTCCGTTTGGATGCGTTGAGAAGAAGTAGGAAGAATGAACAAGGAAAGAAAAAAAATTATAAACAATCCAAAATCTTTCACAAAGTTACACACTTTCCAATACTTCTTCTCACTTCTTTCCTTCTTCCCACACCTATCCAAACGGAGCCGAAATTATTAGTAGAAATGAAGCAAAAGAAAGCAAGATGTAAAATTGAAGAATGCATAAGGTTGTGTATCCAACAAAATAACAACTTTTTGTTTCCCATTTTTTTCCATTAAATAATTTTTTCCATAAAATAATTTAATCTATAATTTTCATTAAATAATATTATACATAAACTAATTTATTCAAAAATTTCTATTAACTTTTTAAAATTAACTATTTTTAACCATAAACTAATTAATTAAATAATTTCCATTAACTTTTTTAAACATAAACTAATTTATTCAATAATTTCCATTAAATAATATTATGCATAAACTAATTTATTTAAATAGTTGTTCCATAAAATAAATTATTCAATAATTTCCATTCTATTTTAAAATAATTCCTCATAAACATATCCTATTACAAAAAAAATCCAACAATTTCCATTACATTTGCCAAAAAATCCATACCATTTTTTTTCAATCAACAATTCCCATGAACAATTTCATAACATTTTCATATAATTTCCATCACAATTTACATTCAATATTTAAAATTCAAAATTAAACAAAAAATTACATTTCCACTAATCGAGTCGTTACCGGTTGCCGGTTGTTGATATCTCGCTCCGAACCGACTCCTTGCTCGTCTCACCTCCCCTTCTTTTGTCTCTTCTTATGGCTGCCTCACCTGCCCTTCTATGGCCGGCGCCTCTCCTCTCCTTCCTCTTCTTCTCTTCGTTTTCTTTCTCTCTCTCTCTCTCTCTCTCTCTTTCTTTCTTCTCTCTCGGCCGAACAACATTAATTTCCTCTCTGTACTTACCTATTCTATTCAATGCGGACAGAAAAAAAAGTTGCGGAAAAAAACAAAACAAACTTAGAGATGTCAGCAAAAAAAAAATCCTATAGCGGCAAATTCCAAAACAAAGAATCCACCTTTTCTTTTTCTGCGCAAAAACATAAGTCACACGTTCGAAAAGAAAAAAAAGGCCTATAGCGGTAATAGCAATGCCGCTATAGCCCCCTATAGCGGTAATGCAATTGCTGCTATAGGGCTGAGTTATTACGACAATTCTATTACCGCTATAGCTGTCACACCCCGAACCAAGCCGTAATTCGGGAAGGACAACCCTGCCACGTGCATACACGATGTTGTCTACACGAAATGCTATATAACAGTGTCTCAGGAGCAAATAAATCACAAAAATAAAATCACGAAAATAATACCATGTTTATCTTTAACACGGAAGCGTGACATCAACCAGCAACGGCTTGTGGTCTCTAAAGTCAGGTCTTTATCATCAGCCAAGCATGAACCTGTCTCCACAAATTAATTTGTGGAATGAGTACGTGAATACTCAGTGTGGTAATATAATCAAGCCATTTTGGGATTTAATTATTCAAAAGATTAGAACTTAATTTATAAATTAATGTCAATCCTGTCTGGAAGACTTTTCATTGTTTTATTCAAGAAAAGAGATGAATGTGATTCGGTGTGTTTTCTTAAGGAATAACATATAATATAATACGAGAGTATCCACCTTACAAAACTCCAACCCTGCGGGAATAATTCCCGTGCCAAATCCACCTTGCATGTCTCAGTCCTTACTTAGACATGGGAAAATAATCCCACGCCAAGTCCACCTTAATAGATTGTGCTTTTTCTGACTGTACCTGTGCTTATTCGATCCTACCCACGAGTGTATACCTAGTGTATAAACACTCGACCCTAATTGCTCCTGCCCTCCACCGTGCACTAAGTGGGGGCTAGTATACACCAGTACTGGGTTACTACCTCGGAGTTCCGTGGGGTAGTCCGCTTCCACACACCTAATGGTTCCAGCCAGTCCAACCAAAAAGAATATATACCAAATGACCGCTAATTCGCCTAGTGGCTGAATAGAAAAGTAGATTAGTATGTGTTGCCTGTGATTGCTATCATAAGGAGGCCACCGGCATTAGCTGGGGTGCAACCTCCCGATAATGAAAATTCCAGGTAAAACAACTTAACTACTCGGTCTCATTCTGTTTTACTTTTATCATCCATTTTCATTTATTCCAAGTCACTTTTATAATTCATAATCACATTTACTAGTTCCTATCAAAAGAATAACAAAATCTCAAAAAGACATCCACACCTGGAATTGATAAGTCTTAAGAAGCCATGATCTCCAACCATTGTCTTGTTCTCAGAATAGTTTCGAGTGGCTATAGCTGATGACCTGACGATTGGTTTAAGATGTTAAGTTCCATTTTAACATCTATCTACGATAGTCTGGTTTTGGCTTTGGATTATCGATGGGTTGAACCATACCTAATAGTTAATTTTGAGAGGGATTGTGTTTTAAATATATATATTGTATTTATTTATTTATTATTTTTTAATTGGATTTTGTAATAATAATTTATTATAATTTTAATTTGCAGAAAGTATTTTGAAATGAGACATGTAGATGGTTATTTCATTCTAAAATACTATGTGTATATATCTTAATTAATTATTTTGATATTATTTATAAAATACTGAGTCATTGTTTTAATGAAATATAGTTAGATTATCTGTAACATATTATGTTAAGATCTTATTGGAAACTTATGTCGTGTTTAAAATGAGACTGCCAAAATTAGTGTCAAGAATTATTATAGTTCTTTTATTGCCTTCTTGATCTTAGTACGATACTAAGTCTCTTAATATACATATGAGTATTGTCCCATGCTTCTTTTAACTAAACCTGATTTATTATTCTTTAAATTAATCTAGTGCGACCATACCTTAACTAATTTACATATGAAAGTAATGAAAAAGGTTGTCCACTAATGATAAAGTTGATTAATATAACTTTGTTTATTTAGTATGCTTAATTTTGCGGATTTCTAATATAACTCAAACAGTTTAGTTTACTCCCTTAATTCAATCTATGATGTTTAAATCATGACAGAATATATTTGATTTATAAGAATTACTTGATAGTATGCTCAGATGTAGTACGCAAAATAAATAAATATTTATGCATATTAAGTGTAAGTCTTGTCTTGAACAATTTGATAGTATTAAGTTTTATAAACTGTTTCAATCATTTCCCTACATTCCTTTGTACATGCTTATCCTCTTAATTAGTTAGAGTATCATTTAACTCATCTTATCCACTCGGCTAAGTAATCAAGAAATTACTAAAATATGATTGTAAGTTTCAGATTTTGGTTCAACAAGAAACAGAGTTTAGTAGGAATGGAAATGGGTAGCGGGTTAATGGGTTTAACCGTTCAGATCTGAATCTATCAGAGGGATTTACATCGGAACCCAAATACCAGCAAATATTTATGGATTAGTCCCGGGAACAATTAGTTTTAGTGCTAGTGAACAGATTGTCAAATTCATACATAGTGGAATCGAGTAGAATGGTATACACGACCACTGTTTAAGGATCACAAAGAACATCTAATAACTTAGTCAGGTTTTGATGAAATTCAGGGAAGTTTCTAGAAAATTGGTTATACCTCATATAACAAGCAAAAGGAACGAGAGATATCAAAAACATAATCAGTAGCAGCTCCACCTCCAGTCGCCCATGCTACTCTCCTTTTACCAACACCAGAAAAGTGCCCATAACGATGGTATGTTGTGACGTGTACCCAGGAAGGAGGGGGGGGGGGGGCTTTTATAGGCGATGAAGGAGGCTATAAAGCACACTGATAGGCTAGGAGAAGAGGCAGGAGATAAGAACAATCCACGTGGCAGGTTACATGGTAAGGCGGTGAAAAAAGGATAGGAACAATGGAAGAGATACGTGAAGGGATCAGAAAAGGTTCCACCGAAGTAAACAGAGAAGAAGGAAAGAGAGAAGCGGGTCATTCAACGGGTCACGAGCAGATAAGAACGAATGAGTTTATTCCTTGTTTAATCAAACGGCCATAAATACTAAGGAATTAATTCCCTTCAGATTGGATTGAACTAATTCAGTAGCTTTTCATAAGTGTAATGCGAATGGAGAAGTTAATGTTTCATATTTCTAAATTTCAGTTTTCACAATTTTTTTTAAGTTAATTTTCAAATTACTGAATCAGCTGGTATGATGATTTGATTAGAAATTATTGTTTAAAATTATAATAAATAAATCGGAGGCCAATTAAATTTATATTTCTTCTTTTGATTCTTTTTGGCTAAGATTCCAAGCTCTAAGCTCTAGCTTGCCTATATTTCAACATTTTCTGATTAATTATAGAGATGTAAATATTAACTTTAGCAATTTGCGTAAAGATGTGAAAATCTTTTATATTAAACTTTCATCAGAATTTTCCACTTGTACACAATTCGATAGTTGATCAAGAATATTGATATTTTAATTGAATAAAGTTTTGTTTGATATTTTACTTGATACACTTTTATATATTTTTATAAAAAAAAATTTCTCAAGAATTAATTAAACAATAATTCTTTGTTTTAAAATTACCGGGTATCACAATAGCTATGCTCTTTTTAAAATTTCAGAGGCTACTTTGTCTTTTTTTAAAATTGTTAGGGGCATTTTTGTAATTGATAAAAATTTTCCTTATATGTCTATTGTATTATTTGAATTTTAAAAATATTACATAATATTTCAAAAAAAATTAATGCACGAAAATAACACATTTCAAATCTTTACACAATGGATCAATTACTGTCACTACAATGACTATTCTAAATTTTTCATATTTTTAAGGTTGACTTGAGAGATTACTATGAGTGTGGGAGCAGCCTATGTCAGAAAGACCACAGCCAAACTGACATAATAAATTGTCCAGGTAACAAGAGCCCGAGATTAGATCAAGATTTTCCCTCTTGGTTCAGCCGTTCAGGTAACATTAAAAAACATAAATACTTGATGTTTATGAGTATTGTTAATTGTATTACCGGAGATGTATGCATAATAATAATTAATTAAAAGCGCGGAAGAACTGACACAATTTGCCATTAATGATATCAAACAAAATAGTTTTGTAACAATTTAAACCAAATTCAAGGTGGAATAAACCAGAAACAAGGGTTCATCAACAGTAATTAAGTAACACAATCATTGCAAAGTCGAACGATACTTGGTTTAAAATGTAGTCTAAATTTATTAAAGTAATATAGATAGGATAAAAAATTTTGCTTGATTATCATTTATAATTAGTCAATGCAAATATATCTGCAAGCAAAATGTTGTCTTCATACGTTGCTAGATTTGAATTAAAACAATAAATATATGAGTTTTGGGCTATTAAAGATATCCAAGTATAATTCGCTCAATATGCTTTAGTAAATATAAATTTATGAGAAAATACAATATTTTTACAATTACGTGATTTTGAAAGTTGCCCATAATTGAGTTAAACAATAAAAATTCACATAATGTGCTTTATGTCGTTATAAAGGATATAGTGCAAGAAATATTGTTATTTGGACTTCCGTGTGAGAAAATTGTGAAAAGAGTGTTAATTCTGTATTTCGAAATAGTGCAAATATTATTTAGATTATATGTCAGAATAGTATTGATTTGAAGATTGCAAATATTGTTTATATTATAATTTATTTGGATGATTATTTGAAATAATTTAATTGAACAGTTTTTTACAATTTTGATGATTGTGAATTGTTAAATTATCAATTTATAATACGTGATTGTGGATGCCTAATTTGACAGGACCCAAAAAGTTCCACCATATTTGTTTGAAAAACCATTCCGTACTTCTCTTTTAAATCGGCTCCATTTAATTTTAGGCTACCCTTATTCACTCCAATATAATAATAAAAAAAGGGTCATGCTATGGTGGACACCACAATTTTTACAAAATATTTAGCAGTAAATCACAGCCGTATAAAATTAGAGGGGTAAAATTGATATATTCTATCTCCGTTACTCTCTGTCTCTCTCTCCGTTAAGCTCTGAACGCAAGCTTTTTTTATTTCGTCCAACTTGTGCAATAAGTATTTCTACCACCGGTCCCTTCTACGGTTCTACCACCTACTATTTCTAAAAAAGTATTGAACGAGAGAACTCATCATTTTTCGCATTCTCTCAGGAAAGCTACCAAAAATCTTGGCTATACCACGAAGCTCTTTCCTCATTGGTTGATACTGATTCGGGATCTAATTCTCCGTCTCTCATCGAAGAAAAAAAATTAGAGGAAACCCTAACACATCGACATTCTTCACCAAAATGGTGACTTGGAAACACAAGTGGTCCCAAAATCGCCTCTCTTCATCTGGTCCCGAAATTCTTCACAATAGCGCACCCCTATTTCGCCTCTCTTTATCTGGTCCTAAAATCGCCTCTCTATACCTTAACACATCGAAAGTCTTCACCTAAGTCAGCAACATAGGTAAGTAATTTTAAATGTAATTTGATAATTCACACATGGAATCTTCTTGAGTCATGACGGCCATGAGCCGAAAGTCTCTTTTACTACTAGAATTCAGTTATGCGTTGTTAGATTCAAAGCTGAAATTTTATACTGTCTTGTGTAATTAGTTCAATTGGTTCGGTTGGCTCAGTTCTTTGTTCAATATCATTCGAAGGCGAGTCAATTTGACACAGGAGGCTGCTTTCCTTTTTTTCTTTTTTTTGAGAGCAAACCCGTAGGCAAATTTCATTCAACAGTTACAAAGTTTTATTACAATTGAAAGCAGGGAAGGTATACCCAACACAATCAATGCTTCTAGTCCTAGCAAATCTAGCCAACTCATCTACCAGAGTATTGTTTTCCCTGCCAACATGCGCACAATACCAATCCTTGCTGATGTTGTCTTTCCAGAGGAGGACAATATCCCTTGCATCATAGTACGCCTGCCAATCTACAACTGAAAAGCAAGTTAGCCCATTTATCACTTTTTGGAGGTCCATGTAGTCTGTATAGAGGCAACAATCAGTGACTCCCATGCTTAGCATGTCGGCAGCAGCCATTTTAAATGCCAGGAGCTCAGCATGGAAAGGAGAAGAAGTGATACCATGTTTCAGCCGGTACTGTACCAGTGTACCACTGTCAAAAAGGGCATATGCCATGCTGGACCCTTTGTGACCAGAATGCACCCAGGATGCATCCCAGCATGTAAACCTTGTTGTCGGATGAGGAGGCTGCTTTCCTTTTAATGTAATGTGTACTCAAATAAAACTCTAGATAACAACTGTTGTGGAAAATAATTGTTTCCTCACAGGGAAGATGGTGCGGTAGCCATGTGACACATTAGCCTTGCCATATGCTCTTTCTCAACAAGTACATTGCTTTTTTTTCTCAAGGACTATATCATAAATTGAAAAATAGGAAGTTCAAACGGAATTACTGTCAGTAACCTGGAAGCTTTCAATTGCAGTTACAAATTCATATGCAAAAAAGCAGTAATTTGAAGTATCAAATTATATACACAGACCAATTCGTTCTGGTTGCATTATAAATCTTTTTTTTTTGGGGGAATGTGCGTGGGAAAAAAAGAGGATGACACAATGCGTGTTGTTTTATATGTTCGGATAGGCACCTGGTGGATATTCATTCATTAATCTTTGTGCTAAATATTTCCTTCAAATTTATACACGGTATTACGGTAACATATCTGGGGTAAATCTCTTATTTTATTCATGCTAGTTTTCTTCTTCTTATTTTATACACGTATGCAAATATCTATTTGATTTAGATCTAATATTCCAAATCCAATTTAATTATATCTTTCCATATACAATTTTCGTATATCTGTTAACAAAGAGCTTCCCATGCTTATCAAATCAGATTGCAATCAAAGACCATCTATATTTTGGAAATTGCATATGTATCTCACGTGCTGCGAATAAAAGACATGTTTACCATCTTATTTTTAAAAAAAATAACAAGGGATGACATGTACCAATTTTATAACTATAAATGAAATCACAATAAGGAAAACAAATGTAAAAGAACAAGATTTGTTTACACAAAAATTGCATTGAATCATATGTTTATTAAGTTTTTGAAGTTTGGTCTTTTAAAAAATTGGACATGATTTTTTTTTAATTTTAAGAATCACTCAATTTGATTGTCAGTTTAAATTTTTAGCAAATGTCACATATGTGAATCATTATAAATTCCAACGTATTTAATAAATTATGAAACTCAAAATCATATTTCATATTTTTATGTGCATGATTTGTGTAAAGTATTGTTTTATTTCACATGTAATTGTTAATTATTTTTACGATGCTAAAATTATCAAGTTAAATAGACGTTGTTGATCTTATTAGTTTTCATTTTTCCCTTTTTAAAATCATATGAACTGTTAATTTCTTTTTAAAAGAAATTAAAACACAAAAATAATTCTATCTAGATTATTTTTTTAAACAAAATAACAAAGTGACTTTAGTTGGTCACTTCATTCATATTTAAAAAGTCTAAGACTTTAATTTCATCTAGACTGTTCATTTCTTTCTATTTTAAATTAAAAAACCAAAACAATCCATCCGAATTGTTTATTTTCTTTTTTTAACAAAAATAACAAAGTGACTTTAGTTGGTTTGTTCATTCATTAAATTAAAGTCTAATGCTTTAATTCCATCTAGACTGTTGATTTTTTTTAATTAAAAAACTGAAATAAACAAACTGACTTTAGCTGGTCTGTTCATTCATCTGAATTGTTTATTTTCTTTTTTTTTTTTTAAAAACAAAATAACAAAGTTATTTTAGCTGATCTATTAAAACAAAATAACAAAATAACAAAATAACCAAAATAATTTCGTCCGGACTTAATTATACATTTGAAAACTTCTCGAAAAATAAAAATTTCATTGGTGAACAACAAAGTTTATTAAGTCGTGTCGTGTCAAAGGTATGTTAGTCATGTCAGTTAAGTCAAGTTCTGTGTGCCTAAATGACATGTTAGTCGCGTCGTGTAGACAACGTGTTAGTCGTATGAAGTCTAATTCTTTAATTTCAAATAGATTTTTCATTTTCTTTTTTAAAATAAAAAAAACAATCTATATGGACTGTTCATTATAAAAAAAAAACTAAAACGACAAAGCGAGTTCAGTTGGTCTGTTCATATATGTTATAAAAGTCTAATGCTTTAATTTCAAATTAATTTTTAATTTTTTTAAAATAAAAAATGAAAATAATCCATATGGACTATTCATATTTTTAACAAAATGACAAAGCGAGTTCAGCTAGTCTGTTAATTCATGTTATAAAAGTTTAATGCTTTAATTTCAAATAGTTTTTTTATTTTCTTTTTTTTAAACAAAAAACGAAAAAAACCCATATGGACTGTTCATTTTTTTAACAAAACAACAAGTAATTTCATTCGGATTGTTTATTTATTTTTTTTAAATGACAAGTAATTTTAGCTGGTCTGTTCATTCATGTTTTAAAATTCTAATCCTTTAAATTCGCCTGGACGTTTTAATTTTTTTAGTTAAAAAATCAAACTTATTCCAGTCAAATTTTTTATTTTCTTTTTTTTTCAAAAAAAAAAACAACAAAGTGACTTTAGCCATTCTGTTGATTCATTTTTAAGAAGTCTAAGGCTTTAATTTCATCTAGACCATTTATTTTCCTTTTTTTAATTAAAAAACCAAAATAATTCCATCCAGATTGTTTATTTTCTCTTTAAAAAAATATAACAAAGTGACTTTAGCTAGTCCATTCATTCATTTTTTAAAAGTCTAAGGCTTTAATTTAAAATGGATTTTTTTTTCTTTTTTGAACATAAAAAAAAATTTAGCAAAAGTCTAAGGCTTTCATTTTTTAATAATAAAATAATAAAGTGACTTCTGTTGATTTGTTTATTCATTTTTTAAAGTTTAAGGCTTTAATTTCTTCTAAATTGTCTATTTTCTTTTTTAAAATTAAAAAACAAAAATAATTTCATCCGAATTGTTTATTATTTTTTTCAAACAAAATAACAAAGTGACTTCAGCTGATATGTATTCAATTTTTAAACAGTCTAAGATTTTAATTTTGTCTAGACTATCTAATGTTTTAATTTCAAATGGACTATTTATTTTATTTTTTTAAAATTAAAAAAAGGGAAAAAAAATTACTTGGACTGTTCATTTTCTTTTTTCTTTTAACAAAATGACAAAGTGACTTATAGGTGGTCTATTCGTTTATTTTTAAAAGTCTAAATGCTTTTGATTTAAAATGGATTGTTTATTTTCTTTTTCGGAAATCAAAACAAAAAAAAATTCATCTGGATTGTTCATTTATTTTTTTAAACAAAACAAAAAAGTGACTTATGTGGTATGTTCATTCATTTTTAGAAATGTAAGGCTTTAATTTCGTGTGGATTGTCTATTTTATTTTTTAATAAAAAATAACAAATAATTTCATGCGGATTGTTTATTTTTTTTTTAAAACAAAATAACATAGTGACTTTAGTTGATCTGTTTATTTATTTTTTAAAAGTCTAAAGTTTTAATTTCATCCAGATCGAATACAATCAAACATTTCAAAACTTCACTGTAGATAAAGATTTCATATGGTGAAAATAAAAGTTTATTAAAATCTTATTAAAATTTAATCAAGCCGTATCGTGTCAAAACATCATGTTAGTTGTGTTGACATGCCGTGTTAGTCGTATCAAGTCGTATCATGATGACACGTCGTATTAGTTATGTGAAGTTGTGTCAGATTATTTTATTATTTGATAAAATTTAATCATTATACGATGCATGCCAAGTAATAATATTTTTCCTTGCATTCATGTGAAAGTCAAATTTTCTTGTTATTTTATCAAAACAATCAAAATAAATTAACATAAAAAATGAAAATGATCGTAACATAATAGTGTGAATCAAATCCGTACCAAATATTTTTTGGCAACAAAAAATAATCTTCTACTAAAATATCTCTATGCTCAAATATTTTAAGAAGTAGAACAATATCTATATGGTTTGATTCAACACAATTAATGATTAGCCTTTTAACTAATTGATTTTAGAAAAAAAAAATTGCCTTTTATGTAACAACAATCGGCAAAATACATTGTCAACTATTAAATTGCATTTAATAACTAATTAAGTTGCCTATTATGCAATCACCTCTTTTTGAAGCACAGCAAAAAAAATTTGAGCAAAAATATTGACGGACTTGAGGCATGCTAGAAAACATGTCGTACAAAATATACCTTCCATTACCGTGTATATTTATTTTCGTCACTTTATCCCACAAATTGAGAAACCAGACTTTCCGATGCAATATATCTTCCAGTCCATTTATTTTTGTTGTTTTCAATTTCTCTTAGCCTAAGTGGATGTTCAGCAACATTAGAATGAAAAATGAGAAATAATTTTTTTTTTTATATAATAACTGCATCTGATGAAGTGACACAGGTTCAAATTTAGAGCATGTAAAATCGTAATTTCACCCTAAAGGTTCAAAACCAGCATATAGTTCCTAAAGGTGCAATTGAACTGCCCTTCCAGTTTCTGTCCTGAGGCGGCTTAAGGGAGAACATTTCCAGACGTCCGATGTTCTACTAAGGATAGTATCAGATACACAAGTCCGGCAGAATCCGAAACCTGAAACAGTAAATCTCCCAACTTCGCTATGCCTTCTCTTATGTCAAGTATTACATGGTCCTTGGGGTGTTATACAGTAACACCTTCTGCCTTCTGCCTCCTTATAAACCAACAATTGAAAAGGAAAAATAAATAAGGATCAAATTAGAAACTGATGCAATGCATTGCATGTACACAAATGGAAATTGAGGCCTCTTGGTTTTCAGACTTCACTAAGGTCCTAAAAGACATATTGTGAGCAGGAAGCATCACAGATAGTTAAATGTACTTATAGTTAAAGTTTGTGATATTATTTCAATAGACACATAATTAGTTCAATGAAAATTTAGCAAGTATAACCCTGCTACTTTTCATTTCTTTTTTCTCTCTTGGTCTGTACTTTATTTATTAGGTTTAATGAAAAATTAACTAAATCCTTGCTGCTACAAGAAAAAAGACCACGTCGTATACATCAAACAATGCTTATCTTTTCAATTGAAACATCATAGTGGGAAGTATTTTCAAATATAAGTTGGACTAAATTGTAATGCTTTGCCAACTGATGCATAAAAGAGTTAACAGAAAATCAAAACAACCACATATAAAAGAATAAAACCAAACCATCAAAAGTTCAAGACTAATTCATAATCCAAATATGACCAAGTTTTACTTCAAATTGTAATTTTGTTGTTTGTTGAAAATACAAGAAATAATGGAATTAAATATTATGCAATGGTACGATTAATATTGGGCCCTATTTGTAATGTGCAAAAAGAGCTCTCCAAGACAGAGAGTGAGAGAGAGTGTGTAACAGCAGAGAAAACTTATAAAAGTACCAGTTGGGAGTTAAAGAATGTAATCTTCTAAAATATAGTCCCAGTCGATATTGCAACTGGCTCGCCAAACCCCAGTTTATGGGCCTCACCAGCAGCTTCTACCTAAAGACCTGGTTCATCCAATGACTCAGATTTGTTCATGGCGGCAATACTACGGATGCCAGATGCATGCTTTCTTGACCACTGGCCACCTCGAGATCAAGTGGATGTAATCCATCCCTACAATAATGCAGAAATTGACATGTTATTTTAACTCATTTTTGTGAAAAACAATTTTTATTGTGTAATCCTCAAAATAAAAGGAAAATTTCAGGAACATTTCCCTTTACCAATTTGCTTCAAAATGTTTAAAATGGTCCTTCTCCTTTAATCTTTACTACTTTTTATAAAACACAGAGGAGTGGAAGCATTCAGCATTTGAAAAGGAAAGCAAATGACTCGGCATAAAATGTTTGTCTTAGTAGTGTTCAGGGTGTGTTCGGAAGTTGTGCACTGAACAAGGAACAAGGGATTAGCGCCAATTTTTGTTCCCAGTTTGCAGTTCTCAGATTTTGGGGAACTAGGAATTAGCCTCTAGTTCCTTGTCCGTGCTTGTTCGTGCTGGGTTTGGGGAGTGCAGAACTAGCTAGTTCGCGTCTCTTCCAAACGGGCCCTAAAGTTTTACATGTGACATCCTCAGTAGTGAACTTTAACTATATTTCTTCTGCTGCCAGTATAATTGTTTACTTAAAACACAACAATTTTAACTCAACAAAAGGATCTTATCTAGTCTAAATTCAATTGTAGTTTCAATTCTGATACATGAGCACCTTATCCAAAATTAGGAAGGCATGACCGCATGAATTAATTTGCAACACCATCTACAATACACAAAAAATTTGGAAGTGCCTACAGACACCAATCCTTGTTAACTTAGAACCAGAAATTAGTAAAATTTATCATTAACCTACCAAAAGGGAAAAAAAATAAACAAAGGCAATTGAGCAAACAACACAGTTGAAAGATCTAAATCATTACAGTAACTAAGAAATTGCTTGCATTTACATAGAGAAAAACGAACTTTTCACCAGTTGATTAAATCCTCAGTTCCTCACACTCACCAATCATATTTTCTCAGTTGAGGAAAAATTTGATGCAAGTTGGCTCAAAATTAAGTTTATATCATGCAAAAATTCTTCCTGTAAATGGATTCTAACAGCAAACCTGATTTTCTCCTTGGTAATAACACGAAGTAGAATGATCGCTGGAAACCCCATGCTGGCAGAAAGAAATGATCCGGTGAAGAAGGTCAGCAGGTAAAATAGGAGATTCACCGGGCCAAGACCACACAGAACTCCGAGATCAATCAGACGGGGGCGTGCAACTGGCGCTGACTAAGACGGATTCTCGACCACTCGACCAATGACCATCAATAATCGCTCCTCCCCCTCCGCTGCCGATCGCTCGCTCTCCCTTTTAATCGCTCCACCCTTCTGCTTCTGTTTTATTTTTCTTTATTTCTTTATTTGTTTTTTTCGAAACGATTATTTTGTATTTGTTACGATGAGGATGGGTTGAAAAAGAGAACGGAGCAAAGGATCTGGTGCGGCGAGAGGAGGATGCGACAACCACGATGTGAATACCGGAGAGGAGGATGTACGAAATAAACGAAGAGACGCTTTGAGCAAATGGACTATTTTGGCCTTCAGCCAAAAATCTTCTGTTAAACTTAACGGAAAAGATTAGAGGCACGAAATTTATTATGTAATCCGAAGCCGTCCGATTAATAAAAAATGGACGGTCAGAATTTTTGGTGTCCACATTAGAATTAAATATTTTAGAAAATCATGTTCACACCTGAAAATATTACTAAAAAGAATCCTAAATTTCCTTTCCTAAATTCACAGGCGGCATTTCCTTTCATCATAAACCCCGAATTCTTAATCGTTACTCTCCTGATCTCCTCTGTTTCATTCGTACTTCCCCAAATTCCAACAAAACACATCTTCTCTCCTCAATTACCTTACCTGGAACGAAATGGCATTGGGTATGGGTACTACAACAGCAACCGATTGCACCTATGGAGGTAACTCTGATCAACCATGTCGATTTAAAAAGAGAAAGCGGAGCAACAAACTCCCAAATGCGAACCATCAGAGGAAGAGGCCACAGTATTTAGGACATTTAAAAGCAGCAAAAATGTAAAGAGGTAAGGCAGACAAAACAGAATTAAGAAGCGTCAATCTTCCTCCCAAGGAAAGCAAAAAATATAAATATTTTTAAGTGATGTTTATGAGTTTTGTTAATTGTATAACCGGAGATGTATATATAATGTATAATTGATTAAAAGCGCGGAAGAACTCACACAATTTGCCATTAATGACATCAAACAATATAATTTTGTAACAATTTAAATCAAATTCAAGGCGAATTGAACCAGAAACAAAGGTTCATCAACAGTAACTAACACTCGATCATTGCAAAGTCGAATGATACTTGGTTTAAAACAGGGGCGGAGCCAGAATTATAATATGAGGGGGGCGAGTTTCACCGACATGAAGATGAAAGAAAATTTATAATAAAAATAAAGTAATTAATTAATTAAATTATAATATAATAATAATAATATTACTTATTAATTAATCATATAAAAAAATCTGTTTTTTATAATCGTGATTCAATTAATAAAGTCAATTCATTATTACACTTGTAATAGACTCGCCTCTACAAAAGAGGACATTACCAATGGTATTTATTTTATTATTTTCATTTATGATTGACTCAAATAATGCCACTCAAAGAGTCTTAGCAATATCTTATTGGACCCATAATTGGATTCGTTTACCTTTCTTTTTATTATTATCTTTTAAAAAGAACAGCCCCAAAATTATATTTTATTGGCATCTCAAGGATGCACATTTATTCATTACAACTCAAGCTAGCTTTTACCCGCTGTATAAAATCTCAAAGGCCACCAACGATACTTTCACGTTCTTACTTTCTATTCTCGGGTCTTGGCCCTTCATCTGTTTGAATGAAAATATAGCCCATCCCAAGTTACAAAAAAAAAACACATTATTCGAAGGGGGAAAAATTACTATCAAGCTACTCTTCTATGTGATTTGGGCTTAATTTCTTTTTTCAGGGGGGGCATATTGCTTAAAATTAAGAAAAAATAACTAAAAAAACGGAACATTGTTACTGAGAAGTCAAATATCGAGGGGGACAAAGCACTCTTCCGCACCCCTATTGACTCCGCCCCTGGTTTAAAATGTAGTCTAAATTTATTAAAGTAATAATAGATAGGATTAAAAATTTTGCTAGATTATCATTTATAATTAGCCAATGTAAAAATATCTACAAGCGCAATAGTGTCTTCATATGTTGCTAGATTTGAATTAAAACAATTCACATATGCGCTTTGGGCCATCAAAGAGATCCAAGTATAATTCGCACAATATGCTTTAGCAAATATAAATTTATGAGAAAAATACAATATTTCTACAATTACGTGATTTTGAATGTTGCCCGCAATTGAGTTAAACAATAAAAATTCACATAGGTTGTGTTTGGATGAGATGTGAAAATAAGAGAATAAATTTATTATAAACAATCCAAATTCTTTATAAAATTACACACTTTCCAATACTTCTTTTCACTTCTTTTCTTATTCTTCTTATTCTCACACCATCCAAACGGAGCCATAATGTGCTTTATGTCATTAGAGGATATAGTGCAAGAAATACTGTTATTTGGACCTGTGTATGAGAAAATTGTGAAAAGAGTGTTAATTTGTATGTTATTCAGAATAGTGCAAATATTATTAGATTATATGTCAGAATAGTGTTGATTTGAAATTTTCAAATATTGTTTATATTATTATTTATTTGGATGATTATTTGAAATAATTTAATCGAACAGTTTTTTACAATTTTGATGATTGTGAAATTATCATATATACGTGATTGCGGATTCCTAAATTTGACAAGACCCAAAAAGTTCCACCATATTTTGAGAAATCATTCGGTACGTTAGTCTTTTAAATTGGGTGCACTTAATTTTAGGTTTCCCTTATTCACTCCAATATATTAATAAAAAAAATTGGAATATTTTAGAAAATCATGTTCACACCTGAAAATATTACTAAAAAATAATCCTAAATTTCCTTTCCTAAATTCACAGGCGGCATTTCCTTTCATCATGAACCCCGAATTCTTAATCGTTGGTCTCCTCTGTTTCATTCGTACTTCCCCAAATTCCAACAAAACTCATCTTCTCTCCTCAATTACCTTACCTGGAACGAAATGGCATTGGGTATGGGTACTACAACAGCAACCGAGTGCACCTATTGTGAGAAAGTGCTGCAAAAGATCAAGTTATGGATCGAATGCATAGCACAAATTATTAAAGAAAAATAGACAAATTGTCCTTACAAGTTGTATAACTTGAGGGGGAGTGTTAAAACATGAAGTATGGCAGTGTGTGCTGCCATAGAAGATCAAAATAGGGCATTCGGCCAGGTGTTCGGCCAGGTCCAGCCGAATGGTTGGCAGAACGGACGCGTTTTTCATACAAGGAAAGGTCCAGGCTGCACCAAAGTTGGAAATACGTGTATGGCACGTCCAGGGGTGTGGTTCTAGTATGTTGGGATAGTTTCCTTGTAAATAAAATGCCAAATGTAACAAATAAATAAAGAAATAATGGGGAATTATGGAAAGGGGGTGTGTGCCTCTATAGGATAGTTTTCCTATTTAATATTCATCTTCTCCATGTAATATGTAATCTCAGACATTAACAGAAAAAAAATAGAAAGAGTGTGCGTGTGTGTGGAGGACGTAGGCACCAAGTTGGTGCTGAACCTCGTTAAATTATCGTGTTCACTTGTATTTGATTGTATTGAGATTCTCGTGTTGACTAGCCCTAAGGGGCACGGTTCTTGTGCAAGTTGCACTTGGATCGTGCCTCCTCGAACCTAAAATCTAACTTCCGCTGCGTAGACGCTCAAATTCTTAACATGGTATCAGAGCGTGGTTCAGAGATGGGAGGACAAAACGAAGGCGATGGAAGGCGAAGAACGACTCGAAGCAAGTGCAAGACGGGTGTTTCTTCAACCAAAAAGGTGTATGGAGATAGACAACCGTTCGAGTGGCTTTCTACATCGACTTTGGGGCACGAGCAGCGACATAAATGTTGAAAACAGACTATTCGGCTGTGTGTACGGCCGTACAAGATCAAGAACAGGGTTATTGGCTATGTGCGCGGCCAAACGGGACCAGAAAAGAGGCATTCGGCTGTGTGTTCGGCCGAACGGGAGCCAGAACGGTCACGTCCCTGGTGATTAATGGTGTTTCTGAGTCATATGAAGTTGTCACGGAGGTATCGCTTGGGTTGTGTGACCTGTGAGCGGTGATTGGAGTCCAAATCTACCATAAAGAAGCAGATCTGTCTAGCCACAATAAAAATAAGGTATCTTATTTGTTTTTCTGGAAGATTGAATCAACAAGGTGATTAGATGTTGGTTGGTTGTGTGACCATGGTTTATCCAGAATAAAACTAGTTTGTTGTGGTTTGCTTAGAAAAGATCTTGTTGTATGGTTGATTGTATGGTTTGGGTATAGAAAGAATGTGACAATAGATGAAATGACTAAAGATAGAACATCAAAGTAATCCAAGTTGGGTCAGATTGAAGGCTCAGGTCGAGTCAATGAAGTAATCCTAGTTGGATTTAAGACTTGTTCGGCTGTGTGTTTGGCCAAATGGTAGGCCGAATGATAGGTCAAATGATTTTTCACATGTCAATTAGCCATAAGTATTGGTTGTGGCTCGAGTCGGGTCCAAATCGAAAACCTAGAACAGGTCAAATGGTCCATGATGGGTCTGTTCGGCCACGTGTTCGGCCGAATGGATGGCCGAATGGGTGTTAAAATGGTCTGTTCTGAAACAACGAATGTGGTCCAAGTCGAATTCAAGGAGAAGGCCTAAGATGGGTCATGATGGTGGTCGAATCTGGTCAGGAAAAAGGGCCCCAAGTCGAGTCCTGTAAGGAAGATCTAAGTCAGGTCCAACAAAAAAAAAAAAAGGCAAGTTGCATGTATAACCAAATATCTCTCTCAGGGGGAGAGCAAAATTGAGAGAGATCTTTGGTATCAATCAAACATGTGGCCCATGACGGGTCAAGAAAAGAGGCTCAAGTCGAGTCTAAGAAAAGTTCTTCAAGTAGAGGAGCTAGATGTCTTCAAGTCGAGGGCATGTGAAGTCAAAGGTTCTAACCAATTATTGCAAGCTACCAAATATCCCTCTCAGGGGGAGAGTTGAAGTGAGAGAAATATTTGGTGTCCAAGTTGGATATCAAGTGAATAAGCATGAGAGATCAATGGACGAGAGGCTCTAGTCATGTCATATGGTCCAGGTTGGGTCAAGTGGTCAAGGCGAGTCAAGACTTAGACCTTAATCCAAGTAATGAATATATACTCAAGGAATACTCGGGTCGAGCACAAGTGTGATCGAATCGAGTGGATATCGTGTCATGCAATGTATTCTACAAGATGGCCTAGAAGGTAAAGATCAAGTCATGTGCGAGTCAAGCAAAGGATGCTCAAGTCTTACATGTGACAGGTGAAAAGATTCAAAGCTATTGAAAGAAGAAGTTGGAGACGTGTTGCGATAGAAGAAGACTGAGAGTAATCTGCTTGGAATAAGGTTAGTAAATAATATCTCTCATGTGTGATGATATGAATGGTGAAGGTGGCTTAAAGCAAAAGGGTTACTTGGCTTTGGTGCACGGGGCGTGCCAGAAGGGCACGGACCGAGCAAAATGGTTTGATGCAAGGCGCTAGGGTCTAGCACAAGATGTGTGACTCGTGCCAAGTGAATAAACTGATCCATGTGGCGATGTGTGTCGTCGTCGTGTGTGCGACTCATGGAAAGTTTGAATGAAGAACTTGAAGGCATGTGTGTGCCAATGAAGACAAAAGGTGTGTGCCTTATTAGACGGTGTGTACCGGTGTGCAGTACTCCATGCAAGTGAGACATGACAAATCAGTACATGTCCACTTGAGGGGGAGTGTGAGAAAGTGCTGCAAAAGATCAAGTTATGGATCGAATGCATAGCACAAATTATTAAAGAAAAATAGACAAATTGTCCTTACAAGTTGTATAACTTGAGGGGGAGTGTTAAAACATGAAGTATGGCAGTGTGTGCTGCCATAGAAGATCAAAATAGGGCATTCGGCCAGGTGTTCGGCCAGGTCCAGCCGAATGGTTGGCAGAACGGACGCGTTTTTCATACAAGGAAAGGTCCAGGCTGCACCAAAGTTGGAAATACGTGTATGGCACGTCCAGGGGTGTGGTTCTAGTATGTTGGGATAGTTTCCTTGTAAATAAAATGCCAAATGTAACAAATAAATAAAGAAATAATGGGGAATTATGGAAAGGGGGTGTGTGCCTCTATAGGATAGTTTTCCTATTTAATATTCATCTTCTCCATGTAATATGTAATCTCAGACATTAACAGAAAAAAAATAGAAAGAGTGTGCGTGTGTGTGGAGGACGTAGGCACCAAGTTGGTGCTGAACCTCGTTAAATTATCGTGTTCACTTGTATTTGATTGTATTGAGATTCTCGTGTTGACTAGCCCTAAGGGGCACGGTTCTTGTGCAAGTTGCACTTGGATCGTGCCTCCTCGAACCTAAAATCTAACTTCCGCTGCGTAGACGCTCAAATTCTTAACACCTATGGAGGCAACTCTGATCAACCATGTCGATTTAAAAAGAGAAAGCGGAGCAACAAACTCCCAAATGCGAACTATCAGAGGAAGAGGCCACGAGTTGGTATTCTACAAAAGCTGCTCTCTCTGGGTGTAGACCGGCCCACTTGGATTCTACACAAAACCCTGAAAGCTACCGATAACAGTAAGTACGAAGGCCGCCTCCTTCTGACGAAAACGAAGGTAAATCCATCTCCCCTGTTGGGAATGTTGACAACAACAGAGCAAGAAGCAGTTCACAACGAGTCAGGGATAAATGTGCGAGCTTTTGACCGGCTCGGCAGAGAATATCGCATGAGGTTCAAGTTCTTGAACTCGAATAAGGCGTATCGTTTGATTGGGGATTGGAGCCTGTTTTTGCATGAGAATCGTGACGAGGTGAAAACTGGGGATGACATTGAGATTTGGGGGTTTCGCATAATGAGAGAAGAAGGTCGTTCAGAGCTTGGCATGGCACTGTTGCATTATGCAAAGGAGAAGAAGAAAGAAGGAGAAGAAATTGGTGATAAGGCACAATCTGGGAAATGTGTAAAGAGAAATGAAATGAACGTGACAGAGGATGAGTGGATGGTGGTTTTGGCCCTTTTGGAGTTGAAAAAGAGAGAAGTACTTTCATCAAATTAAGGTGCAAGTGGTTTAATTTTCTTGGTATGGTCGATAATTTTGGCATTGGAAAACATTTCTCGACTCTTCCATGATTAACTAGCCTAGTTAGTTTCATGGTTTGTTAATAAGCGACTGATTTATATATATTTTACTTGGAGAATGGAGGGATTGATAAATTTTTTAGTGTCTTTATGGTCTCGTAATTGATTAAACTATGTAACTATAGTACATATTTTGGATTAATTAATAGTCAATCTTGCTTATTATGAATTGTTCTTTTCATTTCTTGCTTACTCTGTTTTCAGCTTATGTTCATGGATGACTTGTTCTTTTAAATCTTGAGATGCTGAGATATATATTTGTCAATTTCACTGTTCTTATATAATTTAATTAGGAGCTCCATGTTTTCTGATTTCTAAGTTCATTTTCTTTGTTAGAATGTCTCAGCTAATATTTTCCAAAAGAACGTATTTACAAAAACATTTTCCTTTTATCCAAACTCATTTTCTTCAAGATTATTTTTTGTAGATTTATTTTCTCGTTTGACGATTAGGGCCATGTCATGACAGTGTCACTCAATTATAACAGAAAAACAAATTTTAAGTCGCAATATTATAATTAGGCCATTTAGTGCCCCTCTGAAATTGGCTGCTTGCCTGCAATATCCAAAAAAAAAAAAAGAAACAAAGGTTATGTTAGGCGTCTTACTTTTATTGTCTGGTACATTGTACGTAATTTTTCATATGATATTAGGTATCACAAGACCGCAACTAATGCTCAATAAATTACTTCATTTTTCGGACAAAATTAGCACTAACTACTATATTGTGTGCCATTGTAGAATGCACATTGTTTAAATTTGGTATTCTCTTGTATCCAAGCCACTTTGCAAAGTGAAATGAAGAATTATTTTGGTGTTATAAAATGTTCTCAACTGGAAACCAAGGGTGTGAATTAAAATTCAAGGACATAATAAATTGATGTAGAATTCCTTTCCTAATTCATATTCATCACCATTTTTAAAATACTCGGGATCTCATTGAGAAAACGGAAAGAGATTATTTATTTTTTTTTTTGAAAACCAAGAACCCCAATAAACAAAAGCATGTAGAATCAGGAAGAACCTGAAAGAGTGAAAAATATATTAAAACAGATATTTAAGTGTAATTTCAGTCTATATTAGTTTGAAATGTATGTAAGATAAACCACCGATCAATATTTAACTATCAAAATTTTAGCATCTTTATATGTCCATTGTATTTTTTGAATTTTAAAAATATTACATAATAAAAAAAAATTAATGCACGAAAATAACACATTTCAATCTTTACACAATGGATCAATTACTGTCAGTCACTACAATGACTATTCTAAATTTGACATATATTTAAGGGTTTTTTTTTTTGAAATAAGTGGGGAGGGCCCACCACTCTTCCAAAGAAGAGCATCCAAGAATTAACTAAAAGCAAAATGCAAACTAAAAGTTCACACATGCTGTAATCACCATCATCCAGCACAACATCCCCTTGCCTAGTCAATCACTACACTAATCCGACCCTTAAAGTTTCAAATATCAACCAATCAACTAACTACCAAGGAGAATTGCATTTTCCACTGCAACCCCTCAGCACAGAAAAACTAATACACCCCTTACAAGAAGGGTTCAGCACATCAAGTCCAACAATTAATCCCCTAGTTAAAAGAAAAAAAGTCTCACAACTCTTCCTCTCAATTATTACAAAATAGACCCTCAAAAATATAAAATTGTAAAGAAACAGAAATCTCTGCAATTTGAAGTATCTTTTTGATCTACTCAAGCTTGGGTAGCCATGAGTACCCATTCCTCTAGCACATCGACAGACTCTCTTCTCCCCTAGGAGCAGCATATTTTTAAGGTTGACTTGAGAGATTACTATGAGTGTGGGAGCAGCCTATGTCAAAAGACCACGGCTAAACTGACATAATAAATTGTCCAGGTAACAAGAGCCCGAGATTAGATTAAAATTTTCCCTCTTGGTTCAGCCGTTCAGGTAACAGTAAAAAAACATAAATATTTTTAACTGATGTTTATGTGTATTGTTGATTGTATAACCGGAGATGTATGTATAATAATAATTAATTAAAAGCGCGGAAGAACTCACACAATTTGCCATTAATGATATCAAACAAAATAATTTTGTAACAATTTAAACCAAATTCAAGGTGGATTTATCCAGGAACAAGGGTTCATCAACAGTAAGTAACACAATCATTGCAAAGTCGAACGATACTTGGTTTACAATGTAGTCTAAATTTATTAAAGTAATATAGATAGGATAAAAAATTTTGCTTGATTATCATTTATAATTACCCAATGCAAATATATCTGCAAGAAAAATGTTGTCTTCATATGTTGCAAGATTCGAATTAAAACAATAAATATATGCGCTTTGGGCTATCAAGAGATCCAAGTATAATTCGCACAGCATGCTTTAGCAAATATAAATTTATGAGAAAATACAATATTTTTACAATTACGTGATTTTGAATGTTGCCCATAATTGAGTTAAACAATAAAAATTCACATAATGTGCTTTATGTCATTAAAGGATATAGTGCAAAAAATACTGTTATTTGGACTTCTGTGTGAGAAAATTGTGAAAAGAGTGTTTATATTATGTTATTCAAAATAGTGCAAATATTATGATTATATGTCAGAATAGTGTTGATATGAAGATTACAAATATTGTTTATATTATTATTTATTTGAATGATAACTTGAAATAATTTAATTGAACAGTTTTTTACAATTTTGACAGGATCGGCGTTCAATCAAAAAAAAAAAATTGACAGGACCCAAAAAGTTCCACCTTATTTTGCGAAATCATTCCGTACACTCTTTTTAAATTGGCTCCATTTAATTTTAGGCTACACTTATTCACTCCATTATAATAATAAAAAAAACAGTGGAATATTTTAGAAAATCATGTTCACACCTGAAAAAGAATCCTAAATTTCCTTTCCTAAATTCACAGGCGGCATTTCCTTCCATCATAAACTCGGAATTCTTAATCCTTGCTATCCTCTGTTTCATTCGTACTTCCCCAAATTCCAACAAAACTCATTTTCTCTCCTTAATTACCTTACCTGTAGGCTACAGCGAAATGGCATTCGGTATGGGTACTACAACAGCAACCGAGTGCACCTATGGAGGCAACTCTGATCAACCATGTCGATTTAAAAAGAGAAAGCGGAGCAACAAACTCCCAAATGCGAACTATCAGAGGAAGAGGCCACGAGTTGGTATTCTACAAAAGCTGCTCTCTCTGGGTGTAGACCGGCCCACTTGGATTTTACACAAAACCCTGAAAGCTACCGATAACAGCAAGTACGAAGGCCGCCTCCTTCTGACGAAAACGAAGGTAAATCCATCTCCCCTGTTGGGAATGTTGACAAAAACAGAGCAAGAAGCAGTTCACAACGAGTCAGGGATAAATGTGCGAGCTTTTGACCGGCTCAGCAGAGAATATCGCATGAGGTTCAAGTTCTTGAACTCGAATAAGGCGTATCGTCTGATTGGGGATTGGAGCCTGGTTTTGCATGAGAATCGTGACGAGGTGAAAACTGGGGATGACATTGAGATTTGGGGGTTTCGCATAATGAGAGAAGAAGGTCGTTCAGAGCTTGGCATGGCACTGTTGCATTATGCAAAGGAGAAGAAGAAAGAAGGAGAAGAAATTGGTGAGAAGGCACAATCTGAGAAATGTGTAAAGAGAAATGAAATGAACGTGACAGAGGATGAGTGGTTGGTGGTTTTGGCTCTTTTGGAGTTAAAAAAGAGTTAAGTACATTCATCAAATTAAGGTGCACGAGTGGTTTAATTTCCTTGGTATGGTCTATTATGTGTAGATAAAAATTTGGAATTGGAAAACATTTCTCGCCTCTTCCATGATTAACTAGCCTAGTTAGTTTCATGGTTTATTAATAAGCGACTGATTTATATATATTTAACTTGGAGAAAGGTGGGATTGATAAATTTTTCAGAATTAGTGTCTTTATGGTCTCGTTATTGATTATAAACTATGTAACTATAGTACATATTTTGGATTAATTAATAGTCAATCTTGCTTATTATGAATTATTCTTTTCATTTCTTGCTTATTCTGTTTTCAGCTTGTGTTCATGGATGACTTGTTCTTTTAAATCTTGAGATGCTGAGATATATATTTGTCAATTTCACTGTTCTTATATAATTTAATTAGGAGCTCCATGTTTTCTGATTTCTAAGTTCATTTTCTTTGTTAAAATGTCTCAGCTAATCTTTTCTAAAAGAACTTATTTACAAAAACATTTTTCTTTTATCCAAACTCATTTTCTTCAAGATTATTTTTTGTAGATTTATTTTCTCATTTGACGATAAGGGCCATGTCTTCACAGTGTCACTCAATTATAACAGAAAAACAAATTTTAAGTCGCAATATTAGAATTAGGCCATTTAGTGTCCCTCTTAAAGTTTGTTAAAATTCATTGGAAAATAATTCTGAAATTGGCTGCATGCCTGCAATTTCCCAAAAAAAAAATAAAAAAGAGACTTAAGGTTATGTTAGGCGTCTTAATTTTATTGTCTGGTACATTGTAAATAATTTTTCATATGATATATTAGGTATCACAAGACTGCAATTAATGCTCAATAAATTACTTCATTTTTTGAAGAAAATTAGCACTAACTACTATATTCTTTTGTCATTGTACAATGCATATTGTTTAAATTTGGTATCCTCTTGTATCCAAGCCACTTTGCAAACAGAAATGAAGAATTATTTTGGTGTTATAAAAATGTTCTCAACTGGAAACAAAGGGTGTGAATTAAATTCAATAGACGTAATAAATTGATCTAGAATTCCTTTCCTAATTCATATTTATCACCATTTTTAAAAATACTCGGGATCTCACTGAGAAAACGGAAAGAGAATATTATTTAACGGTTCTCACACAAAATAACACTTGTAGTTATGACGAAATATTTATTTCCTAAACAGTATGCTTAGACATTAAGGTTGAAATAAATTAGACTCGTTAGATAAAAGTCAAAAAAAATTTGCCATATCCAACAAATTAACACCGCTACTTGTTTTACTTTTATTTTTTTTTACTGCGGCACTAGTGCAGTTAGTCTGCGTAGTTCTTAGTTCTTACGGACTACTGTTTCTCTCTTATTATTATTTTTTTAATGTACTACTGTTTCTCTGTTCTCACGTGTTATTTGTTTCGGAAGTTCATCATTCTATTTTAGAAATAGCAAGCCTATATGTTTCCTTTTTTTTCAGAAAGTGGCGATTTCCAATTTTAATGTTAATTAAAATAAATATTTTATTCTTTAATAATTTTTTTAAGATAAATTAGGGATCAAGCCTCCTAACTTATTTTTTTAATTAAATATCTATAAAGACCTTCCAGCCAGATTTCAAACCTGCAACCTCTCATTATTCTTTAATAATTGACTTCAAAAAAACACCTGTTCCGCTATTCCTATTCAAAATAATTACTGAAAATTACAATACAAAAATCCAAAATCTATTTTATAAATTGTTAGTTTTGAACTTGAAATTTATTGTGCGATTTCTATTTGTTGCTGTTTGATAATTAGAGTGGATTGTAATCCAACAAAGCTTAATACATTTACTAAGCAAGGGGATTTGGTGTGATTTTATGTTATTAGGGTGCGTTTGGATCGTTGGAAAAAAGAAGAAGAAAAAAAATTATAAACAATCCAAACTCTTTACAAAGTTACACACTTCCCAATATTTTTTCTCACTTCTTCCCTTCTTCCCTTCTTCCCACACCTATCCAAACGGAGCCTTAGATAGTAAGGCACTGGTATCTATGGTTGGTACCAGTGCCGAACTAAGTTGCTTTGACTTCCAATCTCAGTTGGTTATGTAATGAGACGTTGTAGTAACCTTTATTGCATTTCATAATTGAAGAGTGGCGGAGCATATACTCTACTTATTTCCAAGAATAAAAAATTTGAAATTTATTATTTCAATTTCTTTAGAGCGCACAATTATTTAGTAAAATAAATATTTTATTTCGTTGGAATGGCACTCAATTTAGAAAAATAATTTGAGTAATTCTAAATTTTTTTACTCACCATTTCAACGCTATAATATCTATAATATCTGCTAGGGGTTTCGGGCCGTGCTTCGCTTCAGGTTAGTCATTGCTGGCCGTTCATAACTACGAAAAATGATCTAAAGGTGGAAACATATATTTTTTTTTTTTTTGCATGCATGCATGCATGTCTAAAAAAAAAAACATAATTCCCTTTTTTTTTGGTTTGATGGTGACAATTAGTAACTAATAACCTAATTAGGTGATGTGCCAAAATTATAGGCACCACTAAAAAAAAGTTCCACATATTTATAACACAAAGTGTATTTAAAATTGTATATTCATCACTTTTGCAATCAGCCTAAATAAATGACCCACAAAACCGTGTTTAATGGTACACATCCCACTTTATAAAGGGCGTCGTATTTAAAATTTGTCATTTTAATCCAAACAGTATATTTTGCATGGAAATAATTATCCGGACATAGTTAGAGTGCATAACTAAATAAAGCATTTCAAATTTGGTTTACAGTTTATAAATGACTTTATACTAATTATGAAACGGTTATTTAAACGATGTATGTATCATAATAGTAGAAGTATTATAAATAGAAATGCATATATATATATCAGAATTTCTCTCGCTAATTTTAAATAATATAAAATTAAACTGCAATAGTATTGGAAAGCAAATCGCCGATCCAAATTACATGACCTTGCTCTCCTCCATGGATGAACGTACATACATCCCCATCCATTGCTTCAGCAATTAAAGTAGAGAACTGCAATAGTTCTCTACTGTTCTGGTGTACGGTGTACTGGAATCCTATCCTCTGTAACTAGAAAAAAGATTTTCAGAGCAAGATATTCCGCCGATGATCATGAATTCATCTATGACCACCTCTCTAGTTCAAGCTGAAGCCGAAACTGGATCAGTTTCAGATTTTGGGATATTCACTAATTAAAGGGATTGGCATCGGAAAATGCATCTACTCTGATGTTTTTAGTATTAGCGGTTATGAATGGGTAATCCAATTCTATCCTGACGGATATGATGCTGAGAACAAAGATTTTATATCGTTCTTTCTTCGGCTCAAATGTAATGTTAGTACTGATGTTGATGTGAAGGCAAAATATGTATTCACTGTACTTCAGCAAAATGGTGTGCCCTCTAATATAAGTTGCACATCATTAGTAAGGATTTTCAAAAGTGCCAGTGGTACTTGTTTCGAATCTTGGGGATTTACTCAATTTGAAAAGAGAAGTGAATTTGAGGCATCAGAATGTCTAAAAGATGATGCCTTCACAGCAGAAATTATTTTATATAAAAATTGTAACATCAAAAATTTTAATAGAAAGAATTAATATATATTTTTTTTAATAAGAAGAAAGTTCTAACGCGTTTATAAACCGCGCGTCTCTTTCTCCTCTCGAACGCGCTTATAAAACGGGTAAGAAGGCTTCTTACCCGTTTTATAAACGCGTTCGAGAGTGTAGTGATTTCGACGCAAGTTTCTGACGTTACGCGTTTTATAAACGCGTAGGAAGCCTTCTTACCCGTTTTATAAACGCGTTATTAATTTTTTACCATTCTACTCCAAACAGTCAACCATTGCTCTGGGCCTCTGGCAAAGACAACCATTCAGCTCACCAGTTCAGTCTTAAATGGAGAGGATAAGGCAGTGTTCTACAACTCCACAATGGAGGCCATTAAATCGGAAAAATACCACTGACCCAAGTAGGGTTCCTCTCTCGTCTGTCTTTCAAACCCTTCTCTTTTGCATTATATACAATATAGAGACTTCTAGACACTCTTTTCGGTTTCCCTCCCAGATCTCTCCACTAAAGTAGGAGAAGACACAGAAAAGGGAGCTCGATCAATGGCGAAAACCAAGCCTGGGAAGAAAGACCTGGATTCATACACCATCAAGGGCACAAACAAAGTGGTTCGAGGTAAATTAAAGCTAACTTCTTTTCGTCTCAGCTGGGTTTTGTACCGAGGGAAGATAAGTTAAAGAGTAGTAACTAGTGAGAGAGGAAGAAAAAGGAACTTGGTTTCTGTTATTCTCTGCAAGGTAGAATAGAGAGAGAGAAGAAGAGAAGAAGGGGGTTTGTGAACTGTCAACAATGCTAGCTGCAAATATTGAGCCATTTTCTAAAATGGTAAAAAATTAATAACGCGTTTATAAAACGGGTAAGAAGGCTTCCTACCCGTTTTATAAACGCGTAACGTCAGAAACTTGCGTCGAAATCACTACACTCTCGAACGCGTTTATAAAACGGGTAAGAAGCCTTCTTACCCGTTTTATAAGCGCGTTCGAGAGGAGAGAGAGACGCGCGGTTTATAAACGCGTTAGAACTTTCTTCTTATTAAAAAAAATATATATTAATTCTTTCTATTAAAATTTTTGATGTTACAATTTCTATATAAAATAATTTCTGCCTTCACAGTGAGGTGCACCATTAGTGTAGTAACTAAACTCCAAACAACTACTCCTTGCAGTGTCACCGTTCCACCGTCAAACTTGAACCAACATTTGGTTCGCTTGCTGGAGAGCGAAAACGGGGCAGATGTTACATTTGTTGTGAAAGGAGAGAGTTTCAAGGCACACCGGTGCGTTCTTGCCACTCGATCATCTGTCTTTCTTTTTTTTAGAAAACATTGACAGCGGCTGTCAAAGGAGATCATCTGTCTTTCGTGCTGAGCTTTTTGGTTGCATGAAGGAAAAATGGACAGACACCATAACTATTCATGATATTGAAGCACCAATTTTCAAATCCATTCTTTGATTTATTTATTCGGATTCATTGCCTGGTTTTGAGGGAAATAGTAACAATGATGATAATGATGGCGCAAGTCAAGAATTGAAGCTGATGGCTCAGCATTTGCTCGTAGCAGCAGATAGGTAAATATGTATAAGATATTTTTCATTTAATTATTACTTCTAATTTAAATATATAAATTAAGAATAATTTTGACATCATTAATGATAAAATTTTGGAAAATAGGTATGACTTGGATAAATTGAAGTTGATGTGTGAAGATTTACTATGTAAGAACCTCGATGTGAGGTTGCAAGTACATTGATTTTGGCTGAAGAACGTAACTGCAAACAACTCAAAGCAGCGTGCCTGCGATTCATGAGCTCTCCTGAAGTTTTTAAAGCTGTGGCGCAAACTGAAGGATTTGATCTTTTATTAAAGAGTTCTCCATCAATTTTGAAGGATATTTAACACTAAGAAAAATACCATCTTAAAATTGTTTCCGTGACGGTTCATTAATTGTTCTAAATTAGGACTTCTGTTTTCAGTAATCTTTATGTAATTTACGGAAATATTTATGCTTGCTTAAGTTGCATAAAATTTCTTTAAAAATAACTATTATATTTACATATAATCTTGTAAATAGTTTGTGTTCGTATGATTGTTTACAAAATCTTTTGGAATATATGTCAACTTTAATTGTAGTGATTCTTGTATGCATGAGTTATTTAAATTGATAAGAACATAGTGACGAATTTTTTAAATATAATATTGTTAGAAAGTGTGTAATTTTCATTTATTTTGCTAATTACAAGTTAATTAAGCCAAGAACATCACACACAAGAGATCTAGTACACAAGCTATTCAAACACACGAGAAAGAGGGTTGGAAGTATACCTCTCTTGGTATCGCAACCAAGAGGCTCGTTCCAACGGTTTGGTGTCGGTGGCGTGCTCTCCATGAACCTCCACGCCGTGCGCCTCGAGTCCACTAAGGAATTAACCACCTTCTCCAATCAATTATGCTAGTAATTGAGAGAAGTGTGTCTAATTCCAAAGCTTTCCCTCTTCAAGTTAATTCTCCAATTAATTTAGTGGAAAAGCTTGCTCAACACATGAGCTAGGTAGTGTGTGGAAGAGAGAAAGGGAATGAAAATTCTGAAATTTTTCTTCCCTTGTTGTGAGGTGCGGCCAAAGAGAGAAGGAGAGAGAGAGGTGTGTGGAGGCTAGGGTTTGCTCCCAAAGAACACCCCTTTATATAGACCTCATACCCTAGCTCTCATCCAACTTTTGATGGACCAAAATGCCCTTCCCTAGCCGCACTTACCTACCTCCCTTTGTGGGTTGGGCCTCAAGTCAAGTTGAGCCCAATAGTCTTCCATTTTATTACACCTTCCATTTGGCATTAAATTAACTAATTAATTTAAGGCCCAATTTGCTCATTTTATTAAATGTGTTGAATATTATTAATTATTAACTATTTAATAATTAATATGGAATTAGTCAATGCATTTAATTATTTCGATATGATCTATTTGACTTAATTAATCATAACGGTCCATAACGGTATACGATTAATTAATCAACTTATCATATTTTTGCAAAACCAATTGTTGCAAATAAACAATTAATGCACATGTGGTTAAACACCTTATTATGTGTGACCCTTTGAGGATTTATGCTATGTTGGACATGGAATTAAATCGCTATTTAAATCCAATAATCATAAGCGGTATCTAGCAACACGTTATGATTCCCAATTCGCATAAATAGTGTACAGCTACAAAATTTCAATCCTGCATAAGAGAACAATTATGTTTCTCTATTTTGATTCTTATGTCACATGATATCATCGTATAATCCAAGATAGGAACGTGTCATTCTTGCAGATTATACGTTTCTTGATCTAGAGATAATTGTATCAGTTGCTAGCAAACAATCTATCTCCATCAAGGGGCCCAAACAGATATCGTCACTCACTAATTGAATTAATGAGGGACATACGGTTTTCTTGATAATTAGCTTTTCCCCGCACAATTCAAGAATACTTAAATCAAGTCCGTATAGCAGCCTTTATCAGGAATCAGCGGTAGACATGATTTATAGCATCTATCCTCATGTGGAAAAGATAATCATCTCAAACTTAGAACCAAAATCATAACGAAATAAATAATGACACGTAACACAATCCATATATTTATTTCGTGGGGTCCAGTCCTGTACTATGTTCTATAACATATACATATGCAATTAAGTTGGTTACTCTTAACCTATGATTTATAGAACTTAATCATCACTTAATCTGCATACTAATCTTATTGATAACTAATGTTCTCTGTTAATTATCAAGATTATGGACTTTTAGATTTATCGTTGTCATTTACTACTAAATGAATAACAGTGATCTATAATTCAGATCCTCAACCTGAATGAACTGTCAACGATTAAATCAAAGAACAAATGATCTGAAATCATCAATAACATAAACTATAGAAGTAGCCTAATAAGATTGGCTTCTAGAACATATCTCTTAGAAATATATCAGAGCTATGCTTCAAACATATGTATGAGTTATTGCTTTTTTTGCGATACTTAGTCATGTGCGGAAGCAAAAAACTTGGAAAAAAAATGTGATCTCAAATTAGTGAATATAATATGTGCAAATATAATATCTCAATAATACTTGAGAACCAAACTTGATCTAATCCAAGCGCTTTCAAATAATTGAAATTCTTTCAAATCTACTTAAAAATTGTATAATTCTTGTACATGTAATGAATTTATTAAATTATGCGTATCAATGACGGATCTAGGATAAAAATAAGTCCAAACCCAATAAGAAAATTATCAAATAATTAAAAAAATTTATATTATGCGATATTTTTAAGATGAAATAATATATTTCTTAGACCCCAAACATTTTTTAGGTCAAATTGTATCAATAGTTTATTTACTTATTAGAAAAATAATCAAGACCACTGTTTACTTACCTTGTCCTAGGCCCATTTTTCCGTATTTAGATTACCAAATATATTCCCCAAAGCCCTGATACGGGACCATTAATCCATCATGTCATGTAGAATTTGGACCAGGTAAGTCGAAATAGGACCATGTATACGGCGGACAGATTTAGTAATTTGCGATATTAATTCCTTTTTTAAAAAAATTCCCATTGCCCACATCATCTGCCAAAAATAATTATATTTCCTTATTGTCTTCTTTATTTACTATAATTTTAATAGCAGCCATCGACCATCATATTTGAGTACGCTCGTCTCCAATTGTTCTTCTTCCTTTCGAGTCCTCTCTCTCAGGCTGTCACGCACGCATCACGCTTGGCTTCCATTCGCTCTTCTCCAGTGCGTCTCGTACTCTCGTTTAATACACCTATACAAGAACAAGACCACAGGTAATTTATCTTTGCAAATATTAGTTTAATCTTATTCATTGCATGTGAATAAATTATTCCGATTTTCTAAAATATTCTATTGGATTTTAAAACCGATTCTGATTATACTGCAAATAATTTTTATTTTTTGTAATATTGGTTCCGTTTGGATAGGTTTGGGAAGAAGAAAAGAAGGGAAGAAGTGGGAAGAAGTATTGGGAAGTGTGTAACTTTGTGAAGAGTTTCGATTGTTTATAATTTTTTTTCTTCCCTTTTTCCTTTTTTTTACTTCTTCTCAACCATCCAAACGGAGGCATTAATTATATATGGATTTTAAACTGATTTCAATTTGGCATTATTAGATTTTAATATTTCACGAGTTGTTATTTTTGTTGTACAATTAGATTCAAATTTAGTGTAATTGAATTGAAAATTAAGTTGCGAATGACAATAATTAGTTATTAGTTAATATTATTAATATTTTGGTCCAAATTCCATGACTGTTGCTCTTCTCCGTGCGCATACATGATACATCCCCTTCAATTAGGTACTGAGTTCATATCGGCTATCCTATTCTCTTATATATCCATCGTTTCAGCAAGTACTATGTATATCAGTTATCTGGTGTACCAAAATCCTATGTAACGAGAGAGGATTCTAATTCATACACACATTTTCAGCGCAAGTTATTTTCACATGAGTTCATCTGTGACCACCTCCGTATTTCAAGCTGAGGCCGAAACTGGGTCACATCAGTTTAAGATTTTGGGATATTCTCTAACTAAAGGGATTGGCATCAGAAAATGGATCTACTCTGATGTTTTTACTATTGGCGGTTATAAATGGGCGATTAAATTCTATCCTGACGGAGACAGCACCGAAAACAAAGAGTTTATATCGTTTTATGTTCAGCTCAAAAGTGCTGCTACTGACGTGAAGGCAAAATATGGATTCACTGTACTTCAACAAAATGGTGTGCCCTCTAACATAAGACACACATCAGTGACGGTTTTCAAGAGTACCAGTGGTACTTGTTTCCAATCTTGGGGATATCCTCGATTTATAAAGAGAAGTGAATTTGAGGCATCAGAATGTCTAAAAGATGATGCCTTCACAGTGGAGTGCACCATTACTGTAGTAACTAAACTCCAAACAACTACTCCGCACACTGTCGCCGTTCCACCGTCAAACTTGAACCAACATTTGGTTCACTTGCTGGAGAGCAAAGAAGGGGCAGATGTTACATTTGTTGTGAAAGGAGAGAGTTTCAAGGCACACCGGTGCGTTCTTGCCGCTCGATCATCTGTCTTTCGTGCTGAGCTTTTTGGCTGCATGAGGGAGAAATGGACAGACACCATAACAATTCATGACATTGAACCACCAGTTTTCAAATCGATGCTTTGCTTTATTTATTCGGATTCACTGCCGGGTTTGGGGGGAATTAATAGTAAAGATGGTGATAATGATAGCGAAAATCAACAATTGAGGCTGGCTCAGCATTTGCTCGTGGCCGCAGATAGGTAAATATGTATAAGATATTTTATTTATTTAATTATTACTTCTCATATAATTATATTAATTAGGCATTGTTTTGATATCATTAATGATAATTTTTTGGAAAATAGGTATGATTTGGATAGATTGAAGTTGTTGTGTGAAGATTTACTATGTAAGAACCTCGATGTGAGCACAGTTGCGAGTACATTGATTTTGGCAGAAGAACGTAACTGCAAACAACTCAAAGCAGCGTGCCTGCGATTCATGAGCTCTCCTGTGGTTTTTAAAGCTGTGGCGCAAACTGATGGATTTAATCTATTACTAAAGAGTTTTCCATCAATTTTGAAGGATATATGAGTTATTTAACATGAAGAAAAAGTATCATCTTTAAATTGTTTTGGTGAAGGCTCATTGTTCTAAATTAGGACTTATGTTTTCACTGTTTATGTAATTTACAAAAATATTATACATGCTTATGTTACATATATGAGTATTTTAAATTGATTATCTTTAATTAGTGGTTGTTGCATGTATGAGTGTTTTAAATTGATCAGAACATATCGACGAGATTTTTTTATTTTAATGAATCGGACCTATGGTTGTAGTGAATAATGTTTCAAATATATCTATGAGTTATTGTTTTTGTGATATTTAATTTAGTCCTGGGTGGAAGAAAATGTTGGAGTTATGTCCTAGAAGTCAATAATTTAATGACTTAATTATTAGTTTATGTTTTGGATGATATTTTATCATCTGTTCCTAGGTTTATTATTGACAGATCATTCAGGTTGAGGATCTGAATTGTAGATCTCTGTGGATCATTCTTTAGAATGACAATAATAAATCTAAACGGTCCATAATCTTGATAATTAACAAGGAACATTAATTATCATATAAGATTAGTATGCAAGTTAAGTGATGATTAAGTTCTACAAATCATAGGTAAAGAGTTACCAACTTAATTGCATATGTGTATGTTATGGAACATAGCACAGGACTTGACCCATCGAAATAAACATATGGATTGTGTTATGTGTCATTGTTTATTTCGTTATGATTTTGGTTCTAAGTTTGAGATGTTTATCTTTTCCACATGAGGATAGGTTCAATAAATATCGTCTACCGCTGATTCCCGATAAGGGCTGCTATACGGACTTTATTTATGTTCTCTTGAATTGTGCGGGGAAAAGCTAATCATCAAGAAAACCTTATGTCCCTCATTAATTCACTTAGTGAGTGACGATATCTGTTTGGGCCCCTTGATGGAGATAGATTGTTTGCATGCAACTTTATACAATTATCTCTAGATCAAGAAACGTATAATCTGCAAGAATGACACATTCCTATCTTGGATTATACGATGATATCGTGAGACATAAGAATCAAAATAGAGAAACATATTTATTCTCTTATGCATGATTGAAATATTGTAGCAGTACACTATTTATGCGAATTGGGAGTCATAACGTGTTGCTAGATACCGCTTATGATTATTGGAATTAAATAGCGATTTAATTCCATGTCCAACATAGCATAAATCCTCAAAGGGTCACACAAAATAGAGTTTTAACCAAGACAGTACATTATTTATTTATTCGCAATAGTGCGTATTGCGGAAATATGATAAGTTGATTAATTAATTATACACCGTTATAATTAATTAAGTCAAATGGATCATATAGAAATAAATTAATGTATTAGCTAATCCTAGAATAATTGTTAATTGGTTAATAATTATTTTAGTTCAACTCAATTTAATATAAATAGTTATATTAATTTATTGGGCCAATATATATGCATTAAATATATAGCCCGATTTAAGAGCATTTGGAGTAGCTTTTAATTAAATGAATTAGAGGCTTGTTTGAGTGAGTTAAGAGGCCCAAAAAGCCCAAGAAGGAGGCCGGCCTTGGTGGTAGGTAGAGTGGCATTTTATGTAAATAATGGGTTGGTAGTAGGTAGGGATTGTGCACTATATATAGAGATGTATAGATGCAAAATTCAACCCTCTCTCTCCCCTAACCCTAGCCGCCCCCTCTCTCCCTCTCTTGGCCGGCGCCACCTCACCTCCTCTCTCCCTCCATTAGCTCATGAGTTGAGCATATTCTCTCCACCTATTAAAATGTTAATTAAGGAAGAAGAGAGAATACCTTGGATTAGCTTTGTTCTAATCGAATCGCTAGCACGAATCGATTTAGACCTTGGTTAATCTCTAGGTGGACTCGAGGTGATTTGGAGACGAAGGAGAAGCATGCCATCGATTCCCATGCCGTAGGATCGAGCCCCGCGAATACGATTTCGCGGGAGGTACAATTTCCACCTTAATCTCTTTGTGTTAACTTGGCTTTTGTGCACGATTCGTTGTGTGTGTTGTTTCGATGGCTTAATTAACTTGTAATTAGCATAAAAATCGAAAATTACACACTTCCTAACAGTGGTATCAGAGCACATGGTCGTACTTAAGCTATTTTGACACTTAATTAAGAGAAATTGGCTAATTAACGGATTAGTAGAGATGATGCGTTTGTTTGCTGTCTGGAAATGGTATTTTCTGTGTTGTTTCGCGTTTTTCGCTTTGATAAGTTCTCTGGAAGTTTTTTCCATCTACATGAAAGTTGTAGATCTGTGGATTGTGATTCTTTTGGCGTTGTATTCACATTTTTCTGAATTAGTATAGATTTATTGTGAATAAAATGGCGACAGTGCGCAGAACCAGTTTCTGCTCGTACTGTCCTGTTTGAATGGCTTGAAAGATTTATATTTTGAATATAAGTACCAGTGTTCTATGGCTAGATTTAAAGAGGACTTGAAGCTCTTTCTGAGAATGTGTAAATTGTTGCATGACTCAGATTAATTTGTGGGTTTTCAAGTATGAAAAGGAAGATCTCGTCAGATCCAGTTTATTGAGAAAATCGATTGTTCTAATAAACTGTACCAACTGAGAACTTCTTTAAAAATTCTGTTTAAATGGAGTTGTTCTATTTTGAGTTAGGATTCCAGGAAAATTAATTTCATAATTTTTCGTGGAAGTTTAGACCTTCAACTAGGTTAAAACATTTCGATCGACAGTCTGTTCCAGTACAGAATTTGTTGATTGTTTAGTATGTAACTCGAACCTTCTGAACTGAACTTGGTGGTTTTCTTTTCATGGATAGCTAGCCTGTAGTCTAAACTAGTTTTTCTGTGTATATTGTATATATAAAAACTGGATAGAAGGTGGTCTTACAGACCAAATGGTTGAGAGGATAAGCTGAATATCTCATAACGGTGTTTCGTGCACTTGTAAGAGATTTGTCATTTTTGATTCTCCCAGATGGTTTAAGATCTCTTCTTGAAATTTTTACTGGTAATCACAATTATGATAAGGAGCTTAAGTAATTTATTTGAGAATTTTTGGAGACCTAAAACCTTTGTTTTTATTGGATTCCATTAGTTACGTTTTTAATAAATTACTGTTTTTCTAAGTATTCAAATTAGTTGAAAACAATTAGAAAACTCCTTGTTTGATCTCCTTTCAGTTATGGGATGTTGAAAGAACTTTCTAAATGAATTTAAACAAGTTTTGTTGTTTAAAATTGAGAATTTGTACACGGAATTTACTTATGGCAAACAAATCGCAAAGATGCTTGAAAATCGTTAATTGGAAACAAAGTTCTTGTATGTGCTAACTTTGTTTTGTAGGTGGATAGTGGTTTTAGTATGGCTCAAGACTCAATGCCTTGTGGTTGTAAATGAATGCATGTGTGAATGTTTGTAATGCGGCCTTTGGTGCCATTAATTAATTTTTGATTAATTTTTTATGTAACTTGTGAGGCTTGCATGCCCCTAAGGATAGGAAGGGAATAGGATGTTTTCACATGTATTTTGCACCTTTATTTTATATAAGATTTAGATCCTTATAGAATTTAGTGGGAGGGCAAGGATTAGATTAGTTTTGCTCCATGGACGATGTGGCGAAACTAATGCAAGCGGGAGCCATACAAACCCACAACTATGAGATGCTTATATGTGATTGCTATGAATTGTCATAGGCTAGGTATGGGTGTATGCTTACACGACCACCAAACAAGTGTCATATGATTGATAGTCCCAACTAAAACTCGATTAAGTGAAATCGCCCTCCTTCTCTCTATCCCCTTCACGCCGATTGTCACTCATGGCGCGGTCCGCCCAAGCGGACGTCATGGTTGCCAATTCGGTAGTCGGGGTGCAAATAGCTAAGATTTGCAAGGAGCAAATAGTGAGAGGTTACTTTTCGATGGACCCAACTAGAGTTTGGACATCGGGGCGAAGTTTGTAAATATACTTAGATATTCACAAACCAAGAATCATATAGAACGATATGATTGGTTGGAGAACCTACCTTGTCTAATTAAGTAGGGTGACGTGCCATAGCAGGCTCTACTTGATGAAAACCGGGATCTTGGAAAAACCAACTACATTTGGGACATTAAATAAATGTAGTGGGAGTTTTATTTGTTATAAATAAAACAATTGCATAAACTAATTGACCTTAAATTGATTTTGTTATAGATGTTAAAATTGTTAATTTTGTTGCGATCAATCTTTGAAAATGAACAAACTCGTTTCTAAAAGTATTCACTTAAAGAAGTAATACCGATTCCTAAGACACGATCTTAGCGAAGAGAAACTTGAGTATGTCAATTCCCAAAACTTTTTTCAAACTACCCGAACGTAGCAACGCGATGATTGATTGACTTTTGGCGAAAAGTTATTCAATAAAGCGTGTGGCTAATATCCTCATTTGAAAGTTCTAAGACCTTTGAATTAGAGAATTCATATGGACTAGATTTAACTCGTACGCTCTCATCCACTTACTCAAGAAAGCGTTCTTGGAGAAAGTAGATATTAACTCCATCATTTATGATCGAGTATAAAGAGTATGAGTTGACAAAGAGATTCTTCTTTTAAACATGAACATTTCATTGGCTTACAAATCGAAAGATTTAAGTAGCTAATTGATAACTAGAGATATTGATCTCCGATATCAAGGATTATTGATATTGTCATACGATCTCTTTGAAATTATAAAGGATATAATGTTACCTTCTTCGCACACTTGTTGATGCAAAAAGGTAATTGGTTTAGTATTCAAGAAATACTTCGCCAAGGCATGAGTTGAAATTTCGAGACTCTTGATTGTGATTATGTATCATATGAGATGTTTCATTTGCCGTTTATTGGAGGCATTTTGAAAGGTTGTCCGAAATACCATGATTGTAATGCTTTAATCCTAAAGTGTATTTGTCGTTCAAATTATCCCACTATCTCTAATTTACACTAGTAACTTGATACTAGTTCATATGCTCGCATTTGACGAAATGTGTTAGCAATGAAGAATAAGAGAATGTTCGAGAGATGTAAAGTAAACTCCGTATAGGCAATGACTTGTTCGTCTAAGTCATTACCATTGAATACGTAGAGTTATCTTTATTAAGAGTTTGTTTAGGAATTGAAGGTTGCATACCTTAATCCTAACTTCTCAAAACATCTCCACTTCATATTCGATGAAATGGATGATTATGTTTAATAAAAGACAAGTTCTTTTATTCTAGATTTGTTTATATGATTTCATGCATCTTGATTGAATTTGCTTGAAATAGATAAGCAAGTTTTGAATGACAAATAGGATGCGTAAGACTTGACATAAAGTATTTGACTTTCATGTTACATATAACCGCTTAGTCACATACATAAACGAGAATCGCATTACGAGAGTCTACGTAACGTAGAGCTCGTAATTCAATTCGATTTCAAATCGATTGATATGCGAATCATGTTTGTTAAATAACAAAAGCGCCTTTAACCTAGAAAGGTTTAAGGACAAGTGACTTGATTAGGGCTTTTACATATCAATGTATAAAGACCTATAAGTACTTGTGTAATGAAAGGTTGTTGATACTTTACTACTTAACCGACGATCATTGTAGATATTAACATATCTATTTGATAAGGTATAAGTATGAACCTTTTGACTAGTTCAAAGGAGTTCAAGTGTAAAGTTGAAATACCGTTCAAGAGAAGGAAAAAGAAAAGTCTTACGATTAATCGTGGCAAATAAGTAGTTAAGTCATATGATTTGAAGTATTATCTAAAGAGTATGAAAATAGTTTCATAACTCACTCCATGAGGAACATTATGGAATAATGTGTCCAAGAATGGAGGTATCGAACAATATTTTGTATAGTTCGATCGATAATAAATCAAATTGACTTATTCGACTCGTATTAGGGAATTATGTTTGAGGACAATATTGTTTACACTGAATGATGTTCCATCGAAGTCTATTGAAGAAGATATCTTAGGAGATTTTGATCTCTAAGTATAATACTTCTCGAGATTTGGTGTTGAGAAGCTTATTTCAAGTATTGTGGACTTATAAGCTTAAACCAAATAAGACACTATATATTTGTAGGATGTTTTATATCAAAAAGCACTACTTCCACGAATATGATAAGAACAAAGTAGTTGTTGCTAATCATAAATGTAGTCTTGATGAATTGAAATTCTCAAGAAGAAGTAGTGGGAGTAAAGTGAGCATTAAAATAGTTTATGCGTCACTACAAGAAGTACTCTTATGGGAAACTTGTCACTCCATACATCGTACTTAGTGGGAGTTGAGCGAAACTTCATTCACAAGTTGTTTTGAAAGAAGTTTAATAGTACGCTCCTTCCAATGAGGACTCAACCATCTCACGAGTTGATGATGTTTGAGAAACTCATGGAATATATGAGGAGTCAAGAACTCGTTCAACAAATCGTTGTGGAAGTAGTTCATGAACCTCAAGTACCAATCCTACAAAAGATCAACGAGAGTTGATTGCCTAAGCCGTTTGGTGCATGGGCTTCACGACATTCTCAAACTTAGCATATGAGAATCCGTTGATAAATAAGAAAACGATGGAACGATCCGATTCCACATATATGGTTCGAATTCATATGATCTTTAAATAAAATCCATGTATAACAACAAGGTATAGACCTTGGTTGATGTTCATGAAGGAGCAATCCATCAAGAACGTTTAGATCTTCAAAAGGAAAGATCGACATGGATAACAAATCGACTATGTACAAAGCGCGGCTTCTCGCTTGTGGCTATGTCTAAGTCGATGGCTAGTTGACTACGTACAAAGCACAACTTTTTGCTTGTGGCTATGTATAAGTCAATAAAGATCATTATAGCAATAGTTGTATTTCATATATGTCGATATATGGAAAAACACATAAAACCGCCTTCTTCGTATGAATGAAGGAAGATGTTGTGCATTTGACACAAATCGAGGTTTTATTTAATGTATTGCTAAAAACATACGCATGCTTCAAGGATCCATTAATGGATTAAAGCAAGTGTTGTGGAGATTGGAATAAAAGTTTTGACAAGGAAGTCAAGGAGTTGAACTTCGTCAAAAAGTATCTTGTATAAACAAGATATTCAGTGAGAGCATAATTGTATTACTTGTATTGTTCAAGTTAACAATTCATTAAATTGGGAATAACATTAAGAAAATGAATATTGTCGAGATCTCTTTGGAGAATGCTTTCTCAAATGAGAACTTGGGCGAAATCACCTAATCCAAGGAAACAAAATCTATATAGATTATGATGGATGTTAGGTTTGAGCAAATATGCATATATTGACGAAGTGTTCTAGAAACACGAAAGTTACACTCCACGAAAGGATGTCTAACTATACGTCACATGGCATGACTTGAGTGTTTAACTCGGTCTATTGCAACTCAATTCAAGAAAGTGCATGAAATAGTTCAAGCATTCTTTCATTATGAGTTTCATTTTGTACGCCATATTTATGCATATGCCCCAATGTGTAGTATCCAAAGGATATGACAAACAGTTGTCAAATGGATACAAGAGAGACACATTTGGACGATAATCAAGGATATCCTCGAGTACCTTATGAGAAAGAGTGATACAATGTTTCATCTCTTAAGATGAAAGAAATCTCGTGTAAGTTGTTACACGGATAAAAGTTTTTCAAAGGATTGATATAATCACGATTAAGCTACATATTTTGCTTAGAAGGTGGTGTTGTAAGTTTAGAAAGTGTTCTAAATGGAATGTTACAACCGTTTCCGTCACCAAAGTAAAATACATAGCAACTTGTGAAGCAATAAAAGAAGTTTATTTTGGATCGAGTTCTTAGTCGAGCTACTATGGTTCTATGCATCTCGAACCATAACTTACTCCTAAAGAACCCAATGTTACATTGGAGATTCAAATATGATCTATAACGATATCACTTGATATCATATGATGATGATCAAGAACATATATATAGTAGTATATATGTATAGGGTCAAACAATTTTTGGATAGGTTCGCGAACACAGCGAACACTCTAGCACGACCTCTACCTTGAGCAGTATATGAGATGTAGTTATGCATCCATACGTGGTGGACGTATGAGTAACTAGCTATAAGCGTATTATTTTTTTTGAGGTCCGAGACATGTATATATGTAGATATATGACATCGTTCTCAATTCTTCGTTGGCTAGAAGTCACTACTGATTGACTCTAGGCCAAGTGGGAGATTGTTGGAGTTATGTCCTAGAAGTCAATAATTTAATGACTTAATTATTAGTTTATGTTTTGGATGATATTTTATCATTTGTTCCTAGGTTTATTATTGACAGATCATTCAGGTTGAGGATCTGAATTGTAGATCTCTGTGGATCATTCTTTAGAATGACAATAATAAATCTAAACGGTCCATAATCTTGATAATTAACAAGGAACATTAATTATCATATAAGATTAGTATGCAAGTTAAGTGATGATTAAGTTCTACAAATCATAGGTAAAGAGTTACCAACTTAATTGCATATGTGTATGTTATGGAACATAGCACAGGACTTGACCCATCGAAATAAACATATGGATTGTGTTATGTGTCATTGTTTATTTCGTTATGATTTTGGTTCTAAGTTTGAGATGTTTATCTTTTCCACATGAGGATAGGTTCAATAAATATCGTCTACCGCTGATTCCCGATAAGGGCTGCTATACGGACTTTATTTATGTTCTCTTGAATTGTGCGGGGAAAAGCTAATCATCAAGAAAACCGTATGTCCCTCATTAATTCACTTAGTGAGTGACGATATCTGTTTGGGCCCCTTGATGGAGATAGATTGTTTGCATGCAACTTTATACAATTATCTCTAGATCAAGAAACGTATAATCTGCAAGAATGACACATTCCTATCTTGGATTATACGATGATATCGTGAGACATAAGAATCAAAATAGAGAAACATATTTATTCTCTTATGCAGGATTGAAATATTGTAGCAGTACACTATTTATGCGAATTGGGAGTCATAACGTGTTGTTAGATACCGCTTATGATTATTGGAATTAAATAGCGATTTAATTCCATGTCCAACATAGCATAAATCCTCAAAGGGTCACACAAAATAGAGTTTTAACCAAGACAGTACATTATTTATTTATTCGCAATAGTGCGTATTGCGGAAATATGATAAGTTGATTAATTAATTATACACCGTTATAATTAATTAAGTCAAATGGATCATATAGAAATAAATTAATGTATTAGCTAATCCTAGAATAATTGTTAATTGGTTAATAATTATTTTAGTTCAACTCAATTTAATATAAATAGTTATATTAATTTATTGGGCCAATATATATGCATTAAATATATAGCCCGATTTAAGAGCATTTGGAGTAGCTTTTAATTAAATGAATTAGAGGCTTGTTTGAGTGAGTTAAGAGGCCCAAAAAGCCCAAGAAGGAGGCCGGCCTTGGTGGTAGGTAGAGTGGCATTTTATGTAAATAATGGGTTGGTAGTAGGTAGGGATTGTGCACTATATATAGAGATGTATAGATGCAAAATTCAACCCTCTCTCTCCCCTAACCCTAGCCGCCCCCTCTCTCCCTCTCTTGGCCGGCGCCACCTCACCTCCTCTCTCCCTCCATTAGCTCATGAGTTGAGCATATTCTCTCCACCTATTAAAATGTTAATTAAGGAAGAAGAGAGAATACCTTGGATTAGCTTTGTTCTAATCGAATCGCTAGCACGAATCGATTTAGACCTTGGTTAATCTCTAGGTGGACTCGAGGTGATTTGGAGACGAAGGAGAAGCACGCCATCGATTCCCATGCCGTAGGATCGAGCCCCGCGAATACGATTTCGCGGGAGGTACAATTTCCACCTTAATCTCTTTGTGTTAACTTGGCTTTTGTGCACGATTCGTTGTGTGTGTTGTTTCGATGGCTTAATTAACTTGTAATTAGCATAAAAATCGAAAATTACACACTTCCTAACAGAAAAAGCTGGGAAAAAAGTAACCTCCAAATAGTGTACGTATATAGTATGATCAAGCTTTTAAATTTCGATTTTTTCGGTATGACGGTCCAAGTCCCCATGTTATTTCAGTGTTATTTCGATGTTATAATGACGATATAACGGTGTAGTATTTTTTTCAAAGTTTGACACACATCAATTCTATAACTATCAATTTATATGTTTATACATCACCAATATTCCATACAAATAGCATACAGCCATACCAAATTCAATATTTTGCAGTGTACCAATATTGAGTAGCAGTAGCAGTTTGTACCAATTTAACAAATAGTTCAATATTGAATACACAATTTAACAATAGTAGCAATAATAGCTTGTTATTTCGCCGAAATAACTAAAATAATGTGCTACGTCATTTTCTCAATTAAGATTGTAACGTTCATGTGGTTTGACACAGAATACCGCTATTTCTGTTATTTTGCCGTTATTTCGCATAAATTTAGAAGCTTGAGTATGATGTAAATATGATATATAACTCAATAATACTTGAGAACCAAACTTGATCAAATCAAAGCAAATTGAAACAATTAATATTTTTAAAAGCCATTTAAAAATAAAAAATTTATAATTCCTGTACTAGCTATGGGGATCTAAGATAAAAATAAGTCTAAGCACAATAAGAAAATTATTAAATGTAATATAAAAATAGAATTTATAAAAGACGATATTTTTAGATAAAAAAATTTATTTTTTAAATCCAATCAAATTTTTTGCTCAAATTATATCAATCCTTATCCCTATTCCTATCCCTATCCCTACTACTTATAAATACATCCATGAAAAAGTCATAAACAATTATACCTAAGGGTTGTAAACAATTTTAAAATCGATTATGGACCATTGATTTGTGTAATTTGATTTGATCAGTGGTCTAGATTTTAATTCCAGATAAAAGATCAAATATTTTGTTAGAAAAGAATGAAGTCGCTACTAAATTGACTATTTATTTAAAAATGGAAAAATAAAATTTTTTATTTTACCATATCTGTATTGTCTAGTCGATATAAAATAAAAATAATGTTAATTACTTTGTTATCTTTTTTGCCAACATATTGTGGATATCTTTTTGCTAGTAGTTTACCAATGAAGAATTTGGACCAAAGTCGAAATATTCTATCCCTATTACTTATAAAAATACCTATAAAAAGATCGCACCAATTTCACTAAGAGCCTGTTTCAGAATGCGAGTTCGAAGGGAGAGGAAAGGAGGTAACAAAAAGATCGATCGACAGAGTTTACTCGGTCTGAGTGTTTACACAAATTGAGATCCGCTGCCGCGCGACACAGCGTGTCGCGCGGTATACTGGCCGTTTGATTAAGATCCAATGGACAAGGGAGCTCCGTGCATGTAACCTAGATTGGTAGGCCCGTAAAAAATGAACCGTCCGATCAAGATCAGACGGCTCGTAGTGCGCGACACGCGGTGTAGCGCAACAGCGAATCCGGATTGGTGTTTACACCCTCCAGATTTGAAAAATAACAATAAAGAAGAAGAGAAGATGAGGTGAGAGAGAGTGTTTTGTTAAAGGGTTTACTCTAGTTTTACCCCTCCATTTGGAGGGTAACAAAATCTGGCAAACCTTCCTCTTCACTCTTCGTTCTTTTAAGTGGGGTGTAATAATTGTTATATCAATTATGGACTACTGATTTGTGTAATTTGATCTAAATTGTGGTCTAAATTAATATTAATTTCACATAAAAGATCAGATGAAAAAAAAAATCTATCGAAGATTAAACCACCTATCTTTATTGACTGACATTATTTAATTTTTTATTTGCCCACATTTTCTTAGAACTAAGTACGGAGCTGATTTAGATTTGCGATATTCCTACTTAAAAAAATTGAATCCCTTTAGCGAAGCCATCTGCCAAAATAGTTATATTTCCTTATTACTATATTCTTTATTTTCTAATTTTAATAGCAGCCATCGACCATCACATTTGAGTACGATCGTCTATTACTGCTCTTCTTCTTCGTGAGTCTTCTCCGGTCCCTCACGCACACGTACGCTTGACTTCCGTTCTCTCCTCTCCGGTGCATCTCGTACTCTCGTTTAATACAAGACTACAGGTAATTATTTACCTTTGCAAATATTAGCTTATCTTATTTATTAGAGGTAGTTCAATTATTCTATTGGATTTTAAAACTGATTTTAATTTGGCATGGTCGGGTTTTAATATATCATAAGTTGTTCTTTTTGTAGTACAACTAGATTCAAAATTTAGTGTAATTGAATTGAAATTAAGTTGCAAATGACAATAATTAGTTTTTATTTAATATTACTAATATTCGGTGGTCGATGGATGACTAACAATTAGGTAACATATATTAAAAAGGATGTGCTAAAAAATGTCACGAATGAGATAATTATGTAACGAATTCAAAGATTGAGCCGCGTAAAGAGTTGTTAGTTGCATTAGGATGAATTTTCTTTCGTGCTTTTTCGTGACAATGCCGTGGAAGAAATTATAATTACTAATTTTAATTATTATATTTTGTCGATCAAGTTTATGAAAAATGATATATTTTATAAACGTAATAGTACTATTTGATTAGGTTTTGAAACGATTTATTTTTATATTTAACATATTATTTGTTATAATTTTTGTTACTATATAATTAACTAAAATGATACTCTTTAACGAGAAAGAATTCTAAATTTCTAATTTATGTACACTTCTTTGCAAGATATCTCCAGAGATGAACTCATCTGAGACGGCCTCTGCAGTTCGATCTGAGGTTGAATCTGGATCACATCAATTCATGATCTCTGGATATTCTATGACTAAAGGGATTGGCATCGAAAACTGTGTCAGCTCCGATGTTTTTACTATTGGCGGATATGATTGGGTTATTGAATTCTATCCCGACGGATACAATACTGAAAACAAAAATTATATATCATTCTTTCTTCTACTTGAAAGTGATGTTAGCGATGTGAAGGCAAAAGTTAATTTCACTATACTTCAACAAAATGGTGTTCCCTCTGCCATGAGCTGCACAACACAACAAATAACTTTCAAAAGTACCAGTGATAGTTATTTTACATCTTTTGGGTTTTTAGAATTTGCAAAAAGAAGTGAATTTGAGGCATCAGAATGTCTGAAGGATGATATCTTCACTGTAAAGTGTATTGTTACTGTAACAAAATCCCTCCAATTAACAACTTCTCATGGTCATGGCGGCACCGTTCCACCATCAAACTTAGGCCAACAGTTGCTTCGTTTGCTACAGAGAGGCGATAAGGCAGATGTTACATTTGTAGTGAAGGGGGAGATATTTAGGGCACACCGACACATCCTCGCCGCGCGATCAGCTGTCTTCAATGCTGAGCTTTTTGGTTGCATGAGGGAGAAATGGGCGGACACCATAACTATTCATGATATTGAAGCACCAGTTTTCAGATCCATGCTTTGCTTTATTTATTCAGATTCATTGCCTAATTTTGAGAAAAAATATAGTAAAGATAATGATGGTGCATATGATGATATGAGGGTGATGGCTCAGCATTTGCTAGCTGCTGCGGACAGGTGAATACGCATAAAGTTATTTCCTTTTCTTGTTTTTTTCTTCTTATTTGTTATTTATAATTTTATACTAATAACTATTTTAGTATTATTATTAAGATAATTTTTTGAAGATAGGTATGATTTGGAGAGATTGAAGTTGATGTGTGAAGATTATTTATGTAAGAATCTCAATGTGAGCATGGTTGCAAGTACATTAATTGTGGCAGAACTGCATAATTGCAATCAACTCAAAGCAGAGTGCCTACGATTCATGAGCTCACCTGTGGTTTTCAAAGCTGTGGCAAAAACTGATGGATTTCTTGATTTAATAAAGAGTTTTCCATCAATTTTGAAGGATATCTGAATTATTTAATTTGAAGAAGAAACATCAGCCTTCTGAATTGGGTTTCTTAAGGTCTCACTGGTTATGTAATCATGAAATCATTTTATAGTTGCTTATATTACATATAAAATCCCTTTTTAGTTTTTAGAAATAACTATTATATAATCATTTAGTTCGTCTGTAACCATGTTTTTTTTTTCTTGATCATTTAGTTATATAAATTGTTTGCTGTGCTTTGTTTTCTTAACCTATCAAGCTCCATTGGCTACTCTGCAACCCAGCTTTCAGAGAAAGTGCACAGATTGTACACTGGAAAATTAATGCAGGCGCAGCATACATTTATTTTTTTTAAAGATAAATTAGAGTTCTAAGTCACCCAACTTATTTTTAAATTAAATATTTATAAAAAATTCTTCAGTCGGGTTTTGAACATGCGACCTTTCATTGAGCATACATTAAATATGTGCCATCTATTTACGCATTTTCAATGGATGTCTTTATAAGTAGTAGAGATAGAGATAGACAAAGACTCAAGTCCAATGCATTGGATACAGACGCTTCGCCCAATCGTTTTAGAATTTCGAGTCTCAAACATTGATCTAAATCGTTTAATGTGATATTTTATATTCAAATCTAGAAGGAAATAAAATTTATGTTTTTTTCTGAATTCTCCTACTTATTTTTTCAGATTTTTAAATAATAATAATGATAATTTGCATAAATCATTTATGTTAATATAATTTTAAACTATTTTCTTAAAGATAATTAGTGTTATAAATTGTTCATTAATTAACAAAAAAAAAAAAACTCCAAGTCTCCAAACAAACATGGCGCAAGTAAAGTAAACAACCATAGACCAAATCACCAAACCGCACAAGCTGCTCCACTGCTCCCTCCGCCAGATCTCTTTTCTCAGATCCGCTAAACTCAAAATGGAGGCGCCATCGCAAGCTACGCCCACGCCCCGGAAACAGCCTCCGATCCCATGGCTCAACTCCATGGCCACCGAGCCCTTCTACCTCCTCCACCTCCTCGCCCTCTTCTCCTACTTCGCTGCTCGCACAGCCGCCTGTCAGGACCTCTCCGCCGATTTCTCCCACCATCTCCTCCGACGCGTACTTTCATTCTCCTTCTGGCCTGTTTTCTCTCGTTTTATGTGTGTTTTTTCTAATTGGTTTATTTGTTTGTTTCAACAGGAGATTCAAGCGGTGCTTGCATTGTCCGTACTTCTTGCAATGAAGGTATGCACTTAGGTATATTGGGTTATGGTTAGTTGCTCATCTAAGGCAAATTGATGGGATATTAATGTTGGGTTCAATCTTATTTGGGTCATTATTTCACAATTTGGATAAATGTCTGCAATTTTCGATAAATTTTGGGCTTGATTGCATATCTGGTTTCTAATTGGAGGCTTAATCGGTCTAATTTGGATTCATTTTTAAATTGAAGGCTTACAGAAGCTCTATTCCTGTTTCAGTACCAGTCAGCAAGTTCCTTATGTGCTGTCAGATTCTAGTATTGCATGGTTGTTACTAATATAGAACTGGTATAATATAATTTCTTTGAAGAACTTAATACCGGAGTCTCAGAACTCTTAATTCAAGTTGTGGATCTGCTCAAGCACAATGAAAGAATAATAAACAAACGAAGTAACACTGGAAAAATAAATCTACAAGTATTGCTTAAGTTTGACATCATCCTGTAGGAATTACTTTCTGATCCTTGATAGCTTTGATTTTGAGCAGTTTGTTAAAGAGGAGAACTGGGAAGGATTTATTGCTGATGGAATATTTTATGCGAAGGTATACCTTTCTTTGATTTGCGTGATACCTTTTTTGATAGAGTCATAGAGCAATGTTCTTGCCATAATTTCTAAGGGCATAGTTGGAAAATGCTATTTCTTTCTACAAAGCTGGGTAGAACCGTAAACAAACAAAAGTTTATTGATTGTCTAAGATGATGTTATTTTTTTGTTAATTTACATTTTACTTCAGAGTAATGCTGTGGTATAAGTTAGATGATTATGTTATGATGCTATATAACAATTTAAGGGACTAAAAGTTAATGCTAGAAGTCTAGAACCTAGAATCCTGACCTGATAGAGATTTAAAAAAGCCAATTCTAGTTAAGATTAGTTATGCCATGTCAATGTTTTGTTATTTTTCTCTATGCTATCTGTGTTGTAATTTGTGTTCTTTTTTTTTCATTTTTGCTAACTAACTTTTGTTTTTGTTATTCTCAGGGTTTCCTGCTGGCTGTCTGTTTGGTCATAGACTATCGGCTTTCTCTGTGTTACTTATTTGCTTTTGTTGGTATTATTTAACTTGATATTTGTTTGGCCTTTTTTAAACCAGTTGGTGCTTGTCAGTAACTCGCATATTTGAGAGTCTTAAAAAGATCTCCATTACTAATTTAATTATCTTTTTTCTGTTGCAGTTATATTTGTTGTTAGTCAGCAACCATCTTATGACGGCCTTGGTAAGCATAGAGAATAAGCATGCTCATCTCTTCTTCAAGATATATGAGAAAATTCATTTTTCATGGTATTGCTATAAAATAATCAGACCACTTTGCAAGGAAAACTATTATGAGAAGCTATTTGTTTTTACTATTTTATCTATTGTTATATTTTACTTGTTCTACAGTTTCTGAATTTTTTTTTCTTTTTATGTTTCTTCTACTTGTACCTTTTTTAGGTTCTTGTACTGAGCTGACACCTTTTCAGCTGGAGAGCATACTAGCAGAAGGCAACACCAGCAGATATTGGCTGGTATCTTTTTCTTTCACTTTTACCTATCACATTTTCTATCTTTGTTGTTCATGTAACTTGTGCATAATTTGACCCCCCTCATAAATTTCCTTGCTTGTTCTTCATGTAACTTGTGCATAATTAAACCGCACAATATCACAATTTACGGAGTACAAATGAATATCTACTTCTAGATTTCATTTTAAATACTTTATTTGGCCCAATTTGTAAAAAGAGCTCTCCCTCCAGTTGTTAAGATACTAATTTGTTTTAGCAGAGGGACCAAATGCCCATATTTAATGCCCCATTATGAGTTTTTTCATAAATATTTAAAATTGGAAATCACTAATGTGAACTGCCGATCTGGTTTTATACTTGTATTGCATGGCATTCACCTAGAAATCATACATTTTTTTATGTTTTTTTCTACACGATCAAAAATGAAAAAAAAAAAATCAACTGTACATTCTACTGTGTACCTCTTGACTCTTGCACAAAGCAAGCTCAAAATTTCTGAGTGTTGTTAATGCATAACTTCGAAAATAGAACACAATCAATCATTTAGATATCTTCATTGAAATTTAATTTTGAATTATTAATTAAAAACATGGGTTATTGGATCCTTTTGATTGTTTTATGTACAAAGTTAATTCCCAATCTGAGTTGATTTTCCCTCAATTAACCCTCCATTGTGTACTGGCTTCAATTGCTTCAGTGTAACCCAAATCAACCTAAATTATCTATAAATGTGTATGTATGTATTATTGACTTCCTACTTTCTTTTCTATTTAGAAGTTAAATAAAAATAAATTTATCTACAAATTAACACATTTCTCTTGTCTAGCATTTAACAGATTGAGTTACGTGCTTCTACTTCATTATCTTGGGTCCGGTCCAGTCGCACTTTTGCTGAGCTCTCAAATGTGTATGTACTTTCTCCATACATAACTATACCACGTCCGAACAAAACAAAAAAAGACGTTAGCATTTATTCCAATATAACACCTAGCTGGCAAGACCAAGGTTGAGTCTTAGGGTTTAAAGAATGCTTAATACAGGTGTCCTAGAAATGGTGATTTACCCTTGTAAAATTGGTGTTGCACAATGCATAAGTATGGTTTTATTAATTTGAGAAGCCAGAGAGGGTACTCAGTAGAAGTTTTTTTTTTTTTTTCATACTTTTGTAGTAAACAATTATGCATGGAATGGTTCCATTGTTTAATTAGATGGAGAACTACCAGTTTTTTGTAAGAAAGAAATTAGGGAATTCGTTGTCAGAATTTAATTCAGTGCTCACTGCTCCACTGTTCTGTATATCTGTAAATATTGCTGGAAGTTTTATCTCAGATTTTTCACTCTGTACCTATATATGGTCATGTCTATTCATAATTATTATTGCTTTCCTTGTCACCTTGTCTCGAAATCATGCTTAGTTGAGGTTACTAGGTTAGTGTAGGGCTGTAGGCCAATTAGCAGGCAGTTGTAAATAATACCATTTCGAAGCTGTACTGAACATGCAATAATCTAGTACCTTGTACAATTCTTATTTAAGACATGATTCTCTGCAGATACTCCAACAATAACCTTTCTTTTGGGGTAATTGATCTTGGCCGCTATCCGAATGCTGCTTCCTTGTTTGGTGTATCTCTGTGGGGTATTTTTCTTGTGGAACTTTTTCCCTTTATAATTTGAGGGAGCCCTCAAGTAAATCGAAAGCTATAAAAATACCCTTTCATAAAACCCCCCAAGAAGTATTTCTTTTAGATGGTGGTTCTGCATTGTTGGATTAAAATAAAGCGCTGTTATTAGATAGTAATGCTGTTATATTGAACTTTAATTAAATGAGTCAGAACAATGCAATGGCAAAAATGGCCCCTAAGTAAAGTTATGATAATGTGTTACTGAGAAGCGCCATCAAAGAAATAAAGTAGATTTAGACTTGTGTTTATAATCAGAAATACGTCTTGTTGGAAATAAGAAAGATAATTTATTATAATTATTATTTGATACATTATGGTTAACCCTGCATCATAGGAACCACAAATCATGTTATGCCATAGGTGTTCTTTACAAACTTTGCTTTTCAATTTAAGCCGTATTTTGAAATAGAATTCCTGTGGTTTTGAAGGGCAAGTGATAGCACAAGTCTTTATTTTGACTCTTTTCAACACTCTAGAGAGTGCTTGTTGAAAATGCTGGAACATGTCAAGTGCAACAGCAGATATATACTGCTCCATTCCTCTGCACTAGTTTGTAATCCATGAATTTCTTTTGCATCCATGTATTCTTTGAGCGAACAAAAATGGTTGCTCTAAAATGAGAAAAGCTTATATAGAATTGAAACATGTGTACAATGCAATAGCTGTTTGTCTGTAGAACATGGAATTTGGAAGTGCCCTTGCTTTAGAACCATCTTTTCTAGGTCTGACTGTATACTCACACCAAAAACTGTTGAACATCTCTCCAGAATTTTGTGAGGAATTTTCTATTTTTTAATTGCTAGACCAGAATTGGCTGATAGTTTAATTTGATTTGTTTATGGTACAGGTCAGATTCCAACATATATACTATTTGACAAATCAGTTGAAGCTGTGAGATTTCCTGATATAACCTTTGAAGCAAAACCATTCTCATCTCTTAATATTTCTAAGGTATGCATTCTATCAATATTTTGTCCTTCCTGGCCCAATTAAAACTTAACTAAGCTTTAACCTAGATTTAATTCTGCTTTAGACCTTAATAAAGACCTATGCGAGCATCTTTTGTGCAATGCAAATAAATTATGTCAACTACAATTAAGATAAGACAATTTCTTTGCCAAACCAGTTATTGTGTCATCAATTTATCTTTTACAAAAAATACCTTTTACGTACCTTATTAATAGTGTCATAGTCAGTAGCTAATGTCAACGACTATAAATCGAGTAAGCATGGCACCAAGTTGGTATTACTCAAATGTTTACCATAAACTGAAAGTCATTCTTCTAGTGTTTTATTTTCTTAAACACAATAAGAAGTTGTATAAATGAGTAGGAGCTAAAATTTTGTTTTCACTACCTATCATAGAGGCTACTTTGTGAACATTTTGAGCTCGACAGACATCTGGTTGAATATTTATCTAAATAGTAAGTCAATTTCTTCGCATTTTTTTTCTTGATTTCGTATAATTGTTGTACCAGCTGGAAAACAGTCGATATACCCTTGTAAAATGAGAAAATTCATTTTTTTTTTTTTTGGGTGCAACTTGCTTTCATAAAAAAGCCATGAAGTATAGGTTTTGCGGTACCTGTCTACCTGACCATGGTGAGAAGGGCAGTAATTTGGGATAATATGGGAATTTTTTGAGGAAAAAAAAGATTAGATAATATTACTAGTTTAGTAAGGCATATATGTGATATGTTAATATTGTCCTGGGGGATATAAGAAAACTCTATAGCTCTAGTTTGGTTAATTAATAAGTTGGTTAACCTCATCTCTTATCAGGGTAGCAAGAGAAGTTTTGCAGCTTATTGATATATGTGTACACGTAATGGTAAAATGAACCTTGTTCATAGTTATATCAGGAGTACCTCTTCTTTGGTGCAATTCACAAATGCTGTTTTTGGGTTTGTAGGTGATTTAAAAAGTTCCTGTAAGGTAATTCCTTGGTCCCAATTATTTTAAATTTTATGTGGCCTATTCTTGTACTTTTGATCTTTGTTAACAATTAATTTAGAATGTACGATAATAGGATATTGTAAACTTGAATAGGATGACACATTCTCTTTGGAAGTTTAGCATTTGCCTCACATTAAACAACAGCATTGCATAATTTTTAAATTTCTTTGTGGTTGCGGTCAGTTATTTTGCAAAACTGTCCTGATCTTCTTGGCGTCATGCCCTTTTGTCTCGCATTATTTTGATTGAGGTTCTGTAAAATCCCAAATGGTCCTGAAACTAACCTATAGAAAAATATATGTTCCAGGACAAATCAGAATGAAGTTCGAACTTATTAATATGAGATTTATGAAATTAATGAAACAATAAAGCCAGAAAACATGGCACCTTGTGACTCCAAAGCATCAACGTAATTCTTGGTATAAGGCATAAGCAGATTGATTCTTAGGTTATAGAGAATTCTTAAGGAGAGAACTTGTCGATATCCATTTTGTTTGTCCTACACCATCAAATCAGAACCAAAATTTTTTGAAGTATGCTTGGTGGTTTTATTTGTAGTGGCGTCTTTATGGGTAGTGAAGGGAAGTATCGAAATTAAAAAATATGACACGGTTATATCAAACCGGAGATTTTCATCTGAACATTATTTGTAATTGGTTAGAGTTATCTGTTAGTAAATTAATTATATTTGTTTCCATTTCCTAATGACCTCCATTGCATCGGTATTCGGTACATATCTGTTAACTGTGATCACCTTAGCATAGTCCGGGGTCCAAAAGGAATATACCTTAATAATATCAAAGCAATTTACATTTCTACCATCTCTTTTATCAAATCGTAGATGGTCAAACTGATACATCGTACAATTTGACGTTGGTTTGTATATGTACAAAAGGAAATTTGTGATCCAGCTAGAGCAGAAACAGTTTTACAAAACAATCATCCTTCCATTTTTATTTATTTATTTTCTGTTGTTATTGTTCGGAGGAGCTTCTATTTAGAGGGGGATCTAAGCCCCCATTCAATATTTTGCAAAACCGACTTTGCTAAAGACAAAAATCACGTTACATAAATTACATGATAGAAACACTTAGTTCCACGTCTAAAAAAATGACTGACAAGGAGGTGCATTAAGATATAACATAAATTTCTCTACAGGACAAATGCGAGTTTGCCAGTTTACTTTTGCTATCCATCCAATTAAAAAGAAAGCAGATATTGTGTAACAATGTATGAGAAGTAAACTGGAAAACTTCAACTTATATACCCAATCTCATAATATAAATATTAACTTCCCTATCTTTCAAGACATTGAGATTATCACTTTACCAATCAAAATCTTCTTCAAAGTAAAGTAACTTTTCTCCCCGTTTGGATCGTATGGGAATAGGAGGAATAGCTTATTCCTAGGTATAAATTTATTATAAACAATTTAAACTATTCACAAAGTTACACACTTCCCAATAATTTTCGCCTAGAAATAGACTATTCCTCTTATTCCTAAGCAATTCAAACGGATTAGATGGGGTATATTGCTATTAGATTTTGTAGGTGATCAGGCACCCAAAAAAATTATAAAATAATATACAAATATAAAAAATATAAATGTTGTGCGTCAACTCATATGCTGACTGAAACCACCCTAATTTGCATAAAATAATGAATAAGGTCTTTGATGTAAAAAGGAAATTAACAGTGTTAATATAAAACGAATATGAAGGCACTTTGACACTTTCAGCTAATACAGGCGCACTCATTTTAAACAACCAATTGCTTTGCTGTTCGTTCGATATAAACGAGTTTATTTATACTAGATTTGTTTATTGTTAAATTAGTTTAATTTTGTTTTTTTAATTAGTTTAAACCCAAGAAAATAAATAAACATTAAAACCTAAACCTTCCAGCTTTGTTGTCTCCGAAGAAAAATGCAATATTTTTTCTGGTGATGCCATCCTATCAATACCAACCCAACTAAAGTATTGAGTTAGAGATGGGAGATGTACTCTTTAACTATTACTAACAAGTAACAACTAATTTTAATATCAAATGCTTTAAACAATCCAACTCAAGTTTAAGACGAAAGAACATTCGGAACATATTCAAGATATTAATGTTGCACTATATAAGGCCTCCATGAGCATACTCTAAGCACAACCTTGTTTTCTCAGCATACAACAAGTGTTTCAGTAATATACAACCATGGAGCAGTATTTGGAATCACAGAGATCTAAAGGCCTTGCGACTGTACTTGCAATTGGTACCGCACTCCCAGATGCTATTGCCCCTCATGATACATATCCCGACAATTACTTTCGGCTTACAAATAAGGAGCATCTTACTGAGCTCAAGGACAAGATGGCCAGGATATGTAAGTTAATTTCCATTAGTTTATTAGTCCTTGCACAACCCAAAATGTTGCTATCTGACCCAATTCACTGGAATAGATTGATGTTGCTTCAACCTGAGCACTTTTATCCTAATTTGCATTTTTTTCTAAAATTCTGTGATTTATGTCTGATGCTTAAATAAGTCAAATAGGAAATATGAACCAACAATAGTATCTTTCTGTGCATAAGAAAGGTTTATTAGTAAGTACATGGGTGCTTGCATGCGAACCTGATAAAAAATTGCTTATACTTCCATAGCGAGCCACTAATGTTTATTCACTTGCTTATGCAGCCATAAATCCAGAATTCATGATTAAATCACCTGACTATTTAATCTTGAAATTATACATAATTTTGCTGGGGACAATATACTGATATTGATTCGACTTTTGTAGCTGGGCAAAGTTTTTCATTTTTCTTTTATGAACTAACCTTTTAATAAAGTTCATTTGGTGTCTTGTGGAAACGTTAGAAGAGATGTCTGAAACAATGGAAAATCATCTGGTACAAAAAATGTTTTGGTGAAATGTTAGCCTGATTTTATCATTTCATTGAGAAACAACTTAATAATTCACATTTGGTGAAAAATTATAGGCAAAAGCACAACTATCGAACAGAGATACATGGGCGTTATGGGAAATGATGGTGAGATTTTGAAGAAACATCCAAATATTGCGGACCATGATGCACCATCTCTAGATGCCCGATGGGAGATCGTCTCAGAAGAAGTACCCAAGCTTGCGAAAGAATCAGCAACAGTGGCGATTCAGGAGTGGGGTCAGCCTATATCCAAGATTACACATCTCATTTTTTGTACCAATAGCGGTGCTGAATGCCCAGGTGCCGACGTTAAACTCGTGCATCTACTTGGCCTCCCTACCACTGTTAGACGTATCATGCTTTACTATCAAGGATGTCATGCCGGAGCAACTACCTTACGTCTTGCAAAAGACCTCGCTGAAAACAACCGTGGTGCTCGTGTTCTTATTGTCACTTCTGAGTACGTTGTCCACGGGTTTCGTGGTCCTTCTGAAACTGATCCTGATGATCTTGTCTCTCAAGTTCTATTTGGAGATGGTTCTGCTGCTGTTATTGTTGGTGCAGATCCTGACTTGGAAGTGGAGCGTCCCCTCTTTGAGCTAGTCTTGACTAGAGAAGCAATGGTCCTAAATACAATGGAATGCATTGCTATGGTGCCTCGGGAGGTAGGAAATATTGTTACCTTAGCACCTTCTATACCGAAGCATATCTCTGAAAATATTAAGGGTTGTGTTGAGGATGCATTAAAACCACTAGGAATTACAGACTTGAATTCCCTGTTTTATATTGTTCATCCTGGTGGTCCTAAAATTCTAAAGATGGTTGAGGAAAAACTTGAATTGGAGAAGGAAAAATTCGCAATGACAAGGAAGGTGCTAAAGGATGTTGGAAACTTGTCAGCTCCCACAGTACTTTTCATCATGAATGAGATGAGAAAGAAGTCAATTCAGGAAGGCAAGTCGACCACCGGAGATGGCCTCGAATTTGGATTGTGTCTTGGTTTTGGGCCTGGACTATCAATCGAGGCTGTTGTTTTGCGTTCAGTTCCAATTTAATTCCCAACATCAGCTGAGAAAATAAACAATTACAATCCTATAATATTACTACTGAATAAGGAAAGAACACTTCGTTGAACTGCTGGATGGAAAGGATGTAGAATGCTCTTTTTCCAACTTTTGTTGGTTCATTTTTTTTTCTTTTTTTACATAATGTTTATTTTATAGTTGTTGATTCCAAGCTTCGCAAGGAATTATTTCTGTACTTCTTTTAAATTTGTTTCTTTGTTGTTGTATTGCTGTGAATTGTTGGTGCTATCATTAATGTTGTTACTTCATTTCTATTCAGCAACTTCTGAACTTTGACAAATTTTTTCATGTCTGGAGATATGAACATTATTCTTACGTTTATTCCAATAAATAGATGCGTATGTATCAATAATTAATGATGCAAACGAAAACTAATTTTCTGTTTACAGTAGGAGATATTTTCCAAGAATTTGAAACTAAATTAGGAAAAAAAATAATAAATTGAAATTGACAGAACGTACTTTCAAGAGCCGATATTGAATAAGACAATTCTCAGTTACATCCTTATGCAGAGGACATTGTTAAAAATTTATAAATAGATCAATTACTAATCAGACTTTTAAAAAAATAAATGTAGTATGCAAATCAACTAGCCACTTATGTATACATGAGTTTACAATTTTCAGACAGTAAAAGCGCGCGTGTTGCATCTTTGTCAGCTTATCAGATTTCATATGCATCCCTATTCCTGAAGCTTTTGAAAATTTCATAGAAAAATCCTCTGCACTACTAGCAAACTTGCACACTCGATCTGTTCTGTAGTATTCCTATATGTAAGACAGAGTTGTCTTTCTCCAGTGAAATTGAAGATCGTTGGATCTGTGCCAATGCCAATTAAATTAAGACTATATTTGCTTTACTTTCTAAAATAATGAAAAGGATCAGGGTACCCTTTGAAGCCAAAGCCCAAAGGGGTGATGAGTTGTGATCCTTGGGAGACATCCTGCTTTTACAAATGTTATTCTAAAACAACGAAAAGAATGAGTGTTCTCTTTCAACCAAAAAGAAAAAAGTGTACAAAAAAATAAATAAATTGATTGTTTCAGGACAAACGATTAATTACTGGAAATCAACCAACCCAAAATTCTCCTAGTTAATATAATACCTATCGAATGCATGCAACTCAAGACGAATATGGATAGCTACAAAATTTATTTTCTACACAAGATGTGTATATTCAAAATTTGCTAAGGTGTTTGGTTAGCAATGCCTGTTACGTATGTATATATGGTCAAATCGACCAATTTAATAAAAAAGTTTAACTATACAAAAATACATTACAAAACTAGACTAAATATAATATAGGGAGCGTTTGGATCGTTGGAAGAAAGAAGAAGAAGAAGAAAAAAAATTATAAACAATCCAAACTCTTCACAAAGTTACACATTTTTCAATACTTCTTCCCTTCTTCCCTTCTTCCCACACCTATCCAAACGCACCCATAATGAAAGAAAGAATATAAATATTTTCGATCAACAAGTTTAGTAGTGATCGATCGAAAGCAACATGATAGTGTTTCAGCGCCCAACTTGCCCCTTTTTTTTATTTAGAATCAAAAATGACTCCACATAAAAATATAAAAAAAATCACATATTAACGTTTTTCCGACAAAATAGTTGACAAGAGCATGTAGACGTGTCACCTATAGTCAAAATGGACGAATATGAGTCTACTTTTTCGTTCCAATAATTAAAAAAAATGCGAGACCATTTTCTGTTCTCTATCAAGATGCTGATTCCTTCTAGGCTTCTACTATGGATGCCTTGCCACATCAGCTCCCTACCAATTTTGGTTTTGGTGCCTTATTGAGAGCTCACTACACCTCAAATTACGGTTTATCATTGGATTGACTATTCAGATTCTGATTATATTTTTGAATATCAAATTATTATTTAATTAGATGAATTTAATTTGGTTTGAATCGAACTGACCAAATAAACAGCATGGATTGGATTCCAGAGCTTGGAATTAACATAACTTTTTAACATCATGGATAGACATGTCAAACGTTTATACAAGGAGCGGAAACAGGCAATTTCATTTCCGTTTCGGTAACGGAACGAAATAGTTGTTTCATTTTCGTTCCATTCGTCAAACGTAACAAAAATCTGTTCCATTTAACGTTCCGTCACTATTTCTTATTGATTTCAGCCCTATTTCTATATTTCGTTTCACTTACGTTAACAAATTTCAGCTCCGTTTCTAAAAACGGAACTCATTTCATATTTCATTTAACGTTCCGCAGTGGAAGGGATGTTAATACTTACAGGCCTAAGCAGGGATTGGATTCCAGAGCTTGGAACTAAAATAACTTTTTAAAGACTCAAAATGTACCATCTTTATCCCCAGCCAACCCAAAAACATTCATGTATCGTTCATGTTGTATTATTGTGTAATTCACTTTTCTTGGGCCGTAAGGTTGTATATCCCACCGAAATTTAAAAAAATAATACTAAATTAATATAATATATTAAATATAATATCAATATAATAATATTTTTTAAATAGTATCACGAGATCGGAATCCGAGATTCCGATCTTAGCTTTTTAATTTTTTTATATATTATTTATTTATTTATTTATTTTATTAATTAGTTAAATAATTAGAAAAATAGATAATATATTGTAAAAATATTGAAAAAAATATGGAAAAAATCAGGAATAATTAAACTAAAATTTATATGTAATTTAGTATTTTTTGGGGAAATTAATTTTTTTTTCCTTTTATTAGTTTATTAATTAGTTAATTAATTAGAAAAATAGATAATATATTCTAAAAATATTGAAAAAATATGAAAAAATCAGGAATAATTAAACAAAATTTTATATATAATTTAGTATTTTTTTTGGAAAATTAAATTTATTTTCCTTTTAATTAATTTATTTATTTAAATATAAATTTAATTAATTTATTTAATTAAAAAATGAATAATTAAGTATAAATTTTTAATTAATTTAAATTAAAATTATAAATTTTAAACAACCATTTGATATGCGTCCCGGATGTCGTCCTCTGTATATAACTATATATTATTTTCATATTATATATTAAACAATCATATCGAGTCTCATGATCAAGGAAGCACTTTCTGGATTGCGTTAGAAAGGAATCACACGAGATTGATGTTTTACTGAGACGGAGAAGAAAGACTAAATTCACTTGATTTACTGTATTTCTCTTTTTAATGATTAATTTATGATTTTAAAAACATTTTTAGTAGTTTAGAGTGGTTTTTAGGTTTGCAAACTTTCAAAGTAGATTTTGCAGGTCCAGAGAGAATTTTTTGGCTTCGAAAATGGTCGTTACGGGGTTTCACCCCGGTAACATGTGTAGATCTCGTCGCCAGCTTTCCGGATTGTGCTCGATCGCCCCAAACGAACCTTCCTATCAAAAGTTAAGCCTGTTTAAAGTTTTAATGTTCAAATTATGCCTTTGTATCCCTGCAAATGCAGAAAGAATTAATAAAACTTTGAACATTCTGAAAGGATTATGCCTTTGTATCTCTGCAAATTCTGAAAATTTATAATCCTTTCTAAATGGTACAATTCATTTAATTAAATAATAAGTTATAAAAATTTATATTTTAATTAAATAAATTAATTAAATTGAAAATAAATTTAATTTCCTCAAAAAATACTAAATTACATATAAAATTTAATTTAATTATTCCTGATTTTTTCCATATTTTTTCAACATTTTTACAATATATTATCTATTTTTCTAATTATTTAACTAATTAATAAATTAAATAAATAAATAAATAATATATAAAAAAATTAAAAAGCTAAGATCGTAATCTCGGATTCCGATCTTAGCTAAGATCGGAATCCGGGATTTCGATCTTAGCTAAGATCGGAATCCAGGAATCCGATCTTACGTTCGGAATCTGGAATTCCGATCTAGTGATACTATTTAAAAAAATATTATTATATTGATATTATTTTTAATATATTATATTAATTTAATACTATTTTAAAATTTTTCGGTATATCCCAAATCTCCAATTTTAGACGGATTCAGAATTCTTATTGACAGAGTGGGTCAATCGCAAAATAGGCCCATTTTAGTTGGGTTTTAGATCCATTTCCTTGTTAAACAAGATTAAAATGGGAAATATATATTTGTTTTTTTTTTGTTTAGAATTTTAGATAGTTAGATAATTAAACGGGAGTCTATTTTCAGTGGTGGATATAATTATAAACGCATAATTTTGCTATAGCTTTTTATGTACCCAAAAAGATAAAAGGAAAATACACTGTAGGCAATTATAAACGCATTATTTTGTGATAGCTATTTATGTACAAGTAATTTTATATCCTGACGATGCGATGAAAGGAAAAGAAACTGCAGTCAATAATTTCAAATAAGTCATTGGTACTATGTAGGCAATTTTCTCTGTTAATGAAATATGCATGATCTAAGAAGAGTAAGATTCTTTGAGTTATTATTACAAGTAAAATGAGAAAATTTGGTGTATTATTTCTCCTAAAAAGATGCATACATTCAATTAATTAAATTAGTAACACCAGCAACTAGCTAGATAGAGTTGATCACTGAATTGATCACTGGCTGGTCTCAAGCCATTGGCTAAAACTCAATGTTCGACTCATTTTTGAGCTCTCGGGCACACTATCCATGGTTCTCCTTCTAAGCGAGTATCTCCTTGCAATATCCCTCATTGCACTGGCAAATGAAAGTTTAGGGTTTAATCGAGTTGTATTACTGAAGTTCATGCAAACCGAAATGTGCGACTCTAGTGCCTCTTCCATGGTCATATTCGGTTGTCGTTTTACAATCTCCTTTACTGCTTCCGAGCATATCCCGCAAACCCACTTGCCGCAGAAGATTTTCCTCACTCCTGAAATGAATCCATGGGTGCACTCCTCTGACATACCGCAACAGTCGCAATTTATTTGCTTTATCTGCCTGCTTTCTGTTGTAGAATTCTCATCTAGAATATCATAGTACACACGACGGAGATATGCATCCACCTTCTGTTGCATAAAATAACTACTAATTAATTATGTATCAAAAACATAACAAAGAATGACTTGTAAATGAAAAAAAAAATAGCAAATTGATACTTGGTCTATATTTGCTATATAATATTAAATACTCAAAAGCATACCGTGGCCGTGGGTGGAGGAAGGCACGGTTTGCTCTTTTCATTTCTCATTGTTTGCACGTTCTCTTCAACTCGATGTCTCTCACTAGAATGCAAAGCTGCGTACTTAAAGAGAGAGGTACTAGCTGCATACCCTTTTATAGTTGCGCTTATTGTGTATTTTGGTTCATTGAAAATGATATTTGAATCCCGCTAAGCATAGCCGTTTTAGTAATAACAAGACAATTTTGGCCCTCCGACGTAACTTCTTTTAATATACCATATAGTTTTAGTTAGTAACTTACACCGATTTTGGAAATTAAAAAAAAAAAACTTATACCAATTTTCTACTTTTAATTTTGGAGCTCCAATGTTTTGGCATTATACCAACTTTAATTATCTTTTTCTCAACTAACATAGACATTAATTATGTTGGATCATTTAATCATACTAATTAGTAACCGTAGGTTGTAAAATTTCAAATAGCAGAAAATGATCCGCTAATTAGGAAGTTGAACTTAATGTAAGGAGTAATTTTCAACAGGCTAAATATATAGATTATCAAATACGTACAGCATGCAGTTGGTTTTCTTTATTAAATTGTACTTGTCGTTATGAAAATTATTTACTACAGAAGGAGAATTAAGGACGCTTTCTAAAAATACGCGTTCGCGTTAGCACCTTATTCTTCTTATGATATTTTCGATTTTAATATTTATAATTAAATGCCTTTGATTAATTACTAGACATTTGATATGGCTACGATTTAATTAGTATTTATGGAACGTTTGGATCGCTTAGGAATAGAAGGAATTTCTTATTCCTAGGCATAAAGTATCGGAAAGTGTGTAATTTTGTGAAGAGTTTGAATTGTTTATAATAAATTTATGCCTAGGAATAGGAAATTCCTCCTATTCCCATATGATCCAGACAGCCCCTATATATCTCTAGCGTAGCTTGCTTTAATTAAGTTTATACTAATTCGTTGATGTTTTCCCTCGACTGCCATTCTCAAAGCAAGCCGCCATCATGGCTAGTACTTTTACATCTTATTTGAAAAATATTTTAATTTCATTTTTGTGCTCATAAGTGGAATGTTGAACAGACTAAAAGCTCATTTGCACAAGTTCTTAGCATTGTTTTATGTTTGCTTATGAGTTTTAATTAGCTCTTTCGCGCTTAAATTAGTGCAGATCCCATCTTTTAATTTGTATAAAGTTGGGCCACCATGTATCGTTCTGATCTAAAAATTCAGGGTCGCAAATCCGAATTTAAATAATTCTAGTAAGCAAGAAGAGCAGAATGCTTGTAATGTAGGACACAAAAAGAGTGCAATTAAAATACAAATCTCAGCGGAACCCATCTTAAAGGATAATAAATATTGGAAGATTAATTACACTATGTATACTTATACGCAAATGAAAGGTTCGGGTATTATTTTAGCCTACTTTTTCTTTCCAAAATATAATTGAAAGCTTCGGTACTGTGGATGGTTGCCACAACAAGCTCCCTATCAATAAGGAGCTTCTTAATTTGTATCTTACGGAGAGCCAGCAACCCAATATATTCATGTATCGTCATGTTGTGTGTGTTTTCTCTTTTATCATTTTTAATGTAATTCAGTAATTCATTCATATACTTCTCTTGGGCCGTAATGTTGCGTATCCCATTTTAAAGAATTTCACAACTCTTAGTCTCTTATAAACATTTCGGCCTAGTGGGTCAATCGAAAACTAGGCCTCATTTACTTGGGTTGCAGATCCATTTCCATTTGTTTTGTTAGTGCTGGGTTTTGGGCCTAGGTCAACTGGCTTCTTTATAAGGAGTATCATTAATTTCTTTTAATTATTCTAAAGTGTTTCACTATTGACCATTAAATATAAATAAATAAGGCACTAAGGCAGCATACCGCAAACTGGGCTATCCAACATGTTGTGAATTGATTACGTCGATATATACTTTAATTACCATTTACCAACTATCAACATCAATTTTTGCTCGTTCGCAAGTATTAACATGATTTCACTTAAATTATTCGAAAGTTTAATTGTTCCGTGTGATTATATATTACTAAACCATTTGCAACTAGCTAGATAGCCTCTGTCTAGTATGTCAAAAAAAAAACTATTACTAAACCATTTGGATATTTCATTTCTTTGAGTGACCAGATACTTTGTTGAAGTTTATTTGGTAAGTTTAGTGCGCCAACATCAGTATATTGTCGAACAACAATCCACTCATTGAAAAGAAAAAATATTTTAGACAAAAAAGGGAAAATTAAATTAATTATATTTAAGAAAAGTTTGGATATAAGGTTAACCAATATTGCAGAATAGACCTCTTTAATTGAGATATTCAAGATAAAACGCTTTTACACTAGGATACGCACACACATGCACCCACAAATTAATAAAGGTAAGCCACTGTAACAGAATAGATCGCTTAAATATTAAAATCTTTAAATATGACAAACTAGATAGACACATAATTCCTTTTCTCAGTATTAAACAAGATAAAATGGCGGGAAAGTGTGTTTTTTTTTTTTATTAAACTGGAGTCTATTTTCAGTTATGGAGATAATTATAAACACATAACTTCTCTGTAGCTTTTTTATGTAAAATTTGCACAACATAACGGCTATCTTACATCCTAATGATCTGATATAAGGAAAAGAAACTGTAATAAAATAATTTCGAAAAAAAAGTCACAATTTCAAAAAAGTTATTAGTATGTAGGCAATTTTCTATCTTAACGAACTATATAAATGATCTAAGATATTATATTATATTAATTGAATTTCTCGTTACAACTAGCACGAGAATTAATTTTTGGTGCATTATTTCTCCCAGAAAGATGCATACATTCAATTAAATGAGTAACACCAGCAACAGATATATAGAGTTGATCACTGTATTGATAACTGGCTTATCTCAATCCATGGGCCGCAACTCATTGTTCGACTAATCTTTGACCTCTCATGCATACTATCCATGGAATTTCTTCTAAGCGAGTTTTTCCTAGCAATGTCTCTCATGGCACCAGCAAACGAAAGTTTAGGGTTTAGCCGAGTTGTATTATTGAAGTTGAAGCAAACCGAAATGTGCGACTCTAGTGCCTCTTCCATGGTCATATTCGGTTGTCGTTTTACAATCTCCTTTACTGCTTCCGAGCATATCCCGCAAACCCACTTGCCGCAGAAGATTTTTCTCACTCCTGAAATGAATGCAAGGGTGCACTCCTCCGACATACCACAACAGTCGCACTTTATTAGCTCTATCTTGCTACTTTCTGTTGTAGATTTCTCATTTGGGATATCAGAGTAAACACGACGGAGATGTGCATCCTTCTTCTGTTCAATAAAATAACTACTTATTAATTATGTGTCAAGATTTAAATAGGACTGACTTGTAAAAGAAAAAAAAATATTAAGTTATTAACAAATTGAAACTACACTTGGTCTGTATTTGCTAAATAATATACTAAAAAACCAGCATACCTTGGGTGGAATAAGGAACTGTTTGCTCTTTTCATTGCTCATTGTTGCACGCTATCTTAAACTCGATGCCTAACACTTGCATGCAAAACTGATCAGGACTTGGAGAGAGAGGTTACTACATACCCTTTTATAGTTGCATGCGCTTATCCAATTGTGCAATTTGGTTCATTGAAAGTGATATTTGAAGCCCTAATTAAGCATAGCCACAGAGGCATAGGCACATATAACATGCCAAATTTGTTGCGCAGACGTTGCTTCTTAGTACTTATCTAGTTTTACCTAGTAACTTATGTTCGGTAACTCTATGTAGCAAAATTTCGCGTAATAGAAAGTGATCCGCTAATTAGGAATTTTAACTTAAATATAACTAAGTGTTGGTTTTTTGTGTGATTAAGTAGTAATTTTTAACAGGATAAGTACATAGATTTATCAAATAGAGCAGTAAGGTTGCTTACTTAATTTCTTTTTAATGTATATATATTGTACTTTCCGTTGTGAAAAAAAATAAATTACAGAAGGAGAAGTCAAAGGACTCTCTCTAAAAATAGGTGTTTGTTGGGTTAACTGGTTGATTTAACCGTGCTTGGTTGTTATGATTCAGATTATGCTTCCATAAATGATTTTGAATTCAATATTGTTTCAAACATATATAATTACTGATCTTTGTTTGATCAATGATGATCTTTTTTCCTGCGCTCTCCCGGACTTCAATTATATATACTTATTCATCCAATAATTTTTCAGGTTTAATATTTATAATTAAATGTCTTTGATTTCAAGACATTTATTATATGTAATATATACTAATATGGTTCTCATATAGTATTTATATGATCTCTAAGTGTAGCTTGCTTTAATTAAGTATATATCTGCTGATAATTTGTTGATGTTTTCCATCAATTCTCGTTCTCCACGCAAGCTGCCATCAAGGTTAGTTCTGCACATTATTTGAAAATATTTTTATTTCTTTTTGTACTGATAAATTGTATGTTGAACTGAGTAAAAATTCATTTGTACAAGTTCTTAGGATTATTTTTTGCTTGCTTATGAGTTTAACTCTTCCGAGCTTAACCTTTTAGTGCAGATCTGAATCTTAATTTGTATCTTCATTCGGACTGGTATGTATATCATCGTTCCAATCTAAAAATTCAGGGTGGCAATCCGAGATAAAATATTTCTAGCAAGAAGAGCAGAATGTTTATAATATAGGACAAAACGAGTGCAATTAAGATGCAAATCTCAGCAGAACTCTTCTTAACAGATAAATATTGGAAGATAAATTACACTATATATACTTAAAAAATATAAAATAGGAACATATATATATTTACAGCAATAAATGGTAAAGCATCGTCAATTGCTTTCAGTTTCACTTATGATGTGACCTACATAAGTCCCAAAAGAGAGATCCAAGCTTACCCGAGTTCTGATAGGACCTCAGGAGTTGTTTTGCACCATAAAATAAAAGTCATATCAGAAGAGACAGATCGATATATATATCTGCTGTGCTAATATCAGAAGATCTTTGCTCGAATTTGTCCAATTAATTGAAGAACTCGTATTAAAAACTAGAAGCTACAGGCCTTCAGAATAGTTGAAACTAATTTATGAACTTCTTTTAATATGAATTGAACTCTTATGATTATATATATTCATTGAAAGTTGATATACTGATTGGCTCAATAGGAATTTTCTTTTTTTTCTTTATTGCAATATATGAAGAATTGTAATTTGTTCGAAATTACGGCTACAAAATAAAAGAAAACGATGGGAACGTAGGATTACGACTTTTCAAGTACCTTTTTGGGAAAAGAAGGTGAAAAGTTATGAGCTCATGCCATAATTAATTTTGATTCTCCAAATATGTTCACACTGAAAACTGAAGGTAAAATTTGTTACCAAATAAAGTTATAAATTGATAATTCGAAAATACCAACATTACAGGTTAATCATTATGGCATATAATTACCTATAACCTATAAAAAGTCGAATGTATATTTTACATTTATTTTAGACATATATGAGTTTTCTTTTTTTACTAATTAACGTCCGTTCTTTCCCAATACATCTTTCTCCATATGCATTGGCTGAGCCAGAATACTTTCAAGAGGGGATCTTTATAATACTTAAATATTTTAAGTACCACTATAAGTATAATAATTTCATAAAAAATATGACTTCGAATTAATATATATTTATGTAGACACACACACACATATGGGTAAAAAATATAACAGTAATTATGTGGGTAAGAATCAATTTTTAATTAAGTACCAATTGTAATACTTCTTATGTGGAAAAAATGCATGCATGTTTAAAACTGGCAACAAAGTTCATTATGAATATTCAAAACTAAAGAATTTAACCATCTTTATCTTAAAATGATATCATATGTTACCCCCTCATGCATGGAACATCTATCCTCCTTAGCTAGAAGCGTAATATACAAGGCGTATAACAGTACTTGCATGCATTTCAAATGAAATATGCATGTCTATCTATGAATTGTAAACTATAAAGACGGGTAGCCTGTGATGGTTCACGAGGAATAAGTCGTTATTATATGTTATCTGTTGTCATAAAAGGCCAACTTCTAACGTGCTTATATTACCTCAAGTTGATAAAAAAGTATCCTGGACCACCTTCATGTGTGCATTGTTTAATATTTACATCACGCATATCGTTTTATCAATTAGAAAGCTTCATTAATGCTTCATGCATTAATTCAGTATTCAGTGTACTGGCAACTTCATTGTTCTCATCAAAAAAAAAAAAAAAAACTTCATTGCAAGTTGACAGTTTGACAGTTTCAGACAAATTAGTAAAGTTTCGCTCGTGTGCAAAATTCTCTCTCTTCATGGATGCAGGATGAGTGGATGATACTAAACTGTTTAGAAACATCATATATGCACATCACCTTTAATTTCTTTCTTGCACAAAAAAAAAAACCATATCTCTTGTATCTTACGTACTGCAATTTGGGAAATTGAATCCTTAAATATTTCTGAGTCCACTACCTGCATTGTTCTTCAAATTATCATCACTTAGCAAAGAAAATTGAACAAATTAGTTATAAGAAAAAGTACTTTTAAAAAAAAAAAAGAAAGCAGTGATATATTCCTATCATCTGAACCATCATGTAACGCTATAAAAACTGAACTTAGCAGAATATAAAATCAATTCAAGATGTATCAGCCCCTCATCATTTCTACAAACTCAACTAAATAAGCAGTTAAAGTTTTAGCATACATTTGTGTGTGATCTAATCGAAATTAAACGATAAAAATCAAATAAAAATAATATCGGATAATTTTTAAATTTTTTATCTGTCCATTTTACAACTATTGAAGCAGAGTGTCTGGTAACTTGTACAGACAGTACTGATGCGTACTCAGATACAAATCAGAGTCTTTTATGACACAATTTATGGCGGTTCCTAATTTTTTTTTCCTGGAAAGCATCTTTTACTTCTCAAGATAAACAGAATATAATAATTATTTTCATAATAATTTATGATAGTATTTGGAGCAAAATTTTCTGAATTGAAAATTATGGGTTTGTCCAATGAAACTACAATTTGCCCATAATTAATTTAGTAGATTTTCCAGATAGAATTTGACTTTTTATTTCCTACTCCTTTTTTGTTTGGTTGAAATTACGTGTACTGAATGCTTTGTTTTATAGTTTATATATGCTAATCCTTGCTAAAGGGTGCAACCAACTAGCTCGCCTTAGCTTTCTAATTTATTTCAGATTGTAATTTATTAATTTGTGAAAAAGTTTCGTATCTGAATTGTTTCTTTTTTTCTGTAGATTTAGATTCTTAATATGAGATGAGGAGCAAAAGTTCTCAGATAACTTGTAATAATTTTGGAATAGATATTGAACATATATCTTTCACATAAAGAATAATATTTTAACAATTTGTACTAGATATGTTTCTCGAACTAAAATCTGAATTATGTTTAACTAAAGACGTTTTCAGGTTACTACTCGAATTAAAAATTTTAATATATTAAGTAATTCATCTCTACACGCCGTGTTTTCCTAGATATTAGGCATTGATATACGTAAAAAAAATTAATTCTGATTAATTAGAAGATTCCTATAACTGACCTGTTGACGCATTGTCAAATTTTAATTTTTAAAAGCAAGTGTACGAACTATATTGGTCGTTAATTGGTATTTTATTTCAACACGCTGTTATATATCATTAGATGTGTTTATTATGTATTTTTCAATTTAATTAAATTTATTTTTGTTTAGTGATTTTGACAGGGCTAACCAATTTCTTATTTTCTGGAAGAAGCAGAGTTGCTTGCAGTGTCATTCTGTTCCCACCAATCAATTATAGTTTTGACATCAAAAGAATAATTTTCTTAAATTATCTCTCCAATTTATTTGAACCAATTACATTTGAGATTCCAATTTGAACTTAAAACGAAAAAATATATACTAAATTACCAATATTCAACCTGTCAATTAATCTTACACTATTTAATGCCTCATCCTTGATAGAATCCATGTACAGCTTTCAAGTTCAGTTAACCTCTGCATACGTTACTTTCTGATTAATTAATGGAGCAAATTGTGCATTCACGTAGGGCTCATGGCCTTGCAACTGTTCTTGCAATTGGCACCGCGGTCCCACCTGTCTGTGTTCCTCATGACACATATGCAGACTTCTATTTTCGGATTACCAATAGTGAGCATCTAACCGAGCTCAAAGAGAGGATGGCCAAGATATGTGAGTTCTTACTTCTTTTTATTTCTTTATCGCTGATATGATTATAGCGCTTACCTACCCACAAACGTGATACCTAAGTTCATGCAACGATTGTACAAATCTTCCATGGATCTATAATTAATGGTTAAGATAAATTAATAAGGTAGTATGATTATGCAGTGTGTTTGCAATATTAGAAGGATATTAAAAGACTAAAATGCCCTCCATTGTCGATCAGAACAACATAGTTAGTTAAAGTGCCAAATTAAAACAAAGTGACTATTGAAGATGATTTGGTGACAATCATAAGAAGGTATCAAGAGGAAATTGCAATATATAAGGGAGGAGAGAAAGTAGGGAAAATTATTCCATATCTTGCTTCACCTAAGGTGCACCAAAATGGAAGTGTTAATAATTAATAGTATTAATTGAACATGAATTGGGGAGAGTTCCAGCTTTTAATTTACAGAGTAGGACTTTAATTGTCAGAACAGGATTTGGAGAGACTAGACAGTTCTAATGGTCAATTAATTGTAATTCTTCAACTCTATAAGTTCTAGAAGAATTAAATGTGCTATTAGTCTGACACTAGCCAATTGACGTGCACAGTCCTAAACCACTATGATTATGCAAGTGTCATTAACTTTTATCCACTTAATTGATGAATTCTAGGTAAAAGTACAACTATTCAACAAAGATACATGGGTATGATGGCAAATGATGGAGAGATGTTGAAGGAGTGGCCAAATATTGCCAAACATTCAGAGCCTTCCGTCGATGCACGTTGGGAAATCCTATCAGAGGAAGTACCTAAACTAGCAAAAGAGTCAGCAATGGCAGCTATAAAGGAGTGGGGCCAACCTATCTCTAAAATTACCCACCTCATCTTTTGCACAAATAGCGGCGCTGACTGTCCGGGTGCTGACTGCCGTCTCGTGCACCTACTAGGCCTCCCTACCACAGTAAAGCGTATTATGCTTTACTATCAAGGATGTCATGGTGGAGCAACTGCATTGCGTTTAGCAAAGGACTTTGCTGAGAATAATCGTGGTGCACGTGTTCTTGTAGTCACTTGCGAGTACACCCTCCATGCATTTCGGGGCCCTTCTGAATCCAATCCTGATGATCTTATCGTTCAAGCTCTATTTGGAGATGGCTCGGCTTCTCTAATTGTTGGTGCAGATCCAGACTTAAACATTGAACGACCTATATTTGAACTCGTCTCTACTAGACAGACAATGATCCTAAATACTATGGAAGATAAAATACAACTGCGAGAGGTAGGCAATCTGATTACTATCGCACCGTCCTTTGCCAAACATATATCTGAAAATATAGGAGATTGTGTTGAGGAAGCATTAAAACCGCTGGACATTACAGATTTGAACTCCCTTTTTTGGATTGTTCATCCAGGAGGTCCTAAAACTTTGAAAGTGATCGAGGAAAAACTTGAATTAACTAAGGAAAAACTGGTGACAACAAAGAAGGTACTTGATAATGTTGGGAACTTGTCAAGTCCTACTATACTCTTCATTATGGATGAAATGAGAAAAAAATCAATCGAGGAATGCAAGCCTACCACAGGAGATGGACATGAGTATGGAATGCTTATTGGTTATGGACCAGGAATTTCCATTGAGACTATTGTCCTGCGTTCAGTTCCTGTTTAACCAAGAACTAAGCTGAAACCCCAGTAAATAACCTTTGATAGTTGCATTGATAACATAAATAATTGCGGTGAACAATTTCATTTGTTGTTCACAAGGATGCTTCGCTCGAAACCAAAATTATGATGAAATAAGCAGTGTCCTTTTGAATTTTGAATTGTCTGTTCAAGTGGAAGTTCAGTGTATCAGTATCTATGGTTGTAGAACTAGTAACAGTAATTTTTCTCTTGGTGTTTAAATATTGAACTTTTTTGCATTTCATTACTCAAAATTTGTATTAATACTATAATTCACACTATCGATTAACAAAATAAAGAAAAAGAAAACCAACATTGAGTAATTCACATTGCTAATGCCATTCTAATTAGTTTAAAGTTCCAGAATTGTTAATGTTAGGGACGTAGGGACATTTATTCTAGAAATATGCAGTGTTTTCTTGAAAATGAGATTTAAGGAAAGGGCGATCTATTGTTGAAAAAATGATATAGCTATGTTTCTTTTTTGAATGAGTAAACTAGAATGTTGATAAGAAACATCATGCAATTTGTTACAGGTTTATTAGAGTCCTCTCGCCTTAATTACAAACAGATAGTTAGAGCCCAATAACAATCTGTATCTCATTTAATGTACCCTGAAAGCAACTACAAAGTAGTAATCATAATCCAATAGATATTGATTTATTACAACAAGGAAAGGGGAAAAGACATCTATTTTTATTGTAGCATCTCATGTTTCTCGTCATACTAATTATTTTTTTTAGACATACTAGATAGCGGCTATATAGTGACTCGTCATTAGTGTTATTAATATTATTATAACACTTACAGATGAGCGAGGCAAGTTGGCAAATGCATGTTTCAATTTTTTTTTTTTTTTGGGAAAAGTAAATCATTACCAGTATGATTAGTAAAGCAATCAAATTGTAAGCGCAATAAAGATTATCATTCCAAGCTAAATTCAGCGCATTCATCTCTTCAAAGCAGAGAAACACAGTAGCATATTATCCTCATATAGTACTGATCCAAGAAGCTTCAGTCCAAACGCACACATTGAACTTCGCATTAGCTTACAGAGAACAAGGAAATATCTCACTAAGAGAAGTGCCCATTATTCAAACCGATGTAATTGCTGATCTAGTGTCGATAGATTCTTTTTTTTTTTTCTGGACAAGTTTATTTGATTGGCTGAATTTGGTCAAATGTCAAGACATGATGAAATCAGATACCAAGCTCCATTATCACTGAATTTATTAGTGTTTAAAGGAAGATCAAAGAAAATTTATAATATCATTGTACAAATCATATTCAGTTTATCCCGAACCAATGGTTAGCAACTGATCTCCATTGCCAACCCAGGACACATCAGAACTGATTTACTGAGGACTCCAGATGATGCAAGAGCAAACGTAAAAACACTAAACAAAAAATGCCATTGAGGGAGGGTAAATGTGCAAGAGACTAGGGACCATCCTAGGTAACTAACCAACGTGAAATATATGCTTTTTTCTCTTTAGTGAAAACGGGCTGAAGTTAACAAGGGTTTCCTCATCCGTGCCAACTCCCGTGACTGTTGCAAGGCGACCAATGATGATGAACCCATTGTTCTTAGTGGCTAATCTCTTTTCTTTTAATATTTCATAAGGCTGATTAGTGAGGGTCACCCGAGAATTTTTATCTAAACTAAAACAAAAGATTTCAGTTTTAGATAGCTCAGAATGAAAAAAGAAAAATTCGCGGCTTTGGATTAGCAACAGCAATTAGTAATCACTAAATAAAGACTCTCCATCAGTTGACAATCAAGCACATTGTTATCTATATCAGCTAGTATAGCCTGTAGACCTCTGGTGCATTTCAAAGTAACTTATTGTTCCTATCCCTTTCCTTTAATTTGTTATGATGTATTGCAATAGAGAAAACGTTCAGAGATATTTTTACCCAATAACAAAGTAAAAGGTTACAACTTTACAAAAGTCATTAATAAGGCTTCATTTTATTATTTTTTTTCCCTGCATAAGATTTCTGACAATGACACGAAGGCTAAATTGGACAGAACTGCAAAGAGGTGCTCCAGCTAGAAACAATCATATGATTAGCTAAACCCACATCAGAAATGACCATGAATACTATTACCAGTGCAAGTTGTCTTTTGCATATAATAAATAACTAAATACATAATAAAACTACCAACTCATCAAAATTGAGAAACTGCCATGCTCCTTGTATAAAATTTATTGGGACTCAATCTATTTACTACACTCGTAGAATAATCACAAATCATTTCAATGGAAAGGCGAAGCTTATTAAACAATTGCAATAAAGCAAACATGTGCGCCCCCCCCCCCCCAACCCCCAGTACAGAACATTTCATAAGCAGCAGCATACAAAGGAGAGATTATTTGAAATACGATACAGTTCTCTCCTGCCAAAAAGGTGCTCTTAAAGAATCCTGGAGCATGGATGGGCATTGATTAATGTCACTCCTTTTCACAGGAGCATAGATTTGACATCAGTAATAACCCCATCAAATCCAAAGCTAAAATATATAAAAGAAATCATCAGAGTCGCAGTGTCATTTCTAACCTATTTGGGACTAAGGCATTGAACTTTTTTTTATCTTAGATGTATATTACCATGTATCAAATTTAGTACAAATTGATAATCATCGGCCACAAATCAAGCATTCATAAAGCTAACTATTGGTTAAATAAGTATATTATAAAGGACAAGTATAGCACTTTTTGTACTTTGATAACGGTTGAGCATTCACTGATTGTCAAATAAGTATGTTTCCTATATAACCAATGCCTCATCAATTATTACTTCATTTGATATTCTGTTGGGAAATATGTATAGATTTCATTAAAAACTAGAGCTGCAATTAGTGAAAACTTACAAATAGAATGCAAAAATGGTCAAGCATTCAAGTATCTCTCCCAACCTTCGCCCTCGAGCCTTTCAGCCTTCAACAAAACAGTATCCTCCAGCTCTTTTTGATACTTAGTAACCCTGTCCCAAAAAAAAAATGTAAGTATCAAAACTATTGTGAACAAAGGACAGATTACCCTTTTTGGGAATCTGATTTTTTTTCCAAACATCAAAAAGGCAAAAACAAATACATTCTTTGGATATTATTTTCCTCAAGATGGTCCCAAACTAATTGGGTTTGTTCCACTAAGGCCCACCATTTGTTGACAGTCTATAGGGACTTGGTTGAATAGTCTCAGATAGTCCAGGGAGGCAGGGACCAAACTAAAGAAAAATTGAAGTCAAGGACCACTACAAAATATTATGAGACTGGGACCAAATCAAGCAATTCACCATTTTAACAGAACTTAATAAGAAAAAGAATCATGATCTCTTTGTCAATTAAATGCATGGCTTACAAAAACCTAACTCTTGGCCACCAGTTTTGTAACATTTATGCTCCAGGACGTAGGTTGAGCAATACGAAAAATATAGTTCAGGGACCCAGTTGCACAAAGCATCAGCATGGTTGTAATGCGACCAATTAAGTGATTCATCGTTTTTATATAAAATAAAGTAAAAATAACACATGATGTCGTACTTGTCCCATAGATCAGAATCTGTAGATGCCATCATTCTAGCTGCTAAAAGACCTGCATTTGCCGCATTTCCAATTGCAACTGTTGCGACCGGAATCCCTTTTGGCATCTATTTTCAATTCTCAAGGGAAAAAAGGATTACAATTTGTTAACTTAAGTCCAGTTTAATAACAACAAATTCCTAATTAGCTCTTTGTCACCATGAGGTCAACGACCAAGTCTAATTTAACTCTCCAGATAATTTAGTTTTAATTAAAGTTTGAAAGTGAGAATTGAATAGAATTTCCAGTGGCAATCAGTCAGTAAAGCTCTTTTGCAAATCACATCTCCACCCAAAGAAAATAATAAAATAAAATAAAACTGCAATTTTTTAACCAGCACCAAATTGATTGTAATACTAAGTGTGGTCTTTAAGCTGGTAGTAAAGATTTGGGGGGGGGGGGGGGGGGGGGAAGAAAGGGATCATATAGTACAATATGGTATCATAGAATAAGTTGCAAATAAATGCAATTTTAAAAGCAAGCTTGCTTTTCTGTTCAATCAGCTTATCTATTTGGTAATAGCTCTTTCGCCAATATACTATGTACAAAAGCTAAGGGTATATACTACACCAGCCACCTGGTACATCATCCTAGTTTAGAGTACCAATGAAAGCGTATACCTGAACAATTGATAGAAGTGAATCCATTCCACTCAACGAAGAGGTTTTGACAGGTACCCCAATTACTGGTAAAGCAGTCAAGGAAGCCACCATTCCTGTTACATAAATCATACAATTAGCATCTAAGCTACTCTGCTGTATCTCTTGTTATCAAATGTTAAAAGATAAAACCAAAAATATAAACAGATTTTTATTCAAAGCATAAAGATGCTGACCTGGTAAATGTGCAGCTCCACCAGCCCCTGCAATAATTACCTGAATGCCCCTCTCTTTTGCGGACATCGCAAAAGAGTACATCCTCTCCGGTGTCCGGTGTGCTGATACAATTGTCAGCTGCAAAAGAAAAAGAAAACTGCATAGCATAAAATTTGATATCGACATTTAGCAAGAAAATTCTCCAACATTGTACAACAAAGTTTCTAATTCACAGAACATGAGGTGCTATGAACTCTCTTTTGTGAAAACAAGCTTCCTTGTACTGTAATAAAGTTTCAATAGCACTTGTTTGCAAGTAAACCTACATTTGGCCAAAAGCCTTGTTTGCCCAGTGAAGCTACAATTGAGCCTATTTTTTTCTGTGATGAAGATCTCATTTGTGCTATCAAGTTTTGTAATGTTACTTAATAAAGTTACAGCACATGTAACTTAATCATTGGTGTATGCCTCATTGGTGCATTTAAGCCAAGACTCAACATTAAATTTGCAAAACACAGTTTAACCTCAGTTGCCCATATTTTTAGCCAGAAACATCAATTCCTCCTTAGTGCTGGAATCAAGTGCCAAACCAGTACTTGGGCATTAAAAAGTTGAAATGACATATCATATGGACTTCTTCAAAGGTGCACAAACCAGTACTTGGGCATTATGGTAAGGGAAAAACAAAACAAAAACAAGAACGACATATAACCTTCCATCCTAACCCTTGTTAATGATACAAAAGCACCTCCAAAAATTTAAATAAATTGCTACCTCAAAGGGTATCCCAAATGAGGTTAGAATCTCTGCAGCATCTTTCATGATTGGGAGGTCTGAATCCGAGCCCATTATTATCGCAACACGTGGAGTGACTACAAAACATTTTTTATCGTGTTTATTAAAAAAAAATCATGGAGAAATGTAATAACAACATTAGTATATTTAGTACAATTTCAGACTAACACAAGCCATTTATATTTTTCTCAAGAACCTCCACAACATAATTCAAATACTCTTACTGCAAAGTATAAGAGTTCCAATGTCAAATTCAACCAGACTTCTGTTATACATTAATTTTCCACCCACTTGAACTCCCCTTGCAACTGATATCATATATTAAGAAGTCACAAATAACACAATAAACAGCCGAATTGTTTAACATGGCAGCTGATGGAAAATATATAAAGTGATCACAAATCATTGTAGCTAATAAAATCTTCCTCTAACCAATTTATACAAACTCCATACCCAATATCAAAACTTGCTTCAGTCATGGCTCAAAAGGAGGGTCAAATTAGTCAAATTTAATGAAATGAAAATCTTCCATTCAACTAATGACACAAGTAGCCCCCTTATTTAAAAGATAGATGTCATAAAAGCGTTGTATGGTAGTACAAGTGAAAAAAATATAGGGTGTCATGCATCAATACTATGCTTTTTAAGAGAAGAACAATCATAACATCTTCAAATAGAAATAAAATAGTTACCTGCTTGCTTTTCAACAGTGACATCATTTTGCAACAGCAAGTTTAGGCGTGATTTTACAACACTCTTAGAAGGCCCAACAATTGTTATGTGGCCCATCTTCCTTTGTTTCCTCATCTCTGAAGAAACACAACCACCAAATATAAGTTCCTCCATTGTTTTTCAAAGAACAATTAATTACATTAATAAAAGAACATAAATAAATATATGACTAACATATGAAAAAATTGACACACAATATTTGCTGACCTGGTTTATCGTACCAATGCACAGTGGCACCAGGAATGTTTAATGCTCTTCCAATTAGCTCATTGGCTAGCTTAAACCCCTCTTCTCCCTTTGAATATAAAATAAACAAAAAAATAAGTTTTCAAAGAAGTTGCAATTTTTAATGTTATAGTATCAAGGGATATGTTGGTGGCAGTAAGATATCTGGTACTGGCACTACGCATGGACGATATTATTGGTCATTTGCATTAGTTATCTCTGTGCACTTAAATCAAATGCAACATGGGCAATATTATAAATACCGCTCTCAATTTCTTAAATGCACTCAAACTAAGAGTAGTTTCAGCACCAAATTTAGAAGGAAGATACATATGACTTATTTTCAGATGCCCGAAAGGGAGGTAGTAGATTTCTTGCTCCAGAATTTAGATGATTGGATCAAAAGGCCACTATTTTTGTTGGATTATAAATGAAATTCCCTGCTTCTGTACAAAATACCATTGGGATTTTGATAAGTATGGATGCATATCAGTTTTAACATTCTCTCTGTGCATACATAAGCTTGTAACAATCATTTGAGTTTAGAAATAATGCAGTAGAGTTGGGAACTGACATCAGCTTCGCCGAGAATGTTGTACATAATTGCAGCAGGGGTTTTGAGGGAAGGATCCCCAAGAGGGAGTCCAAGAATAGCGCGCAAGTGTTGCTCGTATTGGGAAGTGTAGCATGACTCTATTGTATGATGCCCACTGTTATGCGGTCTGGGTGCGACCTCATTCAACAACACCTACTTAACAGAGATAATATTTTTTACAAGTTAAAAAGAGTTGCAAGTATTGATGAAGCTAAGTAAACCTCAGCAAAAATTTTTGTCATGAGTAAACCTTAGCAAGACTTTCAAGTTAGTTCACAGAAAGAGTTCCCAAAATAAAGTTAAAGGTTATGAAGCTAAGTATGGTTGCAATCGCTCATATGAACTTACTGTGGCAAGTTTTGTGAAAATCAACAGTAACTAGTGACCATTATGAGGCTGACAGCCAAAATCTGTTGAGCCTGAGTATTCTGGTACTGATTTTGAGTATGGAAAATCTTAGCATAAAATGCAAATTTTCTAGGAAACGAACCTGGCTATCTTGTGTTAAGAACAACTCAACAGCAAAAACACCAGCACCTTCCAAAGATCCAACGGCTTTTTGAGCAATGTCAATTGATAACTTCTTTGTTTTCTCAGGAATGTCAGCAGGAGCTTCAACCACATGGCAAATATTGTCCCTAAAATGTTTAAAAAAAAATGTCATATGAATAGGTGTTGATGTTCCAAGGCCTCTACAAGAAAATACTAGAGCCGGAAAAAGGAAAATTTTTCAATTTTTCGAATTAAAGTACTTCTGTGGTAGTGTTCTGTAAAACAGGCACCTTATGGACTTATGCCCATTCAAACATATGTTACACACTAGTTTCCAAGTCTACTAACAGTCCAGGCAAGTTAAAGGCACTTGTCTATTACAAGAACACAGTAATAAACTCTTACTTGTGGACAGTTTCAACCACAGGATAGCATAGTGTAGAACCATCTCTGCTCCTTGCCACTATTACCGAAAGCTCCTAAACAATAAACAGAAAGAAGAAACTTTTAAGATAAGCAATCATATTGTTTTTTCTAACTTTAAGTATAACCTCCTGTAGAATTCCAAAACACTTTAACAAAGGCACTAGTCAACGTGCAATTTGAACTTGTGTTATGGTAGGAGGCTTAGATGCCATGCAATTTAGACAATGTACAACAATTAAAATATATGTAAAGCCAAATATAGTTCTATACTAGCAGTTCTAGTATCATAACCAAAATCCAAAATGCTTTTCTTTGTCCTTTTGTCCTATTGTTACAATGCTATTGTAGGATAGAATGTTATACAAATTGAGGAGCTGAAGCCGATGCCACAACCATCAACTACCAAACTAGTCCAGAACAGTATGGTTTAAGTATGAAATGCTTGTCAGCAATGTCAAATGTAGTCGCTAGTCAGGGAGATGTTACAATATAATGGAATATAATGGAATATAATGGAGTACAATAGAACATCTTAATTAATTCTTTTGTAGAACAGAAAAAGTTTTTTCTTAAAAAAAAAGAGCATAAATGAAAACCTTTACAAACGGTGTCCATTTCTCAACATATAAACCATACTCAAAGCCCCCTAATGCTGCAGACAGGGAAAAAAAATGGTAGGCAATTATATGAGAGGTGGAGAAAAAAGCTTGTTAAAAATCTTACCATAAATTATGTTGTACAGTAAGGGTTTAAATGCGAGTATGCCACATTATGTTTAGCGTTTTCTTTTGACCTGGGGATGAAGTAACCAGCTTCATTACTGTTTTTGATATTTCATAGAATGTCTGACAGATTCCTCTTTTGCCGTTTCTATTTTTTTATGTTTTCTTTGTGCTGATCAATTAAAAATAAATTCTATTACACAGTTTAATTTTTTGCTAAAACTTCCCGCATTTGGTCAACAACTAAAAAAATGGAAGTACCGAAATCCGAAATTACAAAAGCTTGCTATGAATCAGTCAGCAGGGGTACCCTTATCAACTTAATTTTGAATATCTAGAATTCATAATAGAAGAATGGTTTTCCTTTCTAATACACAGTTCAATTTTGCAAACTTCCCACATTTGTTCAATAACTCAAAAATGAAATTACCCAAATTACAAAAAGCTTGCTACAAATCAGTTAGCAGTGGTAAGCTTTATCGATTTAATTTTGATAATAACCCTCAAATTTAATGTAACATATCTGGTAGCATCTAGCTGGTACGAAACCATACAATAAAATTTTAAGCAAATACTTACAATTCACAATAGAAGTAAGGTCTTCCTTTCTATGAGCCACAGCATTGCCTCTTCCATCATAAGCTAGCCTCTTACTTTTTATCATTAGTGGGTACCCAAATAATTCACCAGCTTTTTCTGCACTGGCTAAATTATTAATCTGTCCAACAAGAGATGATATTAACTTTTCAAAAGAGAAGCAGACTAAGATTAACTTTTATGAAGTCCATAAATTTAAAATTGTTCAGCTACAAACCTTCAAATAGCAGAACATAACTTTAAATGAAAAATTAACACAAAAATGCAGACTACAGAAGACCTTTTGAGAAATTGGTAGAGTATATAAGCATATATACTATCTTACATCCTTTTGTGAAGTATGTGAACGGTATTTCTGGCTTTGTAAAGAAAAAGAAAAAGAAAAGAAAAAAAAACCAGAACTTTTGAAGATTTTTAGGCATAAAATGAAGTATCTGGAAAATGCTACATAAGCTGTAAAAGTTACCTCCATAAAATCGGGAAGTGGAATGTTGTTCTGAGAGAAATGAACCTTTTGCGAATACTTATCCTGAAGAAAAATTTTAATTTGAATAATTTAGATTTTTAGTTCAGCTACAAATGCATTGCAGAATATATTTAAGGTTGAGAAACTGCACCAGCAGATTAGAGGTAGTAGCTCATAAGGTCAGCAAGAATTAGGCTGGTATATCACAAAACCAACCAGTGCACAATTCTTTATTCACCCTTAAGAAATTGCAATGGTGATTGATGTCTGTCAACACCAATTAACACCTAATCCGTTGTCAATAACAGTCAAGCTCGCTCCTGTTCAATTAACTTAGTTTCACAACAAACCTACTTTCAGTTTAACACTGTTAAGCCGCAATTCACTCACAGTTTTGCACATTGGAAGCAAAAAAAGCCAAGAAGGATAAGCGATCACAAAGAGTTAATATTTGATAAAAACCAAGCAATAATGCAGCATCATACCAAATGGGGTATGTCGATCCTTGGTTCTATTCTAGACAAAAAAAAAATAAAAATAAAAAGCAAGTACAAATAAGTTTGCATCTATGGATATCAAGCTTTTAAAAAACTCCGTTTTTTCCGTTTTATCGCCGTTTTATCAAGATTTTTGTTCACACCTCACAACCGTTTTATCCGTTATATCACCGTTTTTTTCCGTTTTATCACCGATAAACGCTAAATCACCACCTAACCGCTAAACCGCACAAATCGCATTTTAAAACCTTGATGGATATATAAATATGGATAAGAGAACCTGAATTATTCGAATGGTAGAAGCTTTAGGTTGACAATCAATCCCTTGTTGCTCCAGTTTCTCCAGTGTAATTGCATCGACATGTTCTATTTCCACTGTCAATACCCCACACCTTCATAACAAGTACAAAGAAAGTGGAGAAACTAAATGGATATTGACCAAAATTGTTATCGTTCAAATTACACCAGGCCAGTCACATTTGGATGAGGCAGACAAACAACTTGTTCAAAATTGTTATTTATATTACAACTTAGGGTTTTATAACAGATCAATTCCATTCTTAATATTCATAAAACAAACAATGTGTCAATAATGAGTTCAAGAATTATGTCGGTTGTTAAATGTCCCAAACTATACCTCAATAATGCAATAAATCTAAACCCAATTAAATTTCAGTAATAAAATTTAGTTCCAAAAGTAATTCCATTATGCATCATTTTTTTTATCAAATTACTAATTCACTTTCTAACTATACTGAGAAAATTTTTAGATTTTCACTGACCTTTTAGCAAACTCACACACAGCATCACCATCTTTAAAATTGCCAACTACATGCTGATATGAAAGAGAACTTGCAGGACAGTTCTCCATAGGGTCTAGAGTCACAATTTTGAGGGCCATTTTGCTGCCAGCCTGGCACAGCATCCGCCCTAATTGTCCCCCACCGAGTACTCCAATTATGATCTCTGATACCCCATGTGTCGTCATCATTTCTTGTCTAATCATAAAAGTTTATAGTGCTATTATCATTGCAACTAGAAAAGTCTATTGCATATAGCCTGAATCTGGCACGAACCATTGTCAGCCCTTAGTTAGGTTCAAGTTAAACCTGTACCACACACCTAATGGCTAAAACCTAAGCCAACAAAAGGACCCTGTGGACTTAAGAAACCATAAAATTCTATGCTGAAGTAGAAGTTCAGAGGGCAGCACCGACACAGATGCAAGCACACTGGTGAATGTTTGATAAACACCAAGGCATGTGCATGACAGTCATAATACAATAGAAGGTGTAACATTACTTGAAAAACTGTTAGAATTATGATCAATCAAAAACTAGAATAATGACCACCAACTGTTCGACAAAAAAACCAAACTATTTTTTTTTTAACAAACAGTGACTCCATTCAAAAAAATGAAGTACAAAAACCGCCAACAAAGACAGGAGCTAAATATTAATTTATTTTTCATCACGGAAAAAAAATACAGAAAAAAAATAACAAATTTGGTCATGCACGACAAGTGCTTGATATAAGTCCCAAAAGAACAGAACACTGTTTCATCTCAGGCTTCAAGTGCCAGAACCCAGAAATCTAAACCAACAACAATTCATACATTAAACCAAAAAGAAAACAAAAATTCAAGGCCTTACGGGTGAGAAGACGAGGCAGAATCGTCTTGCATCGACGAACGCACGCACACGTGTCTACTCGGTAGAGAAGATTCTGTTGTTCGCAAAACCCAGGAAGTAAATGGAGAGGTTTTGGGGGCACAGGCGAAGTGGGAGCGATAGTGGTAACAATGGTGGCGCGAAGAAGAAGAAGAGAAAGCGCAGCTTGTGGCAGGAGAGTATTTCACAAGCATCCTTTTATTGAAAAAGAGGCACTTTTTTTTTCTGGTTTAACGAATGAGAGTTGGAGCGAGCGGCGGAGAGTAGTAGTGTCTACTGGTTTGGAAGAAGGAAGCAAATGTGTTATTATGGTGGAGCGGCGCAGGGAAGGGAAGGGAAGGGAGCGCTTTTCTCAGGAATCAGGATTGGTTCCGTTGTAGAGCCCTTGTTTATTGGTACGTCCGATTTATGATGCACGGACCTGATTACGTCAAAATATTCGCTGGAAATGTATGTTTCCTCCGATCTGGTCCGTGAATTCTTATCGGACGAACGGATGTTGGGATAACAAGGAGATTAAAAAAAAATGTCCCCGCTCCATGAACCATGAATCCATGATTAATAAATATGTTTTGAGATGGGTCCTAACTCCTGTGCTCGAGAACATCAAATCGGAAGGAGAGGAGAGGAGAGTAACGGACGAGTTTACTTTGCCCGATTGGTTACTCGCTCCATGCAGAGGAGAAGACAACGGAAAGAAAGAAAAGAAGAGGGAAAAGACCGACTAAAATTCAGAAGTTTTTAGAGTAAACTTCTCCATTCCGATTTGAGAGTAACAAATTTTCGATCAACCTTTACTCTCCTCTCCGTTCCTCTCCTTTATTATCGGAGTTCTGGAGCACAACCTAAGTATTCTTCCGTAATTCGGTTCCTTTCTTTGCTCTTTCCAAATTAATTTTGCTAATTCTATTTTGTAGTTACTTTTATTTTTATACATCACGTAAAGGATTTATTAAGAGTACTATAACCCGATTGTTTAAAAATTCCGTTATATTAACAGTAAATGATTATGAAGATTACTATATATATATATATATAGAGAGAGAGAGAGAGAGTGTTTAGCTACGGTGAGTCGCGACCAAAACTCCTAGATCTAGATCAAAATGACCGATCCAAACTGTTCAATATGATCTCCCTATTGAAATCTCCGTGCAAACCAAATTTTTTATTTTTTCGAAATTTTTAAGTATTTTTTTCGGATTTTTAAAAACTGATATTTTTGAATGGTTCAGAACAAATTAGATTAACGATTTTCTAAAATTTCAAAAAAAATACTTAAAAATTTCGAAAAAATGAAAAATTTGGTCTACATGGAGATTTCAATAGGGAGATCATATTGGACGGTTTGGATCGGTCATTTTGATCTAGATCTAGGAGTTTTGGTCGCGACTCACCGTAGCTAAACTCTATATATATATATATATAGTGGATTGATAAAATACACTCTGATGTATGGATCGTCTCCCGTACACCAGAGTCGTTTATGAAATGCAAAAATCAAACAGTCGATCCGAACCGTTCAAGTTATTCTCCATATTGAAAAACTCTCGGAGACCAAATTTTACCATTTTTCGATTTTTTTTGCTATATATTATGATATTTTCAAAAAAAACACTACAATTGGAGTATTTCAGGCCCTCCAATTTGAAAATATCATAATATATAGCAAAAAAATTCGAAAAAATATAAAATTTGGTCTCCGAGAGTTTTTCAATATGGAGAACAAGTTGAACGGTTCGGATCGATCATTTGAGTTTTGGATTTCAAAAACGACTCTGGTGTACGAGGACGTCTATATATATATATATATAGTTTTGCTATGGTGAGTTACAACTCACTAAAGGGTCCGTGAGTCGGGCTTAAAATTTCAAAATTTAGTTCGAAATGACCGATCCAAACCATCTAATACGATCTCCCCATTGAAATCTCAATGCAGACTAAATTTTATATTTTTTTGAAATTTTTAAGTATTTTTTCGGATTTTTAAAACGGTTTTTTTGAACGGTTCAGAACTAATTAGATTAATGATTTTCTAAAATTTAAAAAAAAATACTTACAAATTTTGAAAAAATATAAAATTTGGTCTGCATGGAGTTTTTAATTGGGAGATCATATTAGACGGTTTGGATCGATCATTTTGAACTAAATTTTGAAATTTTGAGCCCGACTCACGGACCTCTTGGTGAGTTGCAACTCACCATAGCAAAATCCTATATATATATATAGTAGAGTTCCGGTGCCCACATTTTGGATGCCCCCAAATACCCCAAAACACACTTTTTTACTACTTTTACAAAATATAAAATTCAAACTTCGAATCCAAACGTTGATCTTATTCGATATAACTAGCGATGCATTTTCATATAAGTTTTATAAATTTTGAAATTTATTTGATACTTGATCAAGAGGCTAAAATATGAACAGATTAGAATTAATCTAGAATATTTAACTACAATCGTTCAATTTTCAATCTCTTGATCAAGTATCAAATAAACTTCAAAAATTATAAAACTTATATGAAATGCATCGCTAGTTATATCGAATAAGATCAACGGTTTGCATTCGAAGTTTCAATTTTATATTTTGTAAAAATAGTAAAAAAGTGTGTTTTGGGGCATTTGGGGGCATCCAAAATGTGGGCACCGGAACCCTCCTCATATATATATATAGAGGTGGGCTAAAGTGCCATAGATGGCAATGCCATAGATGCCTTTTTTTAGATATTTTTTTAAGATCCGAAATTCAATCGGTTGATCCAAACCGTTCAAATTGATCACCATATTGAAATACCATTGGAGACCAAATTTTACATTTTTTTTGAATTTTTTTGGTATTTATTTTGATATGTTCAAATTGGAGGGTCTGAAATACTTCAATTATAACGTTTATTAAAAATATCATAATAAATAGCAAAAAAATTCGAAAAAATGTAAAATTTGACCTCCAAGAATATTTTAATGTGGTGAATAACTTGAAAGGTTTGAATTGAGCATTTGGATTTTAAATCACGAAAAACGACTCTATGGCACGGGACCCTCTGTGCCATCTATGGCACATTAGCCATCCTCTATATATATATATATATATATATATATATATATATATATATATATATATATATATATATATATATATATATATATATACAGAGAGAGAGAGAGAGAGAGAGAAAGATTAATATGCACCATAGTGCATAGGGCATTCCGTGCACCACGGACTTTTTCGGGAATATTTTTGTAAATTGACAAATCTAATTTAACCAATCTAATCTACATATTGAAATCTCATACAAAACCAAAATTTACAATTTTTTAGATTTTATTACTATTTTTTCGAATTTTTTAAAACATGTCATTTTTGAAATGTTGTACTATTTACAATATTTCAAAAATGGCATGTCTTAAAAAAATTGAAAAAAATAGTAATAAAATCTTAAAAATTGTAAAATTTGATTTTCTGTGAGTCGGACTAAAAACTCCTAAATCTTGTTCAAAATGACAGATCCAAACTGTTCAATAAGATCTCCCTGTTGAAACCTCCATACTGACCAAATTTTTCATATTTTCGAAATTTTTAAGTATTTTTTTGGATTTTTAAAAATTGCTATTTTTGAACGATTCAGAATTAATTAGATTAACGATTTTCTAAAATTTCAAAAAAATACTTAAAATTTTCGAAAAAAATGTAAAATTTGGTCAGCATGGAGGTTTCGATAGGGAGATCGTATTGAATGGTTTGGATCGGTCATTTTGAACAAGATTTAGGATTTTGAGCCCGACTCATGGACCCTCTTGTGAGTCGCGACTCACCATAGCAAAACTCTACACACACACACTAGATTTGTACGTCGAATTTCGCTTGACGATATTGGATTTTTATTATAAATAATATATGGAAAAATTGTGCATTAATTTTTCAAGTCGATAGATGATTTTAAAATGAGAAGTTTTTTAATAAAAGATTTTAGTGGAAAGGATCATATTGTAAAAGTATATTTACTATATAAAACAATTTGATAAACTAATATTTGATTTGATCCTAAATCTGATATTTGAGTTGTCTATGCATAAGGAGATGCGATGAAAAAGTGTCATGTGCAAATGCGATGAAAAGGTGTCATGGGCAGATGTCATGAAAGGATTCCATGAGCGAATGCCATGTGTAGACGCCATGAAAGTTTGTCATGAGCGTGAGCAAACTATTTTTTTTTATAAAAGAAAAAGAGCACTATTTATAGATAAAATGTCGATACCATTTGGTGGAGGCATATATTTGATTGCACCCTTTGACTAGACATCTCTTAGATGATACCCTGTGGTCACCATGTCAAGCTATGCACTTTTTCAATCACACCTTATGAACCGTCAATTTGATTGCATCCTTTGACGAGACATCATTCGAATGGTACTATATAAAATATATATTAAAATAGACACATTTTTTTTTTGAACTTCAAATAGACACATTTTCATTCTCACCGTCTGGGACCATCCACTTATTTTTATTATATGTAAAATTATTGAAATAAGAAAAATTAAAATTATATTTCAAATTTGATATTTTTAAATGGAAACTACTTACGGCCATCCTTCATAATGTTAGAGATATGTCCTAGAAGCCAATCTTTTTTGCTACTTCTATGGTTTAATGTCATTGATGATTTTATATCATTTGTTCCTTGATTAATGTGTTGACAGTTCATTCAGGTTGAGGATCTGAATTATAGATCATTGTTTTTCATTTAGTAGTAAATGACAACAATAATTCTAAAACGTCCATAATCTTGATAATTAACAAGGAACATTAATTATCAATAAGATTAGTATGCAAGTTAAGTGATGATTAAGTTCTATAAATCATGGGTTAAGAGTAACCTACTTAATTGCTTATGTATATGTTAGTTGAACATAGTACAGGACATGACCCAACGAAATAAATATATGGATTGTGTTATGTGTCATTATTTATTTCGTTATGATTTTGATTCTAAGTTTGAGATGTTTATCTTTTCCGCATGAGGATAGGTTCAATAAATATCGTCTACCGCTGATTTCCGATAAGAGCTGCTATACGGACGTTATTTATGTTCTCTTGAATTGTGCGGGGAAAAGCTAAATTATCAAAAAAACCGTATGTCCCTCATTAATTCATTTAGTGAGTGACGATATCTGTTTGGGCCCCTTGATGGAGATAGATTGTTTGCTAGCAACTGATACAATTATCTCTAGATCAAGAAACGTATAATCTGCAAGAATGACGCATTCCTATCTTGGATTATACGATGATATCGTGTGACATAAGAATCAAAATAGAAAAATACTTTTATTCTCTTATGCAGGATTGAAAATATTGTAGCAGTACACTATTTATGTGAATTGGGAATCATAACGTGTTGCTAGATACCGCTTATGATTATTGGAATTAAATAGCGATTTAACTCCATGTCCAACGTAGCATAAATCCTCAAAGGGTCACACAAAATTGGTGTTTTAACCATGTGTGCATTATTTATTTATTTGCAATAGTTAGTATTGCAAAAATATGATAAGTTGATTAATTAATTAAATAGCGTTATAGACCGTTACAATTAATTAAATCAAAGGGATCATATAGAAATAAATTAATGCATTTTCTAATCCCTAAATAATTATTATTAAGTTAATAATTATTTATTCAACACATATGCAAATTAAAAGGCTTTAATTAAAGTGTTAATTAAAAGCCCAATAGGGAACCAAATTGGGAGCAACAAGAAAGGGCCATTTAATGATTGATTGAGTGGACCCATAATACACAACACAAGGCCCATAGAGGCCCTTATTGTGGCCGGCCATGCTAGGTGGTAGGTGGGGTGGCAATGTTGTAAATAGATGGTGTGAGGTAGGTAGGGTTAGCACACTATATAAAGGGTTGTATGGTTACAAATCCACCTCTCTCTCTCTTCCCCTAACCCTAGCCGCCCCCCTCTCTTGTGGTCGGCGCCTCTCTCCCTCTTCCTCTCCCTATTGCTCATGTGTTGCGCCTCTTTCTTCCTCAAATAGAATTGTTGATTTGCTAGAAGAACGGGTTAACAAGGGATTAGTCTAATCCTCCAAACTACTAGCATAGTTTGTCGAGGATTTGGTTAATACCAAAGTGGACTCGAGGAGTTGCGACTTGGAGATTGTTGGAGCACGCACCACCTTCAATCGAGCCTTGGTTCAAGCCTCTTGATTACGATATCAAGAGAGGTATATCTTTGAACCTCTTCTCTTGTGTGAATGGCTAAGTACTAGTTCCTTTGTTTGTGCATGTTTAATTGTGGCTAATTAAGAGTAATTAACCATAAAAATTAAAATTATACACTTAACTAACACATACTACCATTCTTGTCATCCCAGTGCGTCCCTCTAACGCGAATCTGACTCCATGTGTTAACTCATCTCTCATATGCGGATCTGACTTAACACGACTCTCTCTCCCTCTCCCTCCCTCCCTCCAATGATTCTAACAAGCATAATGATCAGTTTGTTGTAACAAAGGATCATCTTATAAGTGCTTATATTAGATACGATAAGGTATCTTATAAATATAAATGATCAGATCATTATAATAAGGGATCATCTTATAAAGTTTAGTAGATATAATAAATTATCATTTTATAAAGCATAAATGTTCAATTAGATGTAACGAAAGATTACCTGATTAGTGCATTTATTGGATGTAATAAGAGATCAACTTGTAAGAATAAGTGCTCAATTAGTTGTAAGAAGTGATCATCTTAATATAAACATATAAAGTGCAGATGAGAGAGATGAGAGTGAAAGAACAAAGGAGAGCGAAGGAAAAGGGAGCACATGAGATAAAAGAGTCGAGAAGGAGGGGAGCTCCCATCTTCAAGATAGGGAGCACGCTGGAGTGGGGAGGAGAGCGGAAGTGAGAGAGAGGAAGTGCTGGCGCAAAAAAGAAAAGACGCTCCCAACGTCCTTTTCATTTTTAGACTGAGATGATAATGATGACAATCTTGAAAATTACATCTATCACTCTCGTTTTTAAATTAAATGCATTGAGGTCATGTAGTCTTGTTGCTCTTTATTCTAGTGCTCATCCGACAAAATAATTTAAAAAATAAACAACTTTATTTATTAGCATCAACAAGTGTCCAAGAGATTTTCAAGGAAATTGATTACTATCATCTGCAGTTTTTACCATCCTTGTCATCACTAAATACAAAGTGAACACATAAAATAGACCAAGGTGAACATATATAATGATCAAAGTGAACACATATAAACAAATAGGTTCAATTAATATAAGTTGAATATGCATGTAAAATTCTGAACAAGTGGTGACAACGCTTATTTATTTTTAAGTGTTCAATTAGATCGTTTATATGTTTATCTTATTTGTTGCATATGTTCACTTTATATTTAGCGATGGCAGAAATGACAAAACTGTAGATGACAGTATCATTCTTGGATTTTCAACTTGCATGAAGCTTTATAAAATGATTCAACCTATCTCCTTGTTGATAATAAGGATACATTCATAATTTTAGTTTGTTTTACATTTGTTCACGAGGAAGACCAAGGGATCCATGTTACTCGAATGCATAAAAAAATTTTCTTAAAATATATGTATGATATAACGTTTAATAAGCTAAAAATTCATGTCGGTAAACTCTTGTTATACGATATATGAGGAAGGTTGAAAGATGATTGCCAAGAACTAATGTGATCTTGGTCCTTTTGTGATTTTTAAAAAATCGCTACGTTATTCAAATCAAACACGACCCTGCCACCTAGGTCTAGGGTGAGTAGAAAATTCATGACTCGACTCAGAAAAACTTGGTTGTAACTCATGCCAACGGAACTCGAGTTGGTAGAACTCGAGCTAAACTAACTTGGTTGGCCGAAGAGTCAAGTTTGAGTTGAGCTCAACTCAGCTCGTAACTCGTGAGACGACTCGTAACATAATAATAAATTTATATTTTAAATATATATTATTAACAAGATTTATGAATATTAAAAATTTATAAATTAATTATAATTTTTTTCTTCTTATGTATTTTTTATTTTAAATAATAGTTACATATGGTAGGTTGAGTTTTAAGACATATTTTATTTAAAAGAATATAAAAGACAATAATTTCATTGTTTAAAATATTGTATATGCCAATATGTTTTAAAGCTAGAATAACATATAAATTAAATAGATATTATTTTGAAGGATATATTTATTTCAAGTTAGTTCATGAGCCATGAGCTAGCTAGTTGGAGATGGGTCGAGTTTGAGCCAGCTTAAAATGTTGGAAAGTATTTCTAACTCAGCTCATACCAACTCGAGTTACAGTCGTGCCGAGTTTAAGTTGTCTCCAACTCGCTCAACTCATATGCAGCCCTACAAGGGTCCTTCAAGTTTCTAAGATGGGTCTATGAGTTTTTTTTTCCATTCACAAACCATTCCTAATTCAAGTTGTTGTCCCTAATTAAAAGCCTAGAGGGGGGTGAATAGGCACAAAAACAAAGTGCTAAACCGGTATGGTCAAAAATCGGTTCAATTCAAGTTTGGTCTACCAACAACAACAAGGTACAAGCAAATCAAAAAACAATTAAAGCAAATAAAGAAGAAAAGAAGTGACACGCGATATATTACGGAGTTCTGACCAGCTAGGAAGTGCCAGCCTTAGTCGTACGACTCCGGGAGTTCCGCAACCTCGAAATGGGACGCGCTCCGTACAATTCCACAACGAACATGACTACAATTTCGAACCAAATCACCTTGTTACAATCACTCTCAAGGTGGATTGGCCTAACTCAATTAAACAAACACAATCACTCAAAGGATTGAGGCTCTAACCAAATCACTCAACAAATCTAGCAATTAACACTAGTGGATTGGTTTACACACTATAATCTCAAAGATTTTTCTACTTTAATGCTCAAACACAAGAGAGAGTAATGTCTAACTGGTTGGAGCTCAAAAGAGAGGAATTTCAAAGGTTTCAAAAGTGTCTAAACAGTTCCAAGAGGCCCAATATATATAGAGGGCGCCAACAGCTCCAAAAACCAGTCAAAACCGACTCCTCCGTTGTACAATGCTATATGGCGTTGTAAAACGCTGAAATTGACGTTGAAAAATCAAATGGTCACAGACATCAGAGCGTTGTGTAACGTTCCATGGCATTGCACAACGCTTTAGTAAAAGTTCAGAGCAGATGCTCGACAGTTCCGTTGGAACTTGTCAGAGCGTTGTGCAACGCTAGGGAGCGTTTCACAATGGAGGAATGAAGGGAGGAAGACAGTTCTGACAATCTCAAGCAACATTGTCAGAGCGTCATACAACGCTGAGGGACGTTACACAACATTAGCGTTGCTCAACGCTGTATAGTGACGGCGAACGTAACCAGCAGTTTTTCGTGCAAAAGAGCGTGGATCAAGCATGCAACATCGCTGCTGAGCGATGTCTGAGTGATGTCTGAGCATCACGTTGTGCAACGCTATGGGGCGTTACATAACTCCTACGTTGCACAATGCCATATAGCGTTGGCGAACGGGACCCGCAACTTTGCACATAAAATCATTGAATTTGCCTGCACAACTCCAATGACACAGCATGCTGCATCGCTGTTTGAGCAGTGCAGTGTTGCTTGCTTCAGAGCACCGTTGTACAACGCTGAGTAGCGTTACACAACAAAGAAGCAGAAATATTGTGTAACGTTACTTAGCGTTGCACAACGTTCTGACAAGGGGAGATAACAGATTTAACAGGTTTAAAAGCAAATGAACTAGCATTGCACAACGCTACTGAGCGTTGTGTAACATTGTTCCAACCTTGTCAGAAAAATTGCAATTTAAGAGCGAATTAACTCTGCGTTGTGTAACGGCTATTAGCGTTGTATAACGCTTGACAGAAAAACTGAGCATTTTACCAGCAAATTGATTGAGATTAGTTTAGAGTTTAATTATACCTAAACTATTGATTCTAACTAGTCCAAAGCAATATCTTGAAGCTCCAAAACATGTGCCATACTTGCTTTAATCCATTCTTCAAAAAAAAATCTAGCTATAAAGCACTAAATGGAAATGTTAGTTTTTAGGATTTCGGTGTTATTTTGCAAATCGGCAAATCGAGAGAAAATATTGAACCAACAATCTCCCCCTTTTGCCGAGTTGCAAAACAACACCTAAGGTAAATTTGGGACTTGATACAACAAGGCGGAATACCACAAATTACCTAATTCTCCCCCTTTTTGCAAATAGGAAAAAGAATACCTAAAATGACCTTGAGTATAAACCAAGAAGAACCTCCCCCTTTTGAAAAGAATTTGACAACAAAGAATTTGGCAACAGCGTTACACAACACTCAGTAGCGTTGTGCAACGCTAGTTCATTTGTTTTAAAACCTGTTAAATCTGTTATCTCCCCTTGTCAGAACGTTGTGCAACGCTAAGTAATGTTACACAACATTTCCGCTTCTTTGTTGTGTAACGCTACTCAGCGTTGTACAACGCTTGACAGAAAAACTGAGCATTTTACCAGCAAATTGATTGAGATTAGTTTAGAGTTTAATTATACCTAAACTATTGATTCTAACTAGTCCAAAGCAATCTCTTGAAGCTCCAAAATATGTGCCATACTTGCTTTAATTCATTCTTCAAAAAAATCTAGCTATAAAGCACTAAATGGAAATGTTAGTTTTTAGAATTTAGGTGTTGTTTTGCAAATCGAGAGAAAATGTTGAACCAACACAAGTAATTTTCTCAACTGGATCCCTGGGCCTACCAAAACTACCCAAGCTCTGTCCTAAGTAAGACTAAAGTCCAATGTATTAGATGGAGAAGTCACATTCAACGTTGTTGTTCTTGAATTTTGAACCTCAAACAACCAATTGAAACCATTCAATATGATCTCTATATTAAAATCTCGTGAAAATCGAATTTTACCATTTTCTAAATTTTATTACTATTTTATCAGATTTTTTTAAATAATTAATAAGTTTTTAGATAAATAATATGTTAAAAATCCAAAAAATAAATAAATTTTAAAATTTCCAAAAATTTGGCTAGTGTACTAGATTTTAATATAAATATCATATTGAATGATTTTGATTGGTTGTTTCAGGTTTAAAATCTAAAAACGATGGACTTAGCTTTACTCATTGTTCACACAATTGTATTCTATATGGGTGTTTGGACGTATGAGAATAGTTACGAGAATAGATTATTGGAAATTGGGTAAGGCTTAAATAAATTCTATTTATAAACGAGTATTTATTGTTCTCAAATCTCAACCCATGAAATGCACCTTAAAAAGATCAAAGCCGCAAGGGGGAATTGTGGGCCACTGGGCATTCAAGTGCCTTCTTTACTTCTTTGGGTTAGGATACTTTTTGGGCCACCCAAAGCCTGATTTAGGTGGATGTTTTCACCAGAATTGCATCAAGCCGAAATTTTAAAAAATAATATTAAAATAATATAATCCAATAAAATTAATATCAATTTAATCAGTTTAATATAAATAGTATCGTAAGATCGGAATCCTGGATTCCGAACGTTAGATCGGATTCCTGGATTCCGATCTAACGTTAGATCGGATTCTGGGATTCCGATCTAATGTTAGATCGGAATCCAGGATTCCGAACAGTGCTTTAACTGCTCCATTCTGTCGTTTTTCATGGTTTTATTGTATTTCTATTATAAAAATTAATTAAATATATGAAATTTCAATATTAAATTAATATATTATGAAATTTTAGTAATATATTTTGAAGATAAGATATTAAATTAATATATTTTATTTTACTTCTATTATAAAAATTAATTAAATATATGAAATTTTAATATTAAATTAATATATTATGAAATTTTAGTAATATATTTTGAAGATAAGATATTAAATTAATATATTTTATTTTACTTCTATTATAAACATTAATTAAATATATAAAATTTTAATATTAAATTAATATATTATAAAATTTTTGTAATATATTTTGAAGATAAGATATTAAATTAATATATTTTATTATGAAGAATGTTAGTATAATATAATTCTATATTATGAATAATATTTTAATATTTAAAGTTTTGATATTAATTTGATATGGATAGTTTTATTTTTAATATTAAAAATTTTCAATTATGTTAAATGTTGTACATAATAAGTACATAATACTTTATGTAATAATTTATTTATGGCAATAATTATAATATAAACTTATAATTAAATATTAGATTTATTTCATTTAATTCATAATATTTATGTAATAATTTATTTTTATAGAACTTATTTATTTGTATGTGTTCACTTAGATCGTTTATATGTTCACTTTGTTTTATGTATATGTTCATCATTAGAAGAAGAATTGAATTTTGTAACCATAATATAGATTAGCACACTAAAATAAAAGAAAGGGAAAAATACATGAAAATCTTTATATAATTTAGCACACTAAAATAATATAAAAGGAAAAATGTACATAAAAAATCATAATATAAATGAACACACCAGGGTATTTAAAAACAAAGTAATATATAAACTTAGAGATCTTGATCATCTACATGTTGCAGAATTTCCTCCCACCAGGATTGATCTTCTTCCGCACCATGGTTGTCGGCGAATTGAGCGGCCTCGTTCCAGAAAGCGGCATCAGGTTGTTGTTCATTACTGGCACCGTGATTTTCAGCGAGTTGAGCTGCTTCATTCCAAAAAGCCTCATCATTTTCTTGTTGATTATTCGCAGCCGGGTTGTCTGCGAATTGAGCGGCTTCGTTCCAGAAAGCTGCCTCGGCTTCTTGTTGCTCAATCTCAGCCATTCTAGCTACTGCAATTTTGCGTTGTTCATCTCTCTTCTTGATCTTGATTAGGCTCTCCTTAATTTTTTTTCCAACTTTTTCCTGTTGCAACCTCCGGCTCTCTTCGGCGGCCTTTTCTTCCATTCTTCTCCTTTCGAACCATTGTTCTTTCACTCTGAATCTCTTTACAATTTCATCCCTCTCTTCTTGTTTTTTGTGTTCATCGTAGTGGTCACGCAAAATGGTATCTTTGAAATTGAAAACCTGACCACACTTTGTACAACTCACTGTGTGGTCTCCACGAAAATCGTATATGCTTTCGTAAACAATCATGGGTGTAGGATCTGGTTTCCACGGTTTGAGTTCCGGCATCGGTTCAGGTTCTGTGTAGTAATTTTTATAGAGTTCAGAGTTGCTCGACTCAGGTTTAGTAAGGTAATGTCGCAATCTCTCCCTGCGGTCTCTTTCTGGGCCACCATGAATGTGCCACTGATAATGGGTATATAATGGCCACTCGCCACCATATTGCGAATGGATATTGTAGTCGAATTTGCGGTAACATTTATTACATATCGCATGATAATCTCCTTTTTCGATCTCATTTGGATTGGCAGGGGAATGTTTGTAATTTGGCAAGTACTCATGTCGAGTAGATGGCCATTCCCGCACTTCACTGTCGGAGGTATTTCCTTTCTCTATGGTAGTGAATGTTGAAGGAAGAAGGATTGAGTGGGTGTGACATATTTTTGCTGGGGAAGAATAATTTTATAGATCAGTTTAGACTTGCAATTATTTAAAATTAATAAATATAATGTCATATCTTTTCAGACTTTATCAGAATACGTTTGTCATTTTGCATAGCTTAGGTAGGCATCAGTATACTTTTCAGACTTTATCAGAATACGTTTGTCCTTTTTGCTTTGCTTAGGTAGGCATCAGTTTACTTTTGAGCTTTTATCAGAGCACGCATGTCCTTTTGCAGTGCTTAGGTAGGCATCAGTATACTTTTGAGCTTTTATCAGAGCACGCCTGTCCTTTTGCAATTCTTTTCCAGACTTTATCAGTTGCATGAATTTAATGACATTAAAAATTAATTAAATAAAATTATTTAATAATTTGACTTAATTTGATGTAATAAAATCTTATTTAGTTGTTTGAAGTAATTAATTTTATTTTATTTAGTTAATATAAGTTGATTGAGATATTATTTTTTTAACTACTTTAATTTAATTTACAAAATAATATAAATTATTAATTTAATTTTAAAATTTTAATTAAAATATAATTATTAATTTACTTAAATTGAAAACAGTAAAAAAAAAAAGAAAAAGTATTGATTTGATTGTGTGACTATCTTGGTCCTTTGTCATTTTTGTTTTGAAAAAATGGTACGTCTAAAAATTTTGAAATTTAAGTTTAGGAAAATTCGTCCGCCAATTAACAGCTCAGTATTTTTGTTAGAATTTTTCAGAGCGTATTTCATATTTTTGTAGCGCCAAACTTTTCGAAGTGCGTCCGAGAGAGCGAGAGAGCGAGAGCGGCAGCGAAATTAGATCGGAAACCCCATATATATATAAAGGTTAGATCGGAATCCTGAATTCCGATCTTACGATACTATTTATATTAAACTGATTAAATTGATATTAATTTTATTAGATTATATTATTTTAATATTATTTTTTAAAATTTCGGTGCATCAAGTCCGTAACCGTAAGTGCAGCCTATTAAAACTTCACAGTGCTCTGTTTTCGGTGGAAGTCATTTTTGTTCTTCTAAACAGCAAGGTTTGCATAAATTTTTCTTTTCATTTTGAGTATAAAATATTCCTCTGCAAGGAGTCTATGACGCTTAAAATTCTTCAAAAGGATTATTTTCTAGGCCGTGATCCATTGATTTAGTTGTGTGTCAGATTGTTACAATCAAATGAATTTTATTGAATTGATACATCACAGCAAGCTGATTCATGAAACCAAAAATAAAGAACAGAGAAAGAGGGAGCTAGAGATATAAATGATATAAACATAATCATGATAAAATAAGATTACTCACTACAAGATGTCACTTACAAGATCAGCATCTCAAGTACAGAGTAATAATGAGGAAATAATCAAAAGCCAGCCTAAAAGGACAAAACATAACCGTTGGGGGTTCAAATTTATTGTGAAGAGATTTGCTCCACCACAACAAATTAATACAAAAACATCTAGGTATGAAACAATGTCCTCTAAGTGGAGCGTGAAATTAAATCCCTTCCAACAACAAAAAAAAAAACCCCCAAGGTAAACCCAAGATAAAACTCATTATTTCAATATACATAAGTAATTGGTGATTTTTGTTGCTTATACGCCTGGTAAAAAAAAAAAACCCCGTATATCCCTTCTAGCAGAGAATATTGTCATGAAAGGCCTCGGGAGGTTTAGTTTCTAGGCTTTTTAAAACCAGGTATATAAGCACCAGAAATTCTATACTACTAAACCGTGCGCTTCTACTATATCTTAGAAGGTATATATTATATATATTTAACGTTGCATCATATCCTTACTAATGGCAGGGATGCAACTAGAGCTCCTTGCAATACTACCCCCTTTCTTCATACTATCCAACTCTCTTCGGCTAATAGACTTGGATCTCTTTTTCCAAATCTCTTTCATGGCCTGAGCTTGAGACAAGACTGGTTGTGTCCGGCCTAGTCTGTTGAACTTCACACACACACTTACATGTGCGCGTAAAGCCTCTTCTTGGTCTCCGCCATTTTTCTCCAACTCCTCTTTCACTGCGGCAGAGCAAATTCCGCAAATCCACTTGCCAGAAAACCTCTCCTTTACACGGGAGATGTATTCTTGTGTACACTCCTCTGACATGCCGCAGCAGGTGCACTTAGCCTCCTCTACTTCTGATATGGAGCTGAGTTTTGAGTTTTTCACCTCCTTGTTGTTAAGTAGTTCGAAAGAAAGGTCGGACATAGCTCTTTGGAGTCCTTCAATGGATATCCTTTTTTGCTTTTGGGATTTCTGGAGTGATCCCTTTTGTGGGTTGATGGTTACGACCGGTGCTTCTCCGTTTGGTGCCATGGAAAGTGATCGAGCTTGTTTGAAATTGGCTGTTGTTTGTATTTTCAATTAGCAAAGTGAAGATCAAGTTTGGGTCTTACTTCTTACTTCTTAGTATGGTTTTGAGGAGCACGCATAGGACTTATTTATACTTGCAGGGGACAGTATAGTGTGTCTACAAAGTGTGGATATGGGCACTTGGACTTCCATCGTTGCATGTGATCATAATTAATAATAAAGTGGACACCAGAGACCACTTGAAAACCCTAGATTTTTCATGATATATAGGAAAAACACTATTACATGGACATAAAAAGAAACAATTTTTAATAACCGAACTACAAAGAAACCAAATTGCTTTAAATTTGTGGACATTAAAACATGCACGAGAACAAATGAATAATAGGAAGAATTTGTAGCCTCAACAATGTATCAGGTTGCAGCAAACAATCTTTTAGACGACTAATTGAGATCTATAGCTGTGAAAAAACAATTGATTCCATGTGAATTTGATGGTGATCGTATTAAATTTAGCATATATATCAATCTGTATTCCTGTTGCGGTTTCCTGTGATGGATCCAGTAGCACACTATCAGAATGAATTGGATGTAGGATATATTAAGATGCTCTGCTTACAATCCAACACAACTATATATGGATGCGGGATACATAGTTACATACAGAAGCAGATTAATTTACAAGTTTTATATATATATATATATATATATATATATATATATATATATATATATATATATATATATATAAGGGGTTAATTGACCTCCAGAATTTTTTTAAAATAACTAATTTATATGTTTTATCATTTAAAAAAAAACTAAACTAACCTAATTATATGTTATATTCTCTCTCATTTTTTTAACAAGTTGAAATAAAGAAAATATTCCGAAAATTTTCAACTAAATTGATCGCTGTGTAAGCTCATGCATGTAAATATAGTATATTATAGTTAAATTTCCTGTAATGTAAAATATTTACTGGGTTTCTATTTGGTCTTTATTGAAAATTTTGTTTATTACCTTAAAATTTGATGGACATGGAACACATAAATTGTCCATATGGAAATGCAACAGAGAATCAGGTAGATTGTGGAGTAAGGATGCATGATAAGGTATGTGGACTTGATAGTTGATAAGTTGATTAGAAAAGGTTTTACGTGTCGTTTCTTTCGTAAAAAACAATTTGTCATTAATTTGCGGTGACTAAGAGGACGGCTGGATGTTAATTAAAGAAGCTTACACACCACTTTATGACCCAATTTATGTAACTCAGTTTCATGCCCGTGAATCTTGATACTGATTGCAAAATGTTTCATGCATTGAACTTCTGTTGCAAATTTGTGAGGCCAGCCTACGTAATGAGTGGTGTTAAAAGGACCTCACATGCATACTACAAGAAAATTTCTTGGAGATTTTAATATTACACAGGATAGTAACCCGCTATACAAAAGATTCACATGAATGAATACCTCAGATCAACCAAACAAATGTGACGCTGATAAGAGAGGTTAACGGTGTGATAAGTGCTCTGATAAAAGGTCTATAAAAGTTTCTACTTTCTCTTTGTTAAAGGCTCCGTTTGGATGCGTTGAGAATAAGATAGGAAGATGGAAGAAGGGAAGAAATTTGTTGGGAATGGGTAAATTTATTGGAAAGTGTGTAATTTTTGTGAAGAGTTTGGATGGTTAGAAATAAATTTATTGGTAAAAAGTGATTATTCCTTATTCCTTATTCCGGGAAGAAGCCATCCAAACGGAGCCAAAAGAAGGTGAATATGATTTACGGTTCATATGATTCTGATGTATTAATCTCTTTTTGGTAATTAATTAATAACATGGCCACGTACAGTTCATACATAATTAATTTCCCATATATATGTGTATTTGGAAATTAATATAACAAAAGATGAGTAGGTTAGATATTATATGTGGTTCAGACTGATAAGCGCTTCCCCTTCTCTTATCCAAACAACGAACAGTAGTAACTAGTATTAAAGATTCTTGCACGAGGTACTTGCATATATACAAAGTATTAAACTGAAATACAAGAGATGAAAAATGATATTGCACAAGGTACATGCATATATAACTATATATGTTAACCAGTAAATAATTGATATATATTAGAGAAAGGATTCAATCAAAGCGCTTTGACCGGAGTCCCGGTTAAACCCCGTCAGTTCTCAATTTTGAAAGTTCAAATGACCGATCCGAACCGTCAAATATGATCTCCATATTGAAATCTCCTTGCTGACCAAAATTTTCATTTTTTTTGAAATTTTTAAGTATTTTTTTAGGATTTTCAAAAACAGCAATTTTTGTAGGGTTCAGAACAAATTAGATTAACGATTTTTTAAAATTCGAAAAAAATTCTTAAAAAATTTAAAAAAATGAAAATTTTAGTCTGTAAGGAATTTCAATATGGAGATCATATTTGACGGTTTGGATCGGTCATTTGAATTTTCAAAATTGAGATCTGACGGAGTTTAACCGAGACCCTGGTCAAAGCGCTTTAATTGAAGGCTTTCTCTATATATTAAGGCAGGATGACAGACAGAAACTTACATTATATGTACTTAACAAAGATTGAATTTGAACCCTAAGTATGGAGATCGACAGTACAGACAATCAGTAAATACTATGAAAACCAGTCATGACTAAACCTATAAAATCGTTTTTTAAAGAAAAATAATATAAGAAACTATTATTTGGAAAAAAAATAATAATAAATTGAACCTCATACATATCCAGTACTGTGCTGAAAATGTTTTAGTGATAATTTAATATGTTTGATGTTTGAAGATGTTTGTCATGGAGTCACTTTAAAAAAAAAAAAAAAAAATCGGTCAGAGTATATCAATAGAAAGATCATTCTAGAGTCAACTGTAATATATATAATCTGAATCTCAAACCAAAAAGTTAATTGTATTAGACAAAGCTTTTTCTCCCTGTAGCTTGATTAATGACAAGAAATATAATATATAACAAAAAAGGAACCCAGCATTTAAATTTTGCGACAAAAGTTATCATCTACAGGAGAAAATTGAATAAGCAAATAGGAAATTTAAACCGAATCATATAATTACATAAAGTTGATGCATGATAGAGAACAACCAGTGGGCCGGGAAGGATCTTCTAAGTAAACGCAGCCTAATCAATAGAATTGCTGTCACAATTTCGCCAAGAAAATCAGAAAACACTAATGAATTTGTGGGGCAACTAATTGAATACAATCGTAATTTTCAGTTACTATAAATTATTCTGCATTGAAAACGTATTCTATAAAAAGATGTAAATGTCACTCGCTGAGACAAAGTCCATATTTTACTCACAGAACACATTTATTAGTAGAGCAACAACTCTAACTAGCTATATATAGAGGACTCTCTTGGATGTATTTCAATGTCTTACGTGCTAGTTAGTAAAATAAGAATGAAAAAAAATAGCGACGTGCCTTCGTAAATTGGTACGTAAAATTATATTTCTTAATATAATTCAGCTAGCTTAACAGTAACAAAAGTCACAAAGATAATTATAAAAAGATTGTCTCCGCCTCAAATTAAATCTATATAGTACCAATTATAAAAAGCATACATTGCAGGACAGTAATTGAACTAAATGTGTTGTAAAAATATATAGTTAATAACTTATAAGAGCAAATGATCCAACTGAGATAGGAGCTGACACTCACTCTTAACTTAAGTCAGATAATTAATTAGCTCCGAAATTCGAACCACACATGCCACAGAAGATCTGACCTAAAAAATGCTTCACGGACGAAGCTGTAGCAGCCATTTAGGATGTGAAGCTAATAGAAGAGCTAGCTTTAGCTCGGATTTTGTACACATAATTTTGATGGTGATTGAGCGAACAGTGACATGATTATCTCTCAGCCAAGAGTTAACTTGATTCTTCGCAAAAGGCCTGGAAACCACAAGAAACTTGAGAGAACTAGGCAGAGGGGTGGCGAAGGAAGGAGAGCTTGTATTCATCTGTGCTCGACCGGTGCAATACGGGATTGAATGGCTCTCGTCGTTTTAAAATTTAACGTTTAAATTTTGAAAATGGAAAAAAAAAAATTATGCGTTACGCCAGTTGCGGTAGATACATTGTACAGTGAAGCGTAATGCGTTGAAGATGATATGCATCCTCGTGAGGGAGAGAAATTTTGAACAACTTGGATTGTATTCACGATTTTTTTTTTTTCGACGAAAGGCCGACGGGATTCAAGTCTTCCACTAATTTTCATGAAAATTTAAATATTCACAAAAATAAAATTCAAAATCAGATTTTAAATCTATGAGGTAAAGGTGTGTTGTCTTTTTTTCTACTTATTTTATGTGCAAATTAGTCCTAAATTAATTTTATTAAGCATTTAGTAAATGTTGTCATTCTTCGGATCTTGTTTTGGAAGGTCCTTTAATTTTGCGTGGTTTTCAAATAAGAAATTCAAGTAATTTTTGAAGTCTTTTAACTTTATATGTTAATGAAGAATTCACTAATTACAGTTTGAATTCATAACCTCTACAAAAACTTCATCCTTAACACTACACTAAAAGTTGGTTTCTATAACAAATACGCAATTAAGCAATACATAAGAAGATATACTGCATATATATAAACGGAGGCATTTGGAATTTTGAATCATTACCAATCGTATGTTTGATACCATATGTACTCATACCTTCACGGTTAATAGTTTTTTTTTTTCCCCCCGAAGAGATGAAAATGATCTATCATATTTGTACCGAAAGTATTCCACGTGAAATGATTTTCTTCCACCAACCAATGAAAGCGGGCGAATTGAGGCATCTCCTCCAAGGCTCCAGCATTTTTGCTAATACAGTCATATTCATATCAGATAATTGAAATACCAAGTACAATCATGCTTTCATGATTTTTAAGCATTCAGGCTTTTTTATCTGATCACGGAAAATTATATTCCCATAGAATTATGAATTGCAGGATATTAGTCTTGTTTCTTTCTTTGCTTAATTAGTTTCTTTTATTTTCCTTTGTATTTTTTCTATAATTAATTTATCCACTGGTAAAGAATGTCTTGTAAGACTTAATTTTTTTATATTTAATTTAAAAAGACAGGGACTATCCCTGTTTTTCTTCAAAAAAAAAAAAAACAAAACAAAAAGAACTCCTCCCAATATATTCCAATATACTTGCTGGAACTTGATCTGCATCTCTTAGTGTTAATAATCACGACTTGAAAACTTGAACAAGACTCCATTGACATCTTTATATTTGCGCCCTTTGTTTGGAAGTATTAGGAAAGATGAAACTAAAATGAGTTGGTTTATTGGTGAGGTTATCATGCGCAATATATGAGCATGGTACAAGCCTGAGGAAGGATTTAAAGGATTTAACTTGGATTTGGATGCATGCATTGTATCTCCCCTTTGCATGTACTCCTGCAGCACTTTATGATAAAACAACTGCATGGCGTTATCTACAAACGAGAAATGCACAGTGCTGTACAAGATGATTGATAAAGGTCAGACACTCACACTCAATCGATCTCCTTTTGTTGTTCTTTTTTTTTTCTTAAGGAGCTTTTTGTACCCATTTTCAGCAATGAAGCACAATACAAACAAAATTATAATTGCATAATAAAATCTAACTTGATTATGAAAAGCATTAATTTTTTATTATACATTTAAGTGGTATGTATAATTAATTAAATCTGAATTATAATACAAGCCATCCCCTTTGTTATCGCTGCTATTATTTTCCCCGCATAGAAATATATTCAGCATCAACTTTAGAGAAAAGGTTTATTATAAATAGGTAACTCCATAAAACAAACTTTATGTGGCTTGTGGGTAAGGCTGTCAAAGGTATGCCATTTACCGTTATATGCCGTTTCGTTTAACCTAAGTGGAACGGTAAGTGCATAAAAAATTGTACTTTTTTTAAACGAAACGGTAAGTGGCACGTTTGGTTATACCGTTTTCAGAAAATAGAGCACCGAAATTGGTTATTACAATAGAAATGGTAAGTGAAATGGTAAGTGGCACAGAAATCTCTTTCGTTTAATAAACGAAACGGTAAACGCCATACTAATTTTTACCATTTCACTAACGAAATGACAAACGACACCACACATTCCGTGCCATTTAACCACGTTAAACAGGCCTGCTTGTGGATACTACATATATAGTACTCCATCCCGCTTTCGCAACTTTATTATTTAAGGACTAAGGTGCATATTTGAGGTCCAAACTGGATAGTTTTTTAAACATTACACTGTAACGAAAATTTATCTGCATGGGCTTTATGATCAACAGTTAAGCCCATTAAGTAGCCCTTGACCTACAGCCAATGTTTTTCTTTTCTTTTCTTTTTCCCCAATGGCCCAATCAACTACAGCCCTTATATATCTATTTATTTTAGAACCACACTAATTGAACAATTAGACTGAAGCCCAGTATGATAGAAACCTGGTTTTTCTACAGTTAATGATTACCCATGAGTCCATGACCCACCGCCACCAGCATGCTAAATTCGCACTTATCACCCTTGTGAAATGTTTAAATATTTATTTTAACATAACCATGTTAAAATTTTTTCTATTGTTGCACTTAAAATCTAGCCATTCATGATTCATAAACTCCGCATGCAATAGAGACCGTTTGATTGGCAAGGAGGTGTCTAAGGCTCCATATCAGGATCACCAAAAATGTGTACCGGCAAATTTGAGAGAATCAGTATTATGTGGATTTAATTTAAAGGTGTGAATTAGTTTGATGATACGGTTCTGACGGTCTGATTATAAATTCTAGCAAATATACATATTCAGACAGTTTTAATATTCATATTGGCTCTGTTTGGATGCGTTGAGAATAAGGTAGGAAGAAGGAAGAAGGGAAAAAATTTATTGGGAAGGGTAAATTTATTGGGAAGTGTGTAACTTTTGTGAAGAGTTTGGATGGTTAGAAATAAATTTATTGGTAAAAAGTGGTTATTCCTTATTCCTTATTCCGGAAAGAAACCATCCAAACGAATCCATTGAACAGCTCAAACTTTATCCACTTTAGTGATTAATTTATTGAATGTGAAGTCATTAAGATCTCTTAGAAATAAGAGGAATAGTCTATTTATAGACGGAAAATATTGGAAAATGTGTAATTTTATGAAGAGTTTGAATGATTAGAAATAAATTTGCGTCCGAAATTTACTATTCTTGCTTATTCCTTACCCATCCAAACAACCTTTTAGAGAATACAAAACTTCTAGTACATAATTGCTTATGATGGAAAATCTAATATTTTATGTTATAATTCAAGTGCATCTAAACTATGCTCTCAGCAAACTAAACTTATGAATAATTTGGGGCCGTTTGGATCGCTTAGGAATTTGGAAAATTTTTAATTCCTAGACATAAATTTATTAGGAAGTGTATAATTTTATGAAGAGTTTGAATTGTTTATAATAAATTTATGTCTAGCAATAAAAAATTCTTTAAATTTCTTAGATTTCCACTTCAATTCAAACGGGCCCAAAGCGCCTCCCATCTGCTCTCTGGGACATAAACACTATTCTTATGCACTACTTGCTTCAATATATATTTTCACGACCCACTTTCTTGCTAGAATTAATTAAGTATTCTTCCTTTCAGATCATACACAATGCATGCACTTGCATATAGTGTTTACCAAACGGGGCGGGGCGGGGCGGGGCGGGGCGGTCAAACCCGCGGCGGTCCACGGGTTAGGACGGGGCGGGTTAGGACGGTTCACGGGTTAAGACGGGACGGGTTAGGACGGTCCATTTTAGAAATCTTGGTCCTAACTCTTCTTAAACCCGCCCCATGTAACCCGCACGGATTATGACGGTCCGGTCCGCGGGTTCTTATTTATTTTATTATTACTATTTTTTTTATTTTTCTTTAGTATTAAACTACATATATAATCACTATAACGTTTTTTTTTGCTGTTTTTTTGTGTGTTATTAAACTACATATATAATCACTATTTTTGTTTTTTCAATATTTTTTTCTGTCTTTTATTTTTCGTTAATTACTTTTATTTTTTACTTTTAAGTTTTTTCTTTATTTTTTTTACTTATATTTTCTGTTTTTTTTTTATAAGTAATTTTTTTATTAGATGAAAAAATTTGAATATAATTATATAAAGTTACCCTCCTTTTTTTCGGGATTAGCACGGGTTTTGGACGGGTTGACGGGGCGGGGCGGTTCGGTCCACGGGTTAAGACGGGGCGGGTTAACACGGGTACTTTTAGAAAGGGCGGCCCAAACCCGTCGAAGACCCGCCCCGTTCTAACCCTCCGATCCATCGCGGTTCATGGACGGTCCGGGACGGTCCGATCCATGGGGCGGATTTGGGGCGGGGCGGGTTCGACCCGGCGGGTTTTTGGTAAACACTACTTGCATAGCTTGGTTGCTGCAAGATAAAATAACAGGGAAGCGTGTTGCACATTTGCATTTACTTCGATTATTATTTTCATTAAATGTTGTCTTTTGTAACTAAAGATGAATTTAATTGCTAATCAATTGATTGCGTTTTTTTTTTAAATAATAATTTCATGGTCTAACGTGGTTTAAAGTTTTCCGTCTTGAAAAGGATCACAAATATTTATCTCTTTACGCAGAAACATAATAACAAAATATGCTATTTTCTGTATTATAGTTTTTAGTACATCTCGTCTTTTTGCAATCAGCCCATAACTACTATGGTATTATTTTTCAATTTTCAATTATAAGTTTATAACCACAAGCCCATATTAATTTATTGTACAATTAATAAGAAGCTAGCAAGGTACGAACAAGTAAATTTTATATAACCACTATGGCTCCGTTTGGATAGATGTGAGAAGAAGTGAAAAAAAGTATTGGGAAGTGTGTAATTTTGTGAAGAGTTTGAATTGTTTATAATTTTTTTTCTTCTTCTTCCTTCTTCTTCTTCTTTCTTCCAACGATCATAACACACCCTAAGCTATAATATGGTCGCATGTGGTCTAGTAGCTCAGTGGTAAGAGCATTAGGCTGACCTCCATGAGGTCAAGGGTTCAAGCCTCGCATGCACGAGGTCAAGGGTTCAAGCCCCGCATGCACCTTTAATTTCAAAAAAGTTGGATGGCAAAGACCTCCCTCTTTCTTCAAAAAAAAGCTACAATATGGTCTCTGCTCTATGTTGAGTCCAGCTAATACATTATTGTTTCCACAATGCAAAATTTATCATAAAAAAGGTTTAGTGGAACATATTAAATGAGCCAGCCAATAACTGTCGCCCAAAATATGAGTCTGTTCATAATTTCAAATTTTCAATATGTTTCTTTATAGAAAGTGATTAATTTACGAAGTTTTATAAAGAATTATCCAACGGGCCAGATAACGCCCACTGACATAAATGCCTACAATATTTCGTACTAATGTTAACTAAGAGGTCAAATCAATTTGATTAAACTGTTAATTAACATTTAATATACCAGGCCCAGAGCACTCCACTATTATTATACTTTCATATTAGAGATTATCTCCTTGTTTTTTTAATAATTTAAGAATAAATCTTCCTCTTGCATACTGTGAAATAAATTGGTCAATATGTGTTTTAGTACGCCTCCCGGTCCGAACTAAGCTACGGTCATGCATGGCTGCATAGTTCACGGATTTTTGTTTCAAAATATGAGGCCACATTAATTAATTAATATATATCACTATTAATATCATCTCAACCACAATAACAATTTCAAAGTTTGAAAATAATTCATGAATTTTAATTAATTATTTGATGAGGATATTACTAAACAATATTTAATTTTGTATATGCACTAATATATCAATTTATTTATACTTGAAAAAAATATGAAATTTAATTTTGTAAACATTTCAGTATAAATTGCATATTATTCATGTGTTATGCATGAGCTTATTAAGCTACCGTACAGCCGTTATTCTTATCTCTTTAATTTCCTCTGCCATATTTTTCTGGGGAATGAAGATAAGATAAGATGATAATTTTTATCGATATTTTAAAATAAAATAAGAATTATCATATTATCTTCTTTTTTTGTGAGGAAATTGGATATATGTCACTTCAAAACTTCAAAATTAGAGAAATACCATCTCAAAACTAATCCTTAGTTCTTTGCCATCCTAAATCTCTTTTATTTAGAAACTTGCCACCCAATACAATTTTTGTACTCCTTTAATATAAAAATAATATGAATGTACTGTATCTCAAAAATATATTATGGTATTTTCTAAAATATACCCTTCGTCCTTTTTTCCCATTATTAATTTTCTTTTCCTTTCTCTCTTGCGACCCATGTGATCTTTTTTCAAGTTTTAACTTTTCCTTTTCATTCTGTGTTGCGACTTGCGACACGAGCACCTCCTTGGAAAAGAAGAACAAAAAGATGCATAAATTTTCGATTCAACTTGCCAAATCAGATTGAAATCTTAAAATCCAGCACAAATCAACCTTTTTGAGTCCCAACTAAGTGAAGCCTATGGGACTGACGATGTGCCCCACCGAGAAACGAGCGCAACGTAGTCGCAGGGTCGCAACCCCTCATTGTTGATCGGGCCAGCGAGGTGAGACATAGTGGACCGGTCGATCATCTCTTGCCACGGCTTTGATCGGAGGTCAAATGACGCAGAATGTTGAGAGGCATGAGATTGATTCTTTACTGGAGTGGCAACGAGAGCATAATGTTCTATGATGGAGACAAAAGAATTAGGAATAACTGGTTGGACTTGCGTCACAACTGTAGCCATGGTCCTCGTCTCCTCGACCTTCTTTTCTGAGTCCAAAGGAAGTTTTCGAAGGGACAAGGGTATTTGAGGAAATACCAAAATATATTTTGACAACATGACATTCACATTATTGTTACTAGTGCTAATCTCGCGCGTTGCGCGATTCGTTTTTTTTTTCTATCTATTGTCAATGATTATTTGTGAATTGATATCTATCTAAATATATATGTTGCATAATTCATTCATATGTGAACTAATCACCTAGAAAGCTATTCATTTAAAAAATAAGACTGCATAATTTGTAAACCAAATATGCATAACAGCATCTTTGATTGCCTCAATTTTTTTTAAAAATGATCAAGACCCGCAGCCAAAAAGTGCTTTAATAATGATATGGTTTTCTTCAGCTATTTATTAGTGTACAAAAAAAAAATAAATCAAACATATATAACATAAAAGTAACACAATAAGTGTCTTCCAACGCATGTGTATATGTAAATTAGGCAATTTTATGGATTTGCAATAGTTAATACCAATAAATTTGAATGCATCATGAGTCGCGAACAATCTAGGAAAATGTATGTTGCGACCCTCTTAGATTCGGTTAGAGTAATTACATCGCACACGTCCCTCTTTTACCCTGAAATGCAATCAGATCATAAGCTATATCAGAGTTAGCAATACACTTTGGATATATTTTTAACTTGTGCAGTTCTGACATTGCACAGAAGAAACAATATAATGAATATCAGCTTCTATGGTAGTACCTTGCAAAGAGAACTGACACAGAAGGTCAGGGAGTTGAACCACTGACATCCAAGAGGAAAGTGTAGACACAAATAAACACTTGTAGCCCTAACAAATGGAACCTAGGAAGAAAATTTACAATGATATGAGGAAGCTACAATCGCATCACATTTTAAACCAAAACACAAATGAATTATTCTTGAAAACCTAATTAAAATAAAGCAGTAAGCTGAATTTAGATACAACAAGATTTTAAAAGCAAAACTTTACCTCTGCAAACATCAATTGCAAACTTCAATATTGAATTCCAATTTTACCCTGGAAGCCAAAAATTTTTGTTTCTATAAAGCTTGGTTTTTCATTGAACTGCATATTTTACTTTTCTTCCATGTCAAGTGGCCACTTGGAAGCCTATGAACTCTCTTCAACACAAATTTGATTTTTTTTTTTTTTGAGGTAAGGCCTGCAAAATCAGAATAATGAATTTATAATCATATTCTCAATCCACATAATGAATGATCTATTGAATCACTGCTCATACCAGTTTGAATTGGACAATTGTTTCTAGGCTGAATAAAAGGAACACTAACATACTTTAATCTGTCTGCCAAAATATCCCAAAGCCTAATTAACTGGACTAACGGCTGCAGATTTAACACAAAAATCTTGTATAGTATGGTTGCACTTAAGAGAAAAGGGACATTGCTCACAACCTGCCTGTGAGACTTTTAACAGTAAAAATAAAAAAATTATAGTGCCAAAATATTGATTAATCACATTTATAGATTTTAATTAGGACCTGCCACTATAATATTCTTCGAAGCATTAATACAGGTTTCAAACCAAAGGCAGTGTTGTAGACAATCAACCAATTTCAATGTAAGATGTTAGATAAAATACTTAAATACCTCACCAGCTAACTCATTTTTAGAATTGACACACTGTAAGCACTTGTTTGTCGGTGCATGAAATAAACTTTTTTGAAGTGCAAACGACCAACAGAAGAAGGATCAGATCAGTTTCACAAAATTTATCAACATAGTTACCAGTATAAGCAAAAGAAAGGGAAAAAGTTAACCAAAAGAAAAAAAAATCAGTTTTCTGAAGACCTCAGGCCAATCCTAATATGAATTTCTCTACTAAATGAAAACCTTCAAAAGGGGAAGAGAGGATACCAAATTACCAATATGACATCAAAGATGGACGGATTGATGATGTACAGATAAAAAAGGTAAATATTTCACAAACGGAGAGGCACCTGATTTTTTTTTGTTCAGCAGCTTGCATGAACTGATTTGGTGCTATCTTCATCTCTTCAACTGATTAATGAATCCAAAGCCACATCACCACATATTTGAACTGAAAAGTCATAGCACCAAGAATTTGTGATTAATTCATCTTCTGTATAATAAATCTGATATAAAAAGTTTATTATAAGTGATTTTTTTTTTCCATTGAATCCCTAATCAAATAAAAAATGAACCTTTTTTCGAGTAGCCTTTCCATGTTCTGCATGAAAAATTGTAAGATGATAAATTGAATATGCTAAAAAAAATAATATGACAAACTTGATCAGATCTAATCTGATTGTTCAATAATGAGCTTTTTTCTCTTTAGATCGTTAATTACTTGATTGCTAACCGTAAAATAATAATAACAATAATAATAATAATAATAATATGACAAACTTGATCAGATCTAATCTTATTGTTTCATTTTAGATCGTTAAGTACTTGATCGCCAATCGCCTATATAATGGTGAAAACTCTCATTGCAACTCAAACATTATCAAACAATGATAATATATTAGGATTATGTTTTGAGTTAGGAAGTACCTCTCCACTGTTAATCCTTGCAAGCACGTTCTTCACCTCATCCTGTATACTCAATCTGAAGAAGGATAAAAAATTATAGACGACAATGCATAATAAGAGGAGAAGATTATACCTTTCTCTTGACCAAATCCTTCTCAAAAGTAATCCAATTATTTTTGGCCGCTGCCTTGCTCCTAATGTCAAAATTTCAGCACCCAATCTCCTAAAATGGCGAAGAAATAAAAATTAGACAATGATGTGGTGTTTTCTGAATTTCATACATGCAATTAAAAGGAAGTATCACCTTCAGATTACTCCTGGTCCCTAGAGATTCGCTCAACTGGTATGGCTGAGAAAAATAATGCCTCTGGTGATCCATTTACCATGTAAGTTTTGCTTTCTTTAGTATGCAGTAAACTCTCATGCATAGGTTCATGTAACCACAATTCCATAACGCCAAAAAAATAAGAATACAATTTGTAATTCTATTTATCTACTTTTCTAAAAAAAAATTCTATTTATCTACTGCTCAAATCATTGCTTAACTAAATGCTAGAAACGTCGTTGGTTTAGAATTGGGATCAAATCATGCAGTCAGGTGGCAACAGATACAAACATTCCTTGTAAATAAATAAAATTTTTGAGTTGGTCGACGGTCAGATACTGAACTTTACAAAAGTAACTAACAACTCAGAGTTAATAAACCGAAGAAGAAGGATGGATTGCATTTGACCTGGGCATCGACCATTTGGAAACCCTTGAGGCTCTTGATGAGGTTCTCCAGCTCAGTGTGGCTGACGGCAATGGAGGCGGCGAACTCGCGCTGGTCGGAGATCTGCTCCTTGGTTTGTAGAAACCCTAGCACGGCTTCTTCGGCCATGGCTCACATGCGACAAAGCAAAGCTTCTGCCCTTTCGTCTTGGGAGCTGTGCAAGAGAGAGGGAGGGAAGGAGAGAAAGGGCTTAGAGCTTGTAAAAGAGAAGCACAGAGGAGAGCTGGACAGCTAAAAGAGAGAGATGAGGGAGAGAGATGTTGTCTCTTGAAAAATCGGAGAGTCAAAAAATGAAAAAAGGAAGAGAGAAATAAGCGGCTCAGATCAAACAAAGAAAAATCAACGGACATGATTCAAACATTGTACTAACCACAGTACCCACGTGCAACTCACGCTACACAAAATTTATATATTTCTAATAATAAAAGAGTATAAAAATTGTATTGGAGTGGTAATTTTCTAAATAAAAAAAATTTAGAGTGACAATGAACTAAGAATTAGTTTTGGAATGACATTTTTCAAATTTTGAAGTTTTGATATGGCATACATCTAATTTCCCCTTCTTTTTATATCCTTTTATCAAATATTATCTTTTGAAAAATACAAAAGTTCACTTCTTCCCAAACCAGAGCCACCGGTAACGTAAAGAGTCCTTCCCTGTTATCTTTCACAATTATACCATATCCAAACTATCGACATTTATGTACCAAAAAATGTGTATTTATTTATTATTATTATTTTTTAAAGACCAACAATTTGGACGAGTTAACTCTAAAAAACTTCATCCTTTCACCAAATCCAAACTTACTCTAAATCTCGTACAAAACCCTCTAAAAAAGGCAGTCATTTTTTTTAAAATATACAGAACAAAACATATTTGAGCCCTTACGGAGTCTTCTGCGACTCATTAGAACTGGACTGAACTTGAATCTTGATTAGGCCGCAAAGACAGTTGCCACGTCGGATCGGTAACATGTAAGTCTCGGGCTGCACGATCAACAATTTTTTTTACTACATTATTTTGGTTCAATATTTTTTTTTCGAACTAGAGGGGCTTAAATTGAAATTAAAGTATCCCGCTTCTGATTTCTGAGCTATTGGGTCATTCAAAATTGAATGAACGTGTACGGCATGAACTTTGAATCAGACTCAAGGATTTTTTTAATATAGTCCTCTGTTATCATTATGTGCTTGTTTGCAGTTTAGTCGAACTATAAGTCAGTAAAAATAAAGTGATGGGCTAAAATCAGCCACGACTGACGGATGCAACCGTCAGCTACGATCAAATTTCAATTTTCGAGATTCTAACAGTGGATCCGAACTGTTCAATGTGTTCTCTATATTGAAATCTCGTTGGAGACAAAATTTTATATTTTCTGAATTTTTTTAGTATTTGTTTAATATTTTACAAAATTCTTAATCTAAACAGTTCTGGACTCTTCAATAACTATGATTTTTAAAAATATAAAAAAATAGTAAATAAAATCAGAAAAATATAAAATTTGGTCTCCAATGAAATTTCAATATGGAGAACACATTGAACAGTTCGGGTCGACTGTTAAAATCTCGAAAATTGAAATTTGATCGTAGCTGACGGTTACATTCGTCAGTCGTGAGTCGTGATTGATTTTAGCCCATCTCAAAAATAAATCTAATAAAGGTGGATGGCAGAAGTTTGAATGAATTCCACAGAAATAAAAAAAGAACAGATTGTTTTCTAAAAGTAATAGTACGACTCTGACCAAAGCAAGATATCCTACTTGCAAGTTGCAAATTGCAAAGAATCGAACATGTTCTCTCTCATCTTTACAGCAACGGATATGGTGACAACTGTTTCTTGCTTTTTCTTTCTTATTAGTTTCTTTTCAAAATTTTATCAAAGGTTGTCATGCTCGTAGCTTGTAAAACTGGGGTGCTGATCCGGACAACAAAATATCTAATTCGAGCAACACTTTTAAAATTTTATGACCAGATTATCCCTAATTATATGTTATATTGTGTGACCTAAATTACCTTAATAATTTTCTTTAATTGTAGACATAAAAAAAACTTCCTTTAATTATGCTTTTCTAAATATTTCTTGCATTTTTTTGCGTTAAGACTTAAGAGAGAGTGCAACTCTTCATCTCCTCAAATTGACATTCTCCTAAAATTCGCTTTCTGCTAAAATTCAAATTGCTTTTTGTTTGATTTTGGATTTTACTCATCTAAACAAGCTTCCATTAGTTAACATCACTTTTCACATGTAACTAATTCCTATCCCAAAATAAATGTTTGTTACTTTTGCAATTTTTATTTTTGTTGTTTCGAGCGATATATAGTTGAGGTTTTCTATTACAATAGAAGTATTTATTTACAAAATCTTGGATACAAAAGAGGAAGGATTGTTCGGAAAAAGGGAGAGAGTTGTTCGCATAAAAGAAGGACAGTATGGTCATTTATAATTTTTTTTGTTGTTCGGATCAAATACTTTGTATCAATATAACATATAATTACGGGTAATCTGGTCATAAAATTTTAAAAGTGTTGCTCGGATCAAATATTTTGTTGTCCGGATCAGCACCCGTAAAACTGATTGTTTCTCAAAAATAATTATGATAACATTTATAGAAAAAAATAAAATATTAATTAGAATTTTGTACATGTTTATGATATAAAATATATTGGGTATAAAATATGGTAATTTCAAAAACTACTTGTAATGCATGGACATGGAGCGATTTAAGAATTGACGGTTAGCCTTTATAGCCACTTTATCAGTGAAAAATTCTCAGGTTATATGAATCAAAATGCACGATCTATTTATATGACAACGAATATGTTCATATAAGTTAGTTATAAATTTTGATATTATTTATCATGGTTTCAAATAAGTTTACTAGTCAATATATTGCTTCCTTTGGTTCCGTTTGGATGCAAGAAGAAGAAGAGGAAGAAGGAAGAAAGAAAAAAGAAAAATTATAAACAATCCAAATTTTTCACAAAGTTACACACTTCCCAATACTTTTTTTCACTTCTTTACTTCTTCCCTTCTTTCCACACCTATCCAAACGGAATCTTTAATAATAGGCCATAATCACAGTAGTTAAAAAAAATTACTGATTCTGACAATACAAAGAAGAAAATACAACTTTGCCTAGGTCGATGTACTTTTCTTGTATCTACTGATCTACAAAACCTATATATATAGATAAGGTTATAAGGATGAGATTAAGGTTATAGAGATATGTAAAAGTGATCCGGATATTCTTTTCCTTTTTGGAGTGATAACAACGAATATATTTATATAGCCGTCTCAACACTAAATTTTCAATTAATTAATATTGTCTAATCGATACCGTTGGAGCGTAGTTAACCTATCAGACAGATGCACATTTAATTGTTTGTTCTGGCGAAAGTTGTATATATTATTATGTTATTGAGTTTGAACATATCCGTTGTTAGATAGGTATAGAATTGACACATAATAAATTCATTATTTTACTTGACATTTAACTATCAAATCGCGCCTCTTCATTATCGGCTGTGATGCACCATTACATGGTTGTCTTAGGCTGTTCAACAATTTAGCTGACATGCTCTAACCGGCCTCTAGTGAATTTCGTGCAAATCAATAACAAATCAATATAAAAACAAGTTCTTCCCAAAGTCATGCCATGAATCCTTCAAAATTGTGCAAATGTTGACCTTGTTTTTCTTGGTCTTGGAGTTGGTTTGACTAAATGTCAAAATCTTATCAACCGTATTTATATGGACTAGCTTAAGATGCCGTTAGGGCTGTCAATCGATAAGTATATTAATAACAATAAAATTTGTACAGTCCGTGTAAATAAATTATATCAATAAATATATTAATAAAGTGTAATACTGGTGGTGAATATTTTGATTTTTTTTTTGTTTATTTTGTTTTCTTCTACACTGAATGGAAAGAATTATAGATCTTAAATAAAATCTAGCAATATTTTTTACCAATCATGCAATATAAGATGCCATATTTATCATGTAATTGTATCTTTTTAATTATGGCAATTACCCGTTATGAAAAAGGATACGAAATAGCTTTTACATGTATCCGTACCCGTTAAATTAACGAAAAAATTTTCCTACCCATATCTGTACCCGTTAACTTAACGAAAATAAAACTTTACCCATACCTGTCTTATACGGTACGGTACGGGTTGGGTAAACGAGTTTTATCGACAGCCCTAGATGCCCTCATATGTGGATAAATAAAGAAACAAAATAATATTAGATAATAACAGTATATTGCTTAATCTAGCATCGATACAAATAGATATGTTATTTAATTTGTTTCTTTATTAGACGAAAAATCTAAATATATTGTTATTTCGTATGGTGATTAATATCCGATCACAGATCAAATCCATCAAACCGCAGAAACACCTGTTTACATGTTAGACCTATCGTGTAATATCTCTACGGTCCGTGCGTTTATAAGTAGTAGAGAAGCAGAGATATATAAGATGGCACAAATGTTAACAAAACAGTAACCGTATAATCATAACACATGCAACACGATAGAGATTCCATGTCAGGTTGCATGAATTGAATCAAAATTCAAATAGAAAAGCCATACAATATTGATATTAAATTAATACATAATTATATCAAATACTGATATTAAATTGCTAAACTGCTAGTTATAAAAAACATTATTAGATTAATGTAACTATGGAGATCGATATTGAAACGATTTTTATTATTTTTTTATAAGAGTCAGCTATATTTTTTTATGAAAATTCATACATAACACTAAAATAGTATATAATCATATATTAATCAACAAGAGTAGGGACATTCCCTTATTTTGTATTATTGTATCCGCCTAATTTATATTTTTTTTCACATAATTAGTCACTTGATTAATTGATCCAGCGACTATAATTGGGTTCCCTTTCTTTTATCATGCCGGTGCCACCTGTCATCAGTATATAAACACACCGTGTTTGAAACTTTGATTAATACAAAATGTCACACAAATATATTCAGAATCCGAATTCACATGCAAAGGACTAGGTAAAGTAGTCAAGTATACTTATCGGTACGGCTGTCAAACGTGGCCGAAATGCACGGAACATCCCATACCGTTTACCGTTTCGTTTAAGAAAACGGTACGATATACCATTCCGTTAACCGTTTCGTTTCAAAAACGGTATAGAAATCCATTCCGTTATTCGTTTCACATAAGAAAATACACATGAAACGGTTTGAAAAGAGGCGAAACGGTTCGAAACGTCACAATTTCTTATTCCGTTTGCCGTTTCGTTATTGAAACGAAATGAAAACTGGTGCCGTTATTCGTTCCGTTTTAGTTAAACGGAACGGCACCACGTTGGTGGCAGTGCCGTTGACAGCTCTACTTATCGGCACGCTATGGACATGCGATCGCTATCACCTTTTGAGGTCTGCAAGGACAGACTTTGGCCCCAAGGATAAATTTTTACGAACCGCACGTATCTCAACGAATTTGGTATTAATCACGGAATATTCATTATTGATCGAACGGTTAGAATTAAAGGTCCACGCTACACAGAGGATATGGATCTTACAGATATGGTCCATACCTAGTTGCAAGTTCATAACATCACAACTGGTCCACTGGACCAACCTAGCTAACAAACTACTCTTTTCTTCTTTGTTCTGTTCTCAATCTGTACTTGGGACTTGGGACCAACATATAATTGCAAGATGCATCAATCTTCCAAGTTCAAGCCAAAAATTTATATGTTGGGAGAATGTTTTGATTTTAAGAGAAAAACGATTTTGGAAGGGGAAATTTTTCACTGTTTTGTCCTTATTGTCTGCTCTCTAATTTAAGGGGAAGGGAGGGGGGGGGGGATTAGAAGGTCAAAGAAAAAAGGGATAATTTTGTTTATGCCATTGCAAAAATTTAAAATTTATAATATGCCATCATTAAATGACTAATTGTTTTTATGCCACTGTAAAACATTAGAAGTTAGTTTTATGTCATCCGTCAATTAAAATGACAATCATGCCCTTTTGAATATGCCATTTTAAATATTGAAATTTCGAAATATGCCAATATTTAATTGGAATGATACTATATATGGGATAATTTTTGTATTTTGGGTATAATATATTTAAAACACAACTGACCCTCGCATATATACCAAAAAAAAATATTACATTTGCGATAGAATAACAAACTATACTAATTAACATAAAAGCAAGAAGGGAAACAAACATTTTATGGAAATATTTCGTACGTGAGTGAAAAGGCATGGATTTTTTTTTTCTTTTATGTAATTTTTCCAACCTAACAAAATAACTTAATAAGAAGGGTAGTTTGGGATTTTCAAAATATGCTGACAGCTTTTAGAATGACAAATATAGAATTTAGTATAATTTGGAAAGAATAAGTGGCATAAAACTAATTTTGATAATTTTATGGTGGCATATTTCTAATTAGCCATCTAAGAATGGCATATTAGAAATTGACAAGTTTTACAGTGGCATAAAACAAATTTTCTCAAGAAAAAATACATGGTAATTCTCTTCATTTTTTTCCTTTTATTTTCAAAAACTATAATCGAGAATTAGTCTTTCAGGAGCACACGCTTCTCATTCCCTACTGATTCCAAGTTTTTTTAAGTTAAAAAAAAAATGAGTATTCGACATCTTAAAGAAAATCAACGGTACTTGGGCTACAATTGTTAATTAATAAAAAAATAATAAATATAATTATTATTTTACAAAATGCAGAAAATATAACCGGACGTGCAATTGGATAAACAAAGTTCTTAATAAAAATTTAGGTCAACGATAGCATTTATATTCAATAATAACAGTATATTCTAAGATAATGTCTCTCATTTCGAAATAACATCGATCAAAATGTAATTAAAAAATTGTGCTGTGTCTAAATTTAATTATATTATTATATAAGTCAGTTTGGCGAGGGTTTCAATCAATATATTTTTAGAAATGTATAATTAATATGTATTTGGCAGAGAAAATAAAATTCAATCAATATTTAAGTAAAATAAAATTAAAATTTATTCATTTTTTTAATCGACTTGATCAGTTTAAAAAGTTTTTTATGCACCGTAAAAATATCACCTGTTGAAGTTCGAACCGAACGACAAAAGATTTTCATGTCAAATTAAAAAAAAATGACACGTTTGTACATCGAATCAATTATATCATAATAAATAATAATGGAAAACTGTGAAGTGTGAACTTCAGAAAGAAATTGTCTTAACAGCCTCAGACAAACAAAAACTGCAAAAAAATAGACCACCTCACCGAGAAAACGTGCCCAGTACGACGTTGACACGGTAATCTTTTATTTCAATACCTTGTTAGAGATAGATATTATATTAATACCCTTCTCCGCGTATAGACCGGACAGGAGACAGGAGCCCTCGTTGGACTGGACCACACAAATCCTGACTGGGTGGGCCCTCCTTCCAAATCAGACCACACATATTCATACGCAGTCAAAGAACTTTTGTTGTTTTTATTGTTTTTTTTTTTTTGTTTTGAGACATGCATAATTGCACATACATCCAATAAGTTTCTTTGATTTTTATCTGACCCTTCTGGTTGACAACTTACTTTTTAGATTTAGCATCTTGCATGTTGCATATGATGGATTAAAAATTATATATATATATGATTATGCTATTAGCCATAAAGTTTCTTAAGTGTAATATTATATATGAATTACAAAATTTGTAATATCTTGTATATTTATTTGACTCATTCGTTGAGTGAAGATTCCGTTTTTTTTAAATAATTAATGTAATGGAATATAGGTTGCTTGAAATCAGATAATCTCTTTAAATACTAGTACTAGTAGATATTATAACGCATGCATATTTCTTCTTATTTAAGATATGTTCGACCTAAAAAAACAATACAGCATAATCTTAACAGTACGATTATACATATAGTCTACTCACTGATTTTTATTGATCCTAATATCCCTCAATGTAATTTTTACCTCGTTAGTTGCAAGTCACGAACATTAAATATATTCATAACATTTACACAATTATTTACAATATTGATTGCATCATTCAATATGTGTGAATGTCTAAATATAGTTCTTATTAATGTTAATGGGTGATGGTCAAACTTCGCCCCTAAAAAAAATATATCTTAATAAAATTTTAAAATGAGATATATTTCTATAAAAGTTTTTATATTTAGGAAAAGTCGACACCAATAAATATATTTTGTAAAATTCTAAAGAAATGCATAATTTTATATAAGCAATATAATTAGAAGATAAAAAAAAGTAACGTTGTTCGAACTTAAGTATACTAAATACAAATTATTTTTAAAATTAGAAGACAAAAAAATATATACATATACCGTGTGATCAAATAATTAAAAAAGAGAAATAAAATTGAATACATAGCAGACATATACATAAGTCATCCTCAGCCAAAGAAATTTTTTTTTTCTGTTTCCAGTTGACAACTTAGTTTTAGATGTTGCATGGTCTATATCATGGATAAAATAAAAACATTTTGAATGATGCTATCAGATATAAAATAAAAAACATTTTGACAATTACTCCTATATATTTTCTCCTTCGCTATTCATAATTCTCATTGGTTTTCCAGTCTAGAATATTAAATATAAAAAATATTTATATAAAAGTTAACTTACAATATTTATTACATCGTTTGCTATGACGTATCTTTTTAATTAATATTAGATATGTTCATCGAGACTTTGCCCGTAGAAAAAAGGTATATACGTCGAATAAAAGTTTCAAATTTTAACACGAGATAATTTTTTTTGTATGGAAAAGAAATTCTGGCAGCAACAATTATATATTCTTTTAAAAATGTTAAATGCAGAATTGCAGATACAGCCGCAAACAATATAATTAACCATGAGCTAAACCCTAGTACAAAGCAAACAATCGCGATAAAAATTGCATTACTTGATAAAAAAATCATATTGTCCTTTACACTATGTTTGCATTGGGAGGAATGGAAGGGATGGAAAGAGAATTGGAAGAAAAATTGAATTTCTTTTTAATTTGGATAGAAGAAACGAGAGAAGTATTTTCTCCTGATCTTTTCCTCCTGTACAAATTTATTCCCCTTCAAATTGGATAAAAATGGATAGAGAAGAAGATTTATTTTTCTTTCTTTATGATATTTATTTTGCTTTGCCTCTCTTTAAATAAGAATATCCAAACATAGAAAAGAGGGGAAATTTTTTTTTCCCTGTTGTTAATCATCCAACACATGCATACTGTAATGATGAGAAAATTTTACATATGTGTTATGTTTTCAAAATGAAATATATTTATTATTTTAATAAAGTTTTTCATAGTTTTTCGTACTCTCGTTTCAAACATAGTGCATAATCAATTCATCAATAAAATTATTTTTATTTTGAAGAGTGCACAACTAATCCGACGGAAATTTTCTTTCTATTAAAAGTGAAGAGATTGTAAACTTATATATATCCATCGCTAACATCCAACCATTGATTAAACGATCAATGACTAAGATTGTATAGAGTAAATAATTATTTATACTTTTGTTTAATTATTTTAGCCGTTGGATATGTTGCTTTTATAAGCGGTAGGAATTATATGACAGTATAACATGAGTCATCTCATCAAAACAAATAGCAAAAGCAATGAACTTTTCACTCTCTCTATTATTCAAACAATGTGTTAGTATATTAAATAGAGATTAGATAAGAAAGTATAAAATGAGTCAGCTGATCAAAATAAAATATCAAAGAACAATAAAATTGAACAGCTGAAATTATTTTGTAGTATCACATAATACAGGTAGCCATGAATTCAACATGTACAAAATAATAATAATAAGATTTTCAGGGTTAGTAACACATAAATCCCAAAAACCAAGGTCAGAAATATTAGAGGAGCCAACCGAGTCGGACACAACTAACCGAACGGAACTAGACCTGTGCGCCCGGAGCGTCTCCTTTGACGTCTCTTCAATTACAGTGTTGCTTATATATAGGCACGATGTACTGGGTAATTACTGACTTCAACAAACTCACTACAATAATTTTACACAGTCAAAGTCACAGAAACTTAGTAAACCTTTCTTGGCTCCTTTTCCCTCCTTACTCTTCCTCACAAAAAAACAAAACTCCAACAATTTCCGTCCGCATTTCTCCAGTAACGAAACATTCAGTGTCACTCCCCATCTATTATCCGTGTGCCAGACTGAACCCCCTATCAGTTTCATCATTCGCTACGTCAATATACACACCAGATTATCCACAGAAGAACTCTGAAACAGTTGATTTGCCTTCTTCATACCTCTTTCCTCTCTCCTCTCCTTCCATAAAAGAAACTTCATTTCGTTTCTGAGAAGAGAAGAGCAAGAGAGAGAGAGAGAGAGAATGGAGCGCATAGACCTTACTACATCAGGTGCGAGCGGTCGCATAATTCCACTGGTGGGTAAGGTGCGCCGCTCCGTGCCTTCGCGCGCAGCTATCGTGCGCCTCTTCGTGTTCCTTCAGTCGATCTTGCTTTGGTTCTTCCTCGTGCTTCGTCGCACCTCGCGACTCGCGCACTTCTCCAAGTCATCATCTCCGCCGCCTCCCGGAGAGCGCAGGCGGCTTGCGAAGGCGGAGGAGGAGGATTCCAGGCGGCGGAGAGAGTTGGCGGAGGCGGTGGAGATGGTGGGACCCGCTAGTTGGTGTCGCTGTGGCACCTTTGATTTCGTGGGACCCAGAAAGAGCTCTCTCTTTTGTCGGTACTGGGTCCCAGTCTCTGGTCAGATGAGGTGAGTTCTGATTTATTAGTTTCCACTTTTCAGACTATGCTATGGTTTAGTTCAGGCAATTTGGGAACTTTTGGTGAATTGTTGAGGTTCTTTTCTGGAATTTGTTTTCACCTCAACTTGAGCTGGATTTAATTTCTTCAGTGATCGATTTTTTTTATATATTTTTTTACTCTCTTATTTTTCATTATTGCAATTTGGTCCTTAATTTTGTGTGATTAGGTTTGCAAATGCGTTTGTTCGTATGGTATGTTATGTTACTGTTGCATGTACTAACAGTATTACTATTCACTTATTTGAGAGAACGCCTATCATAAATGGGTAAGTTGATCTTAAGAAAGCTAATTTTGTTCTTAGTAAATGGGATTATTTTCTGTCCAATTACATAATTATTGCCAAAAACAGTATAGCTACTTAACTATTTTTAGATAATTTTCTACCTCAGTCCTGCACATAATTAGTAGAAATTATTTGAATATGCCTAAGTTTGGATCAAATTTCATTTCACTGGGAACACGTGTAATGTATGTCTATTGTACTTTGTACATCCTTGCATTGTGCATCACAGTGAAGTTGTTCTTAGATTGGGTATGAATGGACTTGGAATACAGTATCTGAATCAATTTTAAAATGTTTATAATCTGAATCTCGAATTCTGCATAGCTTGCATTAAGGATATGAAGTTCATACTAGGAAACAAATTCTGATCGTCTTCTGTTAATTGAATAGAAGGAACTTTGTTTGGGGTAAATCTTATTAGCCTTCAGCTAGTATGAACTATGGTTAACAGAATTCCATGCGCTAAATGATTTTGGCATGCTTAACATATTTCCTACTCTGAATTTTACAATTTTTGATGTGGTTAATCATGGACTGCGAACAATTAGTAGTTTTATTTTTTGTTTAGAAAATGAATGTTATGTGGTCGCCAACGTTGATTGCGGTGCTACACCGCAAGTGTTTATTGCGTAACAATTTGTAGTTAATAACCCATAAACCTTTTGTTTATTTGCTCATCTGGTCTACCCCTTTTGAACAAGTCTGAAACCAAAATAATAATAATAATAATAATAATAATTATTATTATTATTATTATTATTATTATTATTAGTAGAATAAAAAGAAGGAAAAATGGAAACAATACAATTTGGTCTTGAGCTGCATCCAGCTAAGTATCTTTGATACATATTTATGTCCTAAAAAGAGTAGGAAATATGTCATCTAATTGACTTCACACCTGAATAAGAAACATATTCAGAGAAACCGTTTATTATAAATGGCTGCATAGAATTGCTTAATGAGACCCCTTAATTATATTAGTGCTAAAACATAACTTGGTCCGTCAACTTCATATAGTATGAGGTGTATCTGTATACCTAAAACAAGGTATGCTGCTCTGTGTACAAAGAATATGAATCTAAATCTGATCTCTGCATTTGAGATGAGCAATCCTTCTTCTTTTGTAGTTTCTTCACATACCTATAAGTTGTTGACATTAATGTACTCAGAAGTATTTGTGTTAGGAGGCAAAATTATTTTGTGAAAGAAGAAATGGTTGGTTGTTATTGTCAGATTATAAATGGCAACTCCCTGTGATATATTCATTTTGATTTTTGGATAAAATTTACCTGTATTTTGTAATAATATGTTATTGTGTAATTGTGTTACCCCAGTTTCTTGTATTTTGCATCTTTTGATGTTTTACCTTGCAAATGCAGAACTAATTGCATGTTTGTTTTCCTTAACATTGCAGGGGTATATTGGTCCTTATTCATGGATTAAATGAGCACAGGTAATTTATACAAATACTTTGCTTATGTGGATGTGTTGTAAAGCATAGAGTAGTAGTATATTGTGTTTTGTCAGTTATAAACAATAGACATCTGATATCAATGTTGGTTTTGAAAATTTTTAGTGGAAGATATGCACATTTTGCTGAGCAGCTAACTTCATGTTACTTTGGTGTTTATGCAATGGATTGGATCGGTGAGTGACCTCCTGAAACTATTCACATTTTATTCCAATGTTTTTTTTCCCCTCTTGGGACAGATGAGTTGTTCATTTTAGATCATTTAATTGACTTAACTGACTTGACTATTGTAATCCATAATTCCCATACTTTTGAATTTCTATTATTCAAATGTTTTAGTTATGACAAAATCTACTATCAATTGCCAGGTCATGGCGGAAGCGATGGATTACATGGTTATGTGCCTTCACTAAACTATGTTGTCGAGGATACGGTAAAGTTTTTATTGGGCTAATTATCTAATTCTACTGCATTCCTTTAATTCTCCCAGCAAAAGACTCCTTTTAGGAAATAACCTCCTGTCGCATCATAGAGAAATAAGCAAATACAGTTGGTTCTTTGGATGATATCTCTGTCATTTCCTTTAAAAACCGTGACCAGCAATAATTTTTTCACTTTCTATTCCAATTTTACAGCAATTTGTATTAATTACAGACCGGTAATAATAGTATCCTGATAGTTTTAATTTTTTCGCAAAGTTTGACCTTATTTACTGATTACAACCAGGGAGCATTTGTAGAAAGAGTATCATCTGAAAATCCTGGCGTACCATGTTTTCTTCTCGGCCATTCGACTGGTGGAGCAGCAGTTTTAAAGGTATTTCATTTCGAGGAAGGTTCCGCTAGCAACATTTTGGTTGCCCCCAAATGTCAACATTTTACTATTTAGTTAGTTTTTAAAATTTTAAAATTCAAACGTTAAATCCAAACCGTTGATCTTATTTAATTTAATGAGTGATGTGTGTTCATATAAGATTTGTAAATTTTAGAGTTTATTCGATACTCGATCACAGGCTAAAACATGAAAGTATTGGAATGAATCTATCATAGTTAACAAGGTTCATTTGTTTTTCTATCTATTGATCGAGTTTCAAATAAATTCCAAAATTTATAAAACTTGTATGAAAACGCATCGCTTGTTAAACTAAATAAGATCAACGTTTTGGATTTAACGTTTGAATTTTAAATTTTTAAAAAGTAACTTAATAGCAAAATGTTGGCATTTGGGGGCAACCAAAATGTTGGTAGTGAACCTTCCTCATTTCTTTTTTAATATGTTACTTGATCTATACTTTATTCGACATAGTTTATCGTCTAACCGAGAGAAATATTAAGATGTTGAAATGTTTTAATATGTTTTCTTCTGGCAATATTTCTTGCTTATTCTCCAATATTGGGTATACATTTTCAGGCATCTTTGTACCCCCATATCCATTCAATGTTGGAAGGGATTATATTGACGTCGCCAGCATTGCGTGTGAAACCAGCTCATCCAATTGTTGGGGTATTAACTTTTCCAACTTCTAATAATGGTCTTTCTACCTTATTGTCAGGTTGTTTAATTATTCAAATTTTATTGTGACACTTTATCGCGTGGTTTATTTTGAAAACATTTGTTAGAAGGATAAATTGAATTGCCAAAACTAAAACTTGTTTGGTACAACAGTATGGGGGTCCTAATTATAGCAACTGGTGCTTCCGACGAACATGTCGCTTGGTTTCTCTTTTGTATAGGTTTTTTTCTTAGTTATACAAAATTGATATACTACCGCGCCTGGTGCTTGATTAGTGCTGAGTTATACAAAGTTGATGATTAAATTGAGTCATTTTAGTTAGGAAAATTAGATTAATTACTTATTTAGGTTAAACTGAGGTCGAATCAAAGTTGTGCAATTTAGAGCTAAATGGAGTAGAATTTTTGGTAAAAATGGAGGATAATTGGATTCTGATTTGGTCATAATGTTAACTGGAGCTATTATGCGCTCAATTTAAGACACTTGAGCTAATTTCGGAACTCATGTTTGCGAATGGACTATAGAAGGACCAGGCTGGGCAGATTAGACTTGTTTCATTTTACTTCTCTTGTAGTAAATTTTAGTTCAATCAATCTGATGTTTCTCTACAAACACTTTTTCAGGCAGTGGCACCTATATTTTCACTTGTAGCCCCCAGATACCAATTCAAAGGAGCAAATAAGCGGGGCATCCCTGTATCACGGGACCCGGCTGCCATGCTGGCAAAATACTCTGACCCATTAGTCTACACGGGTCCAATCCGCGTCCGAACTGGGCATGAGATCCTAAGAATCACGTCCTTCCTCATGCAGAACCTTAGATCAGTCACTATACCCTTTATTGTTCTCCATGGAACTGCAGATCGGGTCACTGACCCATTAGCCTCACAAGACCTCTATAATGAAGCTGTATCAGTGCATAAGGATATTAGGCTCTATGATGGGTTCTTGCACGATCTATTGTTTGAGCCTGAAAGGGATGATATTGGTGCTGACATCATTGCATGGATGGATAGAATATTGGAAAAAGAAATAAATTAGAATGAGATGTGATGGGGATCTTTGGGGGTGCCGCACTGCAAAAAACATTAAGATATCATTTATGCAATTGCCATTTCAAAATATAGCCTTTGAAATGTGAAAAGTATAGCCTTATTTATCAGAAGCCCAAGACTAGCCTCTGCTTTACTCGTTTGTTTCTCTGGAAGGATGAATTTTTGCTCAAGCAATTAGGAGAGTAGGAAATGAGTGTCAGTGGTTATGTTTTTATTGGTCGTTAGAGATGGTAATTGTTTTGGCAGGAGCATTACATGATATTTTGAGGTTTTGCTGGGTGTGCATGTGCAAATTCCTCATTCATTATTTGTCCCTGGTTGCTAAAATTGTGGCATGTGGGGAAATTACCTAAACTTGTTAATGTATGTATGAACTTAGTTTTCTTTTTTATATATATGTGTATAATATATAGTTGACAAATAACAGAATTTGGTTCTTTCATTGCCATATATGATAGCTTTAGATAAATTATATTTTAACAGCCGCTTAATGAGTACATTGCAATTTTCTTGGATGCTGGTACATTGAATGAATGTATATCTTTGTTAACTTAAGCCTGTGGAACAGTGTATGTGTCTATGGCATTGCCCGCAAAAGAATGTCAAATCTCAACACTGGAGATCTGAAAACCATCCATTACGCAAATTGTGTAAATCTTGTCTCTAATATCTAGACACTAATTTGTGATGAGAATATCACTTCAAAGGAGAAATATCTTGTTCATGAATCTGTTTACTAAACAAAAATAGCATTCAAAGGAAAAATATCTTGTTCATGCATCTTTTTACTATAAAGTATTTCTTATTGTTTCTAAACTTATATATAGAATTATAGATTAAGTTGAAAAGAGTTATAATTATGGAACTTATGTTTGTTCCTGCTTTTAAAGTAATAATTTATTTGCTAAATGCTAAAAATCGTAGGGTTTTTGTTTGATTATTCAAGGTACACTCGAATTTGGATTGACCTTTGTTCGTAATTTATAAAAGTGATTAAATTAGTTCATTTTAACAATGAATGTTGCCTGAACCATCATCAGAAATGTTTGTTAGGTTTTTTGTTAAAATAGTAAACTTTCAGATATTGACATATTGTATTGCTATTGCCGCCTCACATTGCAAATACAAAAGGTTATCGTTCATTAGCCCAACTTTGTTCGGGCCTATCCCAGCCTAGGCCTGGGTCCATGATATTTTTTGGTACTTTTTAATGGGACCTTTGGGTCCGTTATAAACTTTAACTTATAATACCAAGTTCTAAAGTAACATTAGATAACCAAGAAAAATCAAATATAATATATGGTATGATCCAACCAACGAACCAAGCCTTTCATATGGTACGAGTTATTTCTAAGAAGGTACTTAAATATTTATACTACCAAAATGTGTACGACTGATTGGCATAATCTATAGATTCCCTTAATCTATAATGGTCCATTGGCATAATCTAATTTTACAGAACAGCATATATTCCACAAAGAATTCTCTCTCTTTTTCCCCCCTCTAGTGGTCCAACATGAACATTTTAATATGAACCCAAAGCAAGGATTGAGAATTCAACATGCACGTCAAATTCATCCTATATATGTAGTTTAGCTGAGAATAAGGATCTGAAACTCACATTTTGAATTTGATACAAACCTTTATGCCTTTTTCTTTGAATATGTTCGAACGTGCGAATCATTAAATCAAAATGACAGCTATAATCACCGAAACATTTGTTCGAAGTTAGTTGACGATTAAACAATTTTATTTAAGGTCGTTTGGCAATATCAAAGTTTAATGGGATCAAGGATTAAAGTTAGTATTTTTCGTTTAGTGTTTGAGGTTAAAGTTAGTAATTGTTGTTTGGTATTATAGGTTAAAGTTAGTGATTAAAGTAAATGTATTCACTTATAACATTCATTTTAATTTAGACATTTTAGAATTCGAAAATTTTAAATCTTGAAATTTTGAAATTGGAAAATTTAAAATTTTAAAAATTTGAATTTTAAAAGGTTGAAAAATTGAAAATTTAAAATTCGAAATTTGAAAATATGAAATTCGAAATTTGAAAATTTGAAAATTTGAAATTCGAAACTTTGAAATTTGAAAATTTGAAGTTTGAAAATTTGAAGTTTGAAAATTTGAAATTCGAAATTTTGAAATTTGAAATTTGAAATTGTAGCAAGTCCAAAAATGCATTCGAAAAATGGGAGAATTATTATTAGAGGGAAAAATAGAGAGAGGAATGGCCAAATTAGGAAGGTAGTGCTAATCTTGTTTACCCCAATGTTGTTTGGCGATGCGTGGTCCAAAGGTTAGCTCGTAGACCCACTAGTTAAGCTAAACTTGTAGGGTCATTTGGCACCATCAAAGTTTAGTGGGATCAAGGGTTAAAGTTAGTATTTTGGGATTAGTGTTTGAGGTTAAAGTTAGTAAAAGTTAGTAATTGTTGTTTAGCATGATAGGTTAAAGTTAGTGATTAAAGTGAATGCATTCACTTATAACATTCATTTTAATCTACACATTTTAAAATTCGAAAATTTAAAATCTTGATATTTTCAAAATTTGAAAATTTGAAAATTTAAAATTTTAAAAATAAAAAATTTAAAATTTTGAAAATTTAAAATTTTAAGGTTTCTTCTCAAGGTTTCTTCTCAAGGTTTTTCTCTTCATATGATATAATTTTTTTTGGTGTTTGAGGATGGCTCAAATATGGAATGAACAAGTTAGGGAGGCAGTGCTAATCCCGTTGACTCCAAAGTTGTTTGACAATGTAAGATCCGTGGGTTAGCTCGTTGACCTAGAAGTCAAACTAAACTTGTGGTTGCCAAACGGACCGTAATTGTCAAACGGAACCTAAAACAATAGTTAGGGGGCTTGACCCCTAATTTTCTTCTTCTTTATTCAAAAAAAAAAAGAGTTTGTTTGCGAGAGCCAACCAAAAAAAAATAATAATAATTACAAGCTATTTTGTAATTTCAATTTATTTACTAAATACGGAATAACACTGCAATTTAAATTTACTTGCTAAATACGGAATAAGAGTCAAATAGAATTGTTTGCTAATTCGTCCAAAAATGAAATAACATTGTTTATAATATAACACTATTCTCTTTTTTTTTAACTCTTCGTCCAAATCTACCCATTATTTAATGTGGTAGTATTTTTTCCTTTAATGAAATAAAAGAGAAACACCACCACATTGTTTTAAAATAACATAACACTGTTATCATTAAATAAAGCACTTCATCTAATCCCATCATTAAAAGAGAAACACCACCACATTGTTTTATGCAAAGATTATTTAATGTTGTAATGTTTCTTCTTTCTTTTGTCGTTTTTCTTCTCTTTTTGTTATTTTTTGATACTCAGTTACTCACTGATTTGTTCAAGTCTTAGGGGGGCAAAAGGAATCCCAAATTCTGATCAAATGAGTTGCAGCTTTGACTTTTATGCGATTGGAGGAGAAAGCGAAATATCGGAATAGAAAATTCAATGTCACAAGTTTTAACTTTTAAGTAGGTTGCTCTTATTGGCTGTTGGCTACGCATAAAACCAAGAAATTTTCAAACCGACCAGTGACCACTCTCCACTATTCACCACCATTTTCCAAAAAGATGGAGACAAAGAAGCAACTGTAAAGAATATACTGGTGTTTGACCATTGACCAATTCTACTTAAATTTCCTTTATTTTTTATTTTTTATTTTTTGTCTCAGTCGGTATTTTTAGCGTTTTTCACTTTTTGACAATTCTATGCACATGCATTAACAAAAAAAAAAAAACATGATAATGCAATTTCTGTCTCCACCTAGTTCGATCATCATATCTATATGAACGTATATGTTCTAAACATACGTTCTAAATGCATGTGTGTTGAATGCAAAGGCAAAAATTGTGCATGTGTGTTGAATTCAAAGGCAAAAATTGTATGTTCGAATATATACGGTCAATGCATTAGAACTTTCAATTTCGTAATTCAAAAATCAAAATATTTGAAATGTATAACATGTATAGAATGTGAATGACGCATATATTAATGTTTTATACTAAACGCATTTGTTCACAAAATAAGTATATATAACGTTAACAAAAAAAATAATATTTACCTATTGTTATTTTTTCTTTTGATAGAGATCGGTGGTTTTATGCAGTAATTTGTACAACAGACAGCCGACATGCTAAGACTTTGTTCTAGAACTCAGTTTGGAAAGGAAGATGAAGGGATAGAAGAAGAGAGTATGGAAATTGAGTTATTCCTCAAATTTAGGGTGTAATAAGTTTTTTTTTCTTTCTCATCTTTTATACATAAAAGTTTTCTTCCATTCTCTTCTATTTTCCTCCATTTTTCTTCAAAAATTAAGTTTTGGAGCAATGAACAATTTTTTTGGGATGTAACAAGCTTTTCTTCTTTCTCCTCTTTTAATTATACATAGAAGTTCTCTTTCATTCTCCCCATTCCCCTTTATTTTCCTTCAAAAATTAAGTTTTGGAGCAAAGAATAACTTTTGAATAGTATATGGCGAGTTCATCCTCTCTCCATTTTCTTCCATTTTTCTGTTCTAGACTTCTAGAGCAATCAGACTAATCTGCTGAGAGAAATGTTACTGTTATCCATTTTGCACACAGGATGCCAACTCAAGAGAAATGATTGGAAATTTGTTTAGTGAGGTGAAAAGAAGTAGGAATTTACTCCATGTGTTATATATTAATTCATTATTAGATAAGTCCTTTAACTAAAATAAGTACAACATGGAAAGATTTTAACATACAGAACCTCCTTTCTTTGAGTCTTTTGAATTTGTTAGCTCAAGCTAGCTAGTTTAAGTTCATTTTAAGCTAAACCATATTCAAAATATCATTAAAGAAAATAAAAAATAAAATGTTAAAGAAAATAGAAAGATTAAATATCTTTCTCACGTGTATACGGATCCAATGTTTAAGTTAGTTCGATGCTTGATTTAGTTTTTACATCATCATATTTCAAATAAAATTAATTTATTCCACCCATTCAATGTCAACAATTAAACAGTAAGAAAACATGATTGTTGCCGTTCATATTCATTCCTATGTTTACAAATGACAAATGCCAAGTTCTGCACAATATAAATAAAAAAAAACTTTAAGAAAAAATATGTAAATTTTGATTTATACGCAGTGAGTGATATTATAAAGATTAATTGTGCAATTTACTTCAACGAAATAATTTGCAACCACAAAAATAAGCTTATGAGACAAGACTCAATGCCGAAGAGTGAATAGATCCCCATGAACATGCTTGACAGCTGGTGTTGGCAGACAAGATTTTATATGTCCTTGTAATATACAGTCTCCATGTATCTTTCCAATATTTGACTGAGGTCTGATGAGGTGGACCTGCCAGTTTGTTTTTAGGAGACCTGCCAGTAGGCCTGTCAAACGTTGAAACGAAACACGGAATATGTCTGTTTCGTTTTCGTTCCGTTTCAGTCGACATAACTGAAATTGATTCCGTTTAACGTTCCGTTTCGTCAAACGTAACATTTTTTCATTTAGTTTAACGTTTCGTCCATCATTTACCATTGATTTCAGCGGAATTATGTTTTCCGTTTCAGTAACGTTTATAAATTTCAGTTTCGTTTTCGTTCCATTTTCAAAAACGAAATTGAAATCTGTTTCATTTAACGTTCCGTTTGGACGGAACGGAACGGAAAACATTGCCGAAATGGAATATTAACAGCCCTACCTGCCATTTTGAAAATGCAATCTAATGATTCAAGTTTTATCAGCTTCAATTAATCAAATTAATCAGGTATCTAAAAGATAACAACAGTTTGTGCAATTGGCGGAGTTATTTTCTTAACAAAGTTCATTAAAATAACTAATAAAATTAGACATTCAATTTGTATCAAAATCAATGTAATTCATATAAAAATATATGAATTTTGTTGAACAATAAAACTGTAATCATATTTTTATGAAAAATATATATTGTTTCTAAAACAAATTGTCTATATAAGCAGAGAAAATATATGTAAAGATATTTGATGGAGAATGAGTTACGGAAGATATTGCACCCATAAATTCTTATTTAGGCTAGCAAAAATATCCATAAACGTGGAAAAATAAAGAAACATAGTAATATTACAAAATATAAAATTATTTGGTTGAAACTTTCAAATACAGTGGATATTTTTTTAAAAATAAATTATTAACATCACCTGACTTTTTTCCGTTAAAATGTCAGATTTTTTATCTGAAATTAACATCTACATCACACATCAAATCAGATCACGTAAATCAATGGTCTATAATTGATATAATAATTGTTTAGACTCCATCCGGTGAAATTGTTGTGACCTTTCTATAGATACTTTTTATAGGGTGCGTTTGGATAGGTGTGAGAAGAAGGGAAGAAGGGAAGAAGTATTGGAAAGTGTGTAACTTTGTGAAGAGTTTGGATTCTTTATAATTTTTTTTCTTCTTCTTTCTTCCAACGATCCAAACGCATCCATAAGTAGTATATAGAGTAGCCACTGTTCGTGGTGTAATTTAGATAAATAACTTATCTTTCGTTTTGACCCATTACATAGTGTACAATGCTGTTGGAATAATCAGGTTCTTTTTGCGGATAAAACCATGACTTCATTCTACGAGCGAAAGTTGGAAACAAGGTGAACAACAACTTGGTACTAATTTAATAGGTGGAACAGAATTGGACAATATGGAAAAGAGTTCCCAACCTCTCTTCCACTTTGTCTCTTCCCAAAATATGTTGCAAAACTCCAAATGGTAAAACTTAAAACAAAGAAAACTATTAGACGAGTCCGCATCAACAACAAAAGAAAAATACTGCAAGCAACACTACTAGGATATCTCATTTCCACTGACGACAAAAAGAGAATTTCAATGAAAAATGTCCTAATGCATCCGTCTCTCTCTCTTCTCCATAACCATGGAAAGCGTCAAAGGTGTGCGAACCCACAAAATAATCAAAATACTGAAACAATCCAAGTAAAACATTCCATTCCATGTACCATTGTATTTCACAAATGACAAAGTAGTCCGTTTCCTCTTTTCCTAGAAATGTCCAAAACCCTTAAAAATGGAAAATAACATCACATCCATCCAAAAGTATTACATTAAGCGACATTAACCTCACAATTAGTTTCACAATTAACTACATCATTTGCCTTAGAATTTTTATCACCATTAGCCTTGCCATCAAGCTTACCATTTGTTTCATAACTAACCTTGTCATCAGTAGTCTTGGCATCAGGATTGGTGGCCTTCTCTAACCTCTCAGCCATGCCTTTCAGACTCGAATCCAAATAACCAATTAATCCTTCACGGCTCCACCCGATAACCGGCTCGCACTCGAACGACCATTCAAGTCTACAACCAACTCCCGTGCCCGGCAAAACCCTAAAATGTGCAACATATTCACCAAAGCCCATGCTGCTTTCAACCACTCGGTAACTGAAGCTTTTCTCTACTGGGTCAAACCCAATAAGCTCTTCCTTGGCCCAGCTAACTTTCCCTGATTCGTTGGCCGGAGACGCAACATAACGGACGGAACCCGGTAACGCCTCCGACCCAGTTACCTTTTCACATGTAGCTATGCCAGGTAGCCATAGATGAAGGTTGAAGAACTCTGAAAGGAGGGACCAAGCTTGGATTTCATTTGTGGAGATGTCAAGAGCGACCTTGCCTTCCCATTTCTCTATTTGGAGTTGATCATCCATTCTCTTTTAATATTTGCAAATGGTGGGAATATAGATTGTGATTAGGATTGGAGTTAGGCCTCAAGGTTAAGGAGACGGGTTTATTTAAAGGGAGAGATGAAAGGGAATCTTTTGAGAACAGAATTTAATAAAGACTATCCATGTAATGTTTAACAAGACTACAAGAGATTTGGTAATTGGGACCTATCACCAAATCTAACAATAAATAAGAACTTTATATATTTATATGGTGCAAATTAGCAGCGAAGAAGTGCCAAAATTAATTTCAACATGTTTTCGAAACACAGGAATTTTTTTATCGTCCGAAATTTGAAAGTGTATTAAAATATTCCATTCAAAATTTGCAACAATTATCATTAGACCTGATTACATGCGGTAAACTATTTTTACAGAATTTAACGGCTTATTTATGGACAACAAAATCAATGAAGGGATTCAAAATGATGAGAAATAAATAGGCGTAATTTAAAGTCTTCACTAAACGAAATGCCCAACAATTTTTTGAGTAAATTATATGAATGACTTACAACTTTAAAGTATCATTTCATTTTATATCCACTATTTTTATTCTTTAAATATTTACTATGTACGAAACGAGTCATTCCAATATTATTATCAGTCAAAAAAATTGAGGGGATTCATCGTTAGCATATATATGTAATAATTCGCTATTATGCTAAAATAACGTGACAACATACGAAAAAAATATCATTGTTTTAATTAATGTTAAAGGCAGGACAAATTTGATGCTAAATAAAATTAGAAAAACTCAAATAAGAATTTAAATTCTTGACAATATAATTGATAATGAAATGAAATTTTTAATTCATGACAATTTAATTTCAGTGTATCGTCAGACAACAGTACCAGTGCGGTCAGTTTCTTTTTATGCAAATTTGTTAAAATTCCTCTCAGGTTGTGAGTTGACAAACTATGATTGTAAGTGTAAGTGTTGTTGTTTTAATAGTTAAAAGAGTGGTGTGCATTTTGTATAGCTTACTTGTTTCAAAAAAAATATACATATATTTGTGTAATTGACACTTTACAATTAGTAGTGCGAAAGTTTTTTTTTTTTGTGGAAAACAATTTTCTGTACGCTTAAATTAATGTTCAGCTAATGGGAAAAAAATCAGAAATAAATAATTACGTATTTATTACGAAATTAAGTGTGTTGAATTGAAGTTTATGGAAAAGGAATTGGCGTGAATCTTGTTCTTCAAACACAAATAAAAGAAGGCGCAAGATCAATTCTAGAGCGGTAGATCCATGATTCAGATAAGCATGCCTAATATTTTTCAAGTAAAATGTGGTCGTGCAAGAGGCACTACCAGTACCATCTCTTCATTGCTTTCATATTTCTACTAATAAAATACTCTCTTCGACTTTCAAACCGATAATTAATGTAGTTCTCAGTTATATGTGGGGAGATGCTTTTGAACATGATTAAGTTTGGTCAAAGCCTTTGTTTTTCGTCATCTTGCATTTTGTAAGCTTACATGTCAAGCGATTAAAAGAGGGGATTAGGAGAACCTAAGAAACAAGTAATAGGAAGATGGCAGCTGGAGAAGCACGCCAGGCTGCTTTTGCTTTGTTTAAAGTCTAGTGACATGCTCATGTTTAGATTAATTAGATTGGCAATTCAATTGGACCAATCATGCTTCGACTATCGGAGAGCTATGTTCCTATTTTGAATAGCAAAAATTTGAGACACTATAGAAGCAAAAAAGAATATTCAATTCAAGTAATTTAGATATAATCAATGAGGACTGGGATCAATTTAGATGTGCATGTTAATCAGATTCTAAGTTGTTTAGGTTCCGTTTGGATGGCTTCTTCCCGGAATAAAAAATAAAGAATAACCACTTTTTACCAATAAATTTATTTCTAACCATTCAAACTCTTCACAAAAATTACACACTTTCCAATAAATTTACTCCTTCCCAATAAATTTCTTCCCTCTTCTTTCTTCCAACTTTATTCTCAACGCATCCAAACGGAGCCTTAGTGTACGGGTTAATTAAGATCAGATCTACTCAAACGCGCAATCACATTTGTATGTTGTCTATTTGACCAAAAGCTGAAGTTAGTTTATTAGTCATAGTTTCGCGCTTCGCGAGATGTACGGTAGACTTAAGACGACCCTACAATTATTTTTTTTTATCGAAAAAAGTAGTGGGGATCTTTGGATTCTTCAAGGAATTTGGAAAATTTCATCTTCCTACCATAAATTTATTATAAACAATCCAAACTCTTCACGAAGTTACACACTTTCCAATAAATTTATTCCTAGGAATTGTAACTTTTCCAAATTCCCCAAATTCCTAAGCGATCCAAACGGCCCCAGTGATCATTGAAAAGTTAGCGGGGGAAAGCATAGTGTGCTATTATATTTGATGTGTTAAAGAAAGGCTCCGTTTGGATGGTGTGAGAATAAGAGGAATAAGGAAAGAAGTGAGAAAAAGTATTGAGAAATGTGTAATTTTGTGAAGAGTTTGGATTGTTTATAATAAATTTATTCTCTTATTCCCTTATTCCCATACCTCATCCAAACGGAGCCAAATTGAAGAAAAGTGGCAAGGAAGTAAGGAACTTATACAGACTAATATTTTTACTTCGAAAGTTTTTCCTTATACAGACTAATATTTTTACTTCGAAAGTTTTATTATCATTATTTCGAGTTTCGCTCAATAAATATACAATTTCAAATTATTCTATTAAATTTTTTAATTCAATGCCAATTGCTTTGAGAGTTTTATAAGAACAATTATATTTTCATGAGTAACTATATTAGAATTTTTCATAAGCAACAACAATGTTAGCATTTTCCAACAGCTATATTTCCAATAATTGCATTTCCATAACATTCAGTGATATAGCTTATACAATTCAATATACTATATAGGAAAATATATTTTTATAAAATAAGTATTGTTGATAATGGACTTATTAAGATGTATCAAGAAAGACTTGTAATAAAGTATAGTGAATCCCAAAATATAAAAAATTGCATCAATTTAAACATTAGAAAAAAATATAAAAAAGAAATATACATCACTGAATTTGTAGTAATTTACTAAGAATATCAATGAAATTTAATGCAACAATGATTATGAAAACGCTTGTAAACAATTAAATAAATACAACTAAAATTTCTAAAATTTTAATTTATGTGAACCATTGAAAAAATAATATCATTGATTCCTTGTAGAATGTTCATAAATTTTTTATCCAAAAATGAGAAGTTAGGTCACTTGATTTGCATTTTATTCTGATTAAAATACCCTCTATCCCAATAATATTCAAAAAATAAAAGCACTTCAAACAATTAGAATTAATATTAGAAATTTAAAATATAAAAATAATATAATTGGATTTCACATATATATAATATTCATAAAAAAATCATCAAAAATGAATTTTAAGAAGACTTGTAAACAACTAAGCAAAATATTGATGTAATGAAATATTTTGGGTCCTGAAATATAAGTAAATAACATCGACATAATAAAATTTTTAAAAAATCAGAAAATATATAATAGAAAAAATATCATTGTATTTGTTTTAAGTTTTTAAGAATGTCCATAAAATTTCATGGAAAATGATTATGAAAAGACTTACGAACAATTAATCAAAAGAACTATAATTTCTAGAAATTACTGATTGTCAAATAAATAAAGTAAAAGGTCACCACGAAAATTTGGCGAGATAAAAAATTTGGGGGACTAAGAGAAACAGTTCACACCCTACCCAGATAATTATCCTCTGTAGCGGCTACCGTGTAACGGACCTAATATTAATCATGGAGCACCCATGATCCATCGGACGGACATAAATCAGTCCTCTACTGTGTTGCGGCTACAGAAGATTTCGTTATATTTTACTTGAATTTATGTATGTTTCTAGGTACATCTTTTCATGTTGCGTATTAAATCGTAATATGAGTCTTATTACATAGAATAAGATGGGCTTCCGCCAGGAACGATCCGAAAGAGTTTGCAGATGGGGCCGCATTTTTTCTTAATTTGTTTTCTGTAGAAGATTTCGTACGGTTATTGGTTGCATGTTGAAACAATTATTTACAATGCATTTTTTGCATTAAAGGACATCCAAATTGCCACAAAAATCCAATAGAGGCACTGTAGATAATGCCCCTATACATATAAAGTATTCTTTGAGAAGTTTAATTTGGGTATGGAACGGTTAAGATCAGGTTTCATTTGGGTCAACAAACTAAATTTTACTCTGAAATAATGTTTACAATAAATAGGGGCATTTCTTCTGATAGTAGGCCGCTCCACTACTTAGGCTAATGGCTTATCCATTTTGAATCTCTCATTTTATTTCTCAAATGAATTGCCCAAAAATTTATTTCTCTATTTTAGAAAGAAAAGGAAATTGAGGGAAACAAAATTATAATCAAGTGGTGATCTGATGATAAGATAAATGTTCTCTCCCCTCAAGATTCTGATCCAGTATGCACTTAGGCCTTGGTGACAAACGAGGACAGTCAAAGCCCAGAATATTTCTTAATGAGAAATAATTTGAAAAGCCCAGTATTATTGGGATGGAATATGAATTCTGAAATTAATTTCCTTCGTTAGATGGTCTTTTGACTCTTTTGATGGGTTCATGAAAAGCCTAAATGCCTAATAGAAGAACACTTCGTTTGTAAATAATGTTTAGGCCATTGGGTTGAAGAATTGAACACCCCTGTCATCAGTTTAAATGGGCTAGTGGTGCCTACGGGCAGTGATAAAAAAAAAAAGAGATAGGCTAAAATCAGTCACGATTGACGTATGGACCCGTCAGCTGCGATTATATCTCAAATTTTAAGATTCTAATGGCTAATCTGAACCGTTCAATATGTTCTCCATATTGAAATCTCATTGGAGACCAAATTTTACAATTTTCTAATTTTATTTACTATTATTTTTAGATTTTTAAAAATCATAGTTATTGAAGGGTCCAGAATTGTTTAGATTAAGAATTTTGTAAAATACCAAACAAAAACTAAAAAATTTCAGTAAAGTATAAAATTTTGTCTCTAACGAGATTTCAATATGGAGAACACATTGAACGGTTTAGATCGATAGTTAGAATCTCGAAAACTGAGATTTGATCGTAACTGATGGTCTCATCCATCAGTCGCGACTGATTTTAGCCTATCTAAAAAAAAAAATGGGCTACTGGGACTAATATTTCGTGGAACTTGGCTATATAAGCTTTCAAGGGTATCGCCAGCCTCAGCTATTCACTATTTTCGAAGAAGAAAAGTGTTGTCATTCGAAAGGCTTTGAGGTTTAGCATGTAGATATATTATTTAAGGGAGGTTCTATGATAAACTAATTATTTTCAGACTAATTTGAGTCCTAATCAACAACAAACATTTATAATATTATAAACGGAAACACTTTGCTCCGAGCCGAGGGAAGTAGACTTTTCCTTCCTTTTCTTTATTTGTTATTATTATTTTTTTTTACTTACTTTGATTAAAAAATAGACTCTGTGATCAAGTGAATCGATTGAGTAAAAAACAGAAGTATTGTTGTTAAACGATCAATATACACAAAGACGATATCTTAAATCGCATTGAAAATTTCCAACTTAAATCGCATTAAAAAAAATAATAAACGCATTGAAAATTTCCAACTTGGTTAACCTCTTTAGATAGGATCCTTAAGTCCATCATATCAGCTTTGAAAAAACAGTAAGGCTGAATGAGACCAGAAGATTTTTCTCTTTCCAAACAGTCAATTTTGGATTTTTGATGGAACAAGAACGGCATTCTGGTTCATATTTAGGTGGCGCCAATTAATGGAGGATCACACTTGTTTTCACTGCAAGCCACATTCAATTGTTTATTTGTACTTTTTTAAAAAAAAATAAATAAAAGGTTAGGAGTCAAGTCTCCCGATTTATTTTCTAATTAAAATTCTATAAAGTATTTTCCAATGAGATATAGAAGCTGCCATCTTCCGCTCAAAGTGCATTGTCCTTTGTTTGTTAGATCTATTTTTTTTTTTTTGAGGAAAATTAGAAATCAAGCTCCATAACTTTGAATTGAAAAAGTAAAAGAGTTATACTAGTTCAATTTTATCCTCTATCGTATCATATTCTATCCAGTGGCGAAGCCAAGATTGAAGAATGATGGGGGTTAAAATCTGACTAAATGAAAATTACAAGTTTAAGTATTAATTACCTAAAATAATACTAGCAACTATTAATTTTTCTTAACTAAAATATCATTGAGCATATATTTTGAGTCTAGAGGAGGCCCATGAAGCTTAACTATGTAATTATCTTAATAAATTAATATATGATTAAGAAATATTCTAATTATTAGGGGGCTGGCCCTTGCCAGTCCGCCTGTCTTCGCCACTGATTCTATTTATTTTCAGTCCTACTCTATGGTGCATATATAGGTATTTAGGTGGCTGGTGAAATACTTTTGTTACCACATTTTTTTTTTGTGAAATATTTGGAAGACGTTTGTAAAAAACAAGACGCGTCATTGATCGTCCACATTTTTTTAAAAAATGTTGGGTAACATTTGATATTCTGTTTTTATCCGTTAAAAATTGTCTCTCGTAATATTTTATTCTTATACGGTAATAATTTCGAACGGTTGGGTAACATTAGATAACATGATGATGATTGATGATGATGATTCAACGAAAAATGTAATCTTGATAAATCAATGGCATCAAATAAAAATACTCATAAAATACAATATTGGAAAATGCTTTAGATATAACAAAAATCATAGAATTTCTTCTCATGTCAACTGTCAATAAAAAAATTATATAACTATTTACAAGTTAAACATAATAAAATGGAATAGAGTTCATATTAATTTTTCATCAACACAAATAATTTTGATGAAGATTGAGACTCATGCTGTATCTTAAATATATAGTACTAATTATGATTATATATGCATTTATATTCATAAAATTAATCGCCCACTAGGCCGTTAGATAATATGTACGAAATTACTCTTATTCAATAAGTTAACAAAGTTTTTTTATTTATCCATACGAACCGTATCCATTTTCGGTAACCTAAAAAAAAAAATCTTACACATTTCCATTTTATCGAATATGGTACAGGATAACGGTCAAGCATATTTCATTAAATGTTCTACTTATTTCATATATAAAGACAAACACCTAATTTGTGCAATATATTAATGTTGTATAGACCATATATAACACTTCACACAGGGGCGAAGCTACATGTAATAAGGTGGGTCCATGGACCCACCTCAAAAAAATTTATTTGATATTACATTTATTTTTAATTAAAAAAAATCCACAAGAAGTTAGGGACCCATCTCAAAAATTTGAAGGACCCAGCTGGACATGTCGTGTTTGATTTGAATTGCATAACAACACTTGAAAAATCTCATAGGGACCCAGGTAGCATTTGTTCCTAGCTAATCGTCTTTCTTCCCTCCTACCCAATGAATCTTATTAAGATAAAACTTAGAATAGAATGAAATTTTTAGATGAAAAGTTATTTGTAGCATATACATACTAGCGTGAATCTCGCGCATTACGTGATTCATCTATATAATATTTTATGAACTTTAAGAAATTATAAATAAAAGCTACCACAACAGATAAAAAATGCAACTCAGATATTATATAAAAACTACCACAAAAAATTAGAAAAATAAGTGCTCAATGAGATTTTTAAAGAACTTATTATGCAAAATTATGAAAAAAAAATTCATAAGAAATTGTTGTATTTTTTTGTCTTGAATTTTGGATTATTATCTTGTATATTAAATATGTTATATTAAATTTTATATTGTTATTATAATATATATTTGATTTCTCATGACTTTTTATCTAACATTATTTTAGAGTTGTTTATTTAAGAATTATTATTATACTATGTCTATATTAGACGTTACATCATATGTATATTTTCAGAAAAAAAAAAATTGTATGGACCCTGACACAGAATCCTAGCTTCGCCAGTGACTTCACATTGTCAGGAGTGAGCACTTACCGTTTGTCGTTGCATGCAAGTGGAAACATTTCATTACCTCCTCTCACCAGGCAAGCTATAATTAAGTAATTGGTTGGTTTCTTCTCTGATTCAGTCAAACCCTGGTAAATGAGTGAAATCAAGGGCTTTTCTTAGTTATCCGAAATAAAGTTTATTCAGTGACTGAATATGGAGCGATCGATACGTGACGCAGCAAATAGCGTCAAATAAACTTTTCTCCTGGAAAGAATTTTTACATAGAAAATTAGAATTGAATGAAAGAGCAATAAAACATGAAATTTTTAAAAAAAATGTCTGTCCGAAATAAAAGAAATTACACAATTATCAGAATAATTAAAATTTTGCCTCAAATTTATGAATGTTCATTCGGAGTCGCAACATACCTTCAGCAAGCTCGATTACACGAACTTAGATGTGGCAAGATTCCCTTTATTAATGAATCGTCATTATATAATAAGGTGTGTTTGGATGAGTCGAGAATAGGGAATAAAAATAAGAAATTTCGGTTTGCGTGCTTATTCTTATTCTTGTACAATTCAAACAACACAAGAATAAAAAATTTGAGTCCTTATTTCTATACTAACAAAATCATAGTATAAGAATAAGAAATATAAATAAGCACATAAATCGAAATTCTTTATTCCTATTTCTTATTCCCGGCTCATCCAAACACATGCACCCTAATGCACGGTCATAGACAAGATATCTAAATGGGGTTTTTCCAAGACAATGACAGAGTTATAGCTGGGGCACGAAAATGCTGTGGCTTTCAGAATTTTTGTCCGAGACATTTATTGTTTTTGGTTTTCATCATTTTTGATGACATGGTCCCATTCCAACAAATCGAGCTACCGCGATTAAATTTTACATTAAATTTAATTTATATATAAGGCCTGATCAAAATTTTACATTTAATTTAATTTATATATAACGAAACAACTTTACTTCCATTTGCCGTTTCGTTAAGGAAACAAAACAGATTTCGCTGCCATTATTCGTTCTGTTTCGGCAAAAAATGAAGCGGCATAATAATTTACGGTATGCCGTTGACAAACCTACCCGCAACCTACTTCCTTATTTTATTTAGCAGATCGAATGATTGTTTTTATATATATTTATTTCTTTTGAGGGTATCCTTTTCTTACTCTTTCCCTTGCCAGTAATAAGTAAAACCGCGAATTGATTACTGTTTCAAGCAGATGCTCCTATGCTTCATCCTGTACACGGAGAGACATCATTGATGCACATACCTACTAAGAGGCATTAAGATAGGACACATGTAATTAATGACTAACTACTTTACAATCTATGAATTAATTAAGTATTGATGTGACTGTGATACAACAATCCAACGGCTCCTAAGTTACTTCAGAATTATTCAACTTAGACCTTAACTTTCAAAAAAAAAATCGTGCAGGATTATTTATTGAATGTTATTTGGATATTGAAAAATATTAACTAATACTGTACGTAAAACATGTTTACAAAGTACAATGTCAAGCACATGGGTTATCAATTAAGCATCGTGTGATCCTGTTATTTAAACTCGTTATTAGAATATTCTGTTGTTGAATCCTTAATACTGGCGGCCCTAAAAAAAATTAGAGCACTGGCAAAGGGTTTTTAATTAAAATCAACGAACTGAAAAAAAGGGGAAAAAAAAATCTTAACACCATACAAAATTAACATACATGAATATATATATATATATATATATATATATATATATACACACCAATGTTACAATAAACTAGCATTAATTTATTTGCAAATTCAGGCATACTAATATTTTAACATTATCATTAATTTCAAACATGACCAGGTAAGATGCATGGAAGAAAACTTGCATTGCATTCTTTAATTATGCTGCCTTAGGTACTAATTGAGAGATAACTTCGTCAACTCTTTTAGCCATGCCTGTAAGGCCAGCTTGCAAACGAGCAATCAACGCTTCCTTGGTCGTTCCCTTTATCGGCTCTCCCTCGAATGACCATTCGATTTCACATCCTTTGCCTTCGTTCAAACCCTCCTTTTTGCTGTCTACAACCCTAAATGTGGCTGTAAATTGTCCGAAGCCCATATTGTTCTCCATCATTTTGTAGCTGAGTTTTAGAAGGAAAAAACATGGCAGTTAATAATAATTATAAGTTACTTTTGTCCTCAGGACCGTACTCAATTATCTGGTAGCTAGCTCAGAGACGTGGAAAAAATAGAAAAGGCAACATAACTAAAGCATTGTGTAAGAAAATTAATAATGGGAAGTACAAATTAATATAACTGTTGTCGCCAAAAAATGATACAAAAATTTACCATGGGTGCATCAACTATTGAAATATTTATGACACATGAATGGAGGAGAAGCATTTATAAAACTAATAAAGACCTTATTTATTTCAAACAAAAATTAAGGTCTTTATTTCATAGTTTGTGGAGGATAGATCAGCCATGAAAACTATTGTCAACACACAACACATATTAAAGAACATTTATTTAAACTAAGCATTGGTTTTCAAACAGTGCAGATCCAGAAGAATAGGTCGACTTTCTGAAGGCATGATGCTCATCACGCTAGTTTCTTTAATTACGTACCTCTATATATATTTTATATTTCAAGGCAAAAATAAAAATCACCTGAAAGCATGGCCAGTGGCGTCAAAAGAGAGAAGCTCCTCATTCGCCCAATCAGCCGGTATGCCGTCCTCCTTGTCTAGGCCCTGGCAGTACCGGATACAGCCCGGTACACCAAGTGTACCGCTTTCTTTGCGGCAAATTTTGACGCCGGGGTGCCAGCTATGGAAATCGCAGAAGTTTGACAGCAACGTCCAAGCCTGTTCGGCGGTTGCCAAGTGGACGGTGGCGGTCACCTTTCCCTCCATTCTCTCCATTTGGGGTTGCTCCGTAGAATGTTGAGTTCCTTGTTTGTTGACTGTTGGAAAAAAGAGAGAAGAGAAATGGGTTTGTGTTGAGGTTTTGAGTACGTGTGGTCCTATTTATAGAGTTCGAATTTGCCAATTTGGAGATGGGGGCATGGGGCCTTCATTTTGATTTTCTTTTTTTTTTTATATTGGGCTCCAAGCAATCTCTGAAATGGACTTGCAACAAGCCAACAAGTAATCAACTGCCGACTCGTTATTTTCCCCCCTCTTTTTTTACTTTTTTGAATTTATTATATTCGGACCGTTGAATTCACCATAATTTCAAATTCACAAATAATAATTTTTACATATAATCCAGGTTTACTTTTTCTTGTATTTTTTCCTTTTCATTATTCAGATCTTTAAATAAGCTGATAGTTTTAAAATATGGTTTACGTCCATTTCGTGTTTCATTTTGAAATATTTTATAATTGTGTGCTTTGGTTGGCTGTTTGGAGAATGGTAACATAGGTACAAGTTTTCAACTGGAGATAATTAATTTCTTTTTTGTTCCGAAATGGTTTAGCAGATAGCCAGATATTAATGTTGCGCTTTGAAAATTTTATTTGATAGCATTTTTGAAATTATATTTCTCGTTAATAACATTATAGACTTTTCATGTATGTATCATATTCAATTATTCACTGTACTAAGAAATAATTAATTGCACATTTTCTAAGTTTACTTCATCTTTAACACACGTGGGTTCTACCTTTCGTCGTATTAAAATCGATTTGTCTATTGTTCTAGCTAGATATCGTACTAGAACTCTGTAATTTAATTTCAAAACCAACAAAAGAAACTTTGAACAAGTAAGACCATTTTTCCATAATAATTGGAAAGGAACTTCCTCTGTCAAATTTTCAACCGGAAGCTTCTCTCCTCTCATAGAGTTATTTATCCGATTTTATATCGGAAAGATAAATATTTACTTAAGAGAAAATTTTAAATCGTAAATACTAATAAATTAAGAAATTTTATATCAATAAGAAAAATATTAGAGGTCTATGCAACATAAAATTAAACCAATAAATCTTGCTTAAATTCGTAAAAAAAAAATTTATGTTAATTTTGAAATATTTTACACCGTAAATACATCATGAATATTCTTTTTTTACAAGTTGGAAAAACGTTGAGTCGTGGTATCCAAATTAATGAGAAGACAAAAGTTTGAACAATCGATCAAGCAAATGAGAAACTAATTAAATGATTTTACATTGGTTGGAGGCTTGATCCCTAATTTATCTTAAAAAAAAAAATTGATGTTACATTGATATTAGGTAATAACTTGTTTTATTTCGCCAACAACAGACTCCATCTGATTCCATCAACGTGGCGCTTACTGGTCTTATGTCAGGATAATTGTTAGGGGATTTCATACTTTGATTCATTGTGAAAGCATGCATTAGTGGGTCTGGTTCAAAAAGTATGCGCATTATACCATTATATGGAGATCCGGTCGGTTCAATTAAGCACGTGGAAAAGATAAAAACCTACGCCCCAAGAAAAAAAAAAAAGAAAAATTAGGGGGAAAAAAACACGATGTGCTAAATCGCAACAGTGTTTGAATAGAGATGGGTCGTCGCAACTAGAAATCTAAATCGGCTGTCCTGTAGCTATCCTAATCATGTACAAGTTTGGAGTTACTTTCAGTTTCCTTTTGGTTTTTTCGCTAGCCACAAACTAGCTTTTCTCCTTCGTTTGTTGGTTTTGGCAAGGACGAGTAGGGGTGTCAATTTGTTGCCGTTTCGAACGTTTCCGTTCTGTTCCGTCCGGAACGGAGCGGAAACGGAAGGAAAAATAGTTACGTTTCAGACAGCGGAACGGAAACGAAACAGAATGCAGTTTCGTTCATATAGATGAAACGTAAACGAAACACTTCATTTCCGTTTCGTTCATTACTGTTATTCCGTTGGCCCATATAACTTGGCAGCCCAGCCCATTAATTTTGCAGCTTGTAAAAATAAAATAATTGCAGAGGGGTTACGGACTTATGGAGATGCATAGGTCGCGTGGAGTTACAGCTAAGAGCCTAAGCCCTAAGACCATGTGGTCATTAACCCTAGAGTGCCGTATGGTTGTCTCTCGATTGTATCTCTAGCATAGTAGCGCCGCTTCCCAATCCTGTTCTGCCTCTTCCCCTTTCGTTAGGGTTTATTTTCGTTCTCTCTCCGTGGCCTCTCTATTTTGCTGGTCTCTTCTTCGTTCCCCTTCACCGACGAGCTCTCCTGTGTTCCCTGTTTACTTGAGATCGATCTCTATCCATCGTTTCTTTCTCAATTGCAGTTGGTACTTGGAAGAATCGAAGGAAAATCGTAAAAAATTGAAGATTCAACAGGTAAGCACCAGACTAAATCCTAGATTGTACAAACTCCATGAAATTCTTCGATTTCTTGTTAGATTGTACCTCCCTCTCTCTTTTCGCTCCTCTTCTCTTAGTGCAATTTTGATTTTTGGCTTGTATTTTTGACTGATTTTTGGCTTCTATTTTTTCTGAATTTTTAGCTTCTATTTTTTATTTTTTGCCTTTAATTACTTATAAACTTGTTTGTGTGCATTTTCAGAAAATTGATGCCAGATAGAACATTGAACTCAATACAAGAGCTTCTTGTAACTTGTAATTGTAAGCTATGTTTGTCAATTCAGCTTCTAGTTTGTGATCTGTGAGTTTCTTGTAACTTGTAATTGTAAGCTATATTTGTCAATTGTCATATGTTTGCATTTTAATGTAATTATGTTAGTTCAATTTATTGTACAATCTATCATCTATGATTTTGATGCAGTGGAAATGTGCAATTTCAATTTATGGTTTTTTTTTGTTATTTTTGGTTTTTTATTCTAGTAGGATAGAGTAATTGTAGGGGTATTTGGGAGTAAGCACCAGGTTGTTTAATTTTACTCTAATAATTGCTGATATTTGTAATGGACAATTTACTTTTTAATTAATTTTGCCGACAGGTGTCCATAAAAAAATTACAATTTTTGTTGTAAAGACGGAACTTAACGTTTGTTCCGTTCTTCCGTAATATAGAGACGGAACATTAAACGAAAAATATTTCATTTACGTAATTAAAACGGAACATTAAGCGGAAATAATATTTCTGTCGTTCAGTAGAACGGAACGTAAACGTAAACACCCATTTCCGTGCTTGTTGTACACGTTTGACAGCCCTAAGGACGAGAGGAATTCGCTTCCCCAACTCCTACCACATACATCACAATCACACAAAAAATGCAACAAACACAGAACGCAATTTGAATAGCAGTCCGTCGGTCAACCGTCTTTCTAAGATGAACTTTAATTGGCAGGATGAGAGGAAGGATATCTATAGACTATAGTTCAACTATGAAATAATTGCGAAAGAAGGATATCTATAGACTACTATATTTCAACTACGAAAATATTGTATGAGTTTGGACGGCTAGAGTTTTAATAGATAAAGTTGAGACACGACATAATTTTTCCAAAGAACTAAATTTTTTGGAATAAAACAATATATATCAGCAATACTAAATCAAGAAAATAAACTGCTATACATGTTCTGAGCCCAAAAATAACTTCGGTAGTAATAAAACAATAAGAATTAGTAAAATATGAATTTATTTTTGAACAATATGACAATAAAAGTTAGTGATATACTAATTTATTTTAGAGATATTCAACGATCAAATTGATTTGATGAATCATTCTGTCAAATCTGATTAGATCTCAAATTAAAAAGTTCGAAGAATGACTAATTCAAAATGTTTAATGTGATCTTCATATTGAAATGTCATTACAGATTATATATTCATATTTTTTATATTTTTTTATATTTTTAAAGTATTTTAAAAAATTATTGTTATTGGAGGGGCCATAATTAGATTGAGGCAAAGAGATATGTAAAATTTAGTCGGCAAAGAGATATGAATATGAAAATCATTTTGAACGGTTTGAATAGTTCAACTTCATATGAAATTTTTGCAACAAGATATGATCGGATTTGACAGAGTTTCTAATCAATTTGATTTCACCGTAGCATTTATCTTATTTTTACTTTCATGGAGCTCTTTCCACCCCTTATGTTTTGTGATAACGAAGGGGAGTGATCTTAGGCCGGTGTTTATTTATTTTATAATTTATTGTTTGGGGAAATTGTTCTACTGTATTTGTATGTGTCGACAGTTAGATTCCGTTTTTCCTATTGGCACGATTTGTTTTTAATAGATATATTTTATTTTGTCTTTCAAAAAAATATATAGTATTAATTCAAACCCATGGCCACTTTTCTGCGGTAAAATGCGGTGAGATCTGAGCCGTTATTTTGTTTCTGCGCTAAGATCTGATCCTCAAATGATTATGAGGCCATACTAGTTTTATTAGAAATAATGTAAAAAATATTATAAAGAGGGAATTATCGAATATTGATAAAGGAAAACGCACGTTGTTAAGAAGCTGTAGATTAATAAATTTATTTACCCGATATCATGAGAATAAAAATTAACACTGATCGTCAATGACGAGTTAGCTAGCACGTTTTTTTTTATGATGAAAGAGAACTTAGCACGTTAACACCTAAATTATGCATCAGAAAATATTTTCTAATAATTGTCTGTGACCTCAACATCTTGTTGTATCTAGTTGAGTTGTGCTGCCCATTGTTTTCAATAAAACTTCAGAAGTCAACTTGGAAATCCGGATACGACCATATATTAAAATTATATTTTTACCCATATGGCCATATATAATACATAATACAGAGTATTTCTGATGCCATCGAATGACGGGATACAAATTACAATGCTATAGGTTTAAAAGCTAAGAGATATTCCTGTTTTGGGAAGGCGCTTGGAGGATTGCGTAATATTTGATTACACCCATTTGGTTTACCAATTAGTATTCAGCTTAGCAAATAATATTGGCTTCGTTTGGATGAGGTGTGGGAAGAAGAGAAGAAGGAAATAAATTTATTATAAACATTTCAAACTCTTCACAAATTACACACTTTCCGATATTTTTTTTTCATTTCTTCCCTTCTTCTTTTCTTCCCACACCTCATCCAAATGAAGCCATTAGAAATAAATTATGATAAAATAATGTATGTATGTATGTATGTATGTATGTATTAATATTTATACCAACTTGAATTCACTCTCTTTCAAGGCTAGGGGTATAATATACTTATAGCTAAATCTTATAGATGCTTTTGTTATATTATAATTATAATAAAATATCTCAATTAAGCATTATTGTTCCTAAATTTAATTTTCTTCACCGTGTCTAAAAATTATACTTGGATACGCCCACTGGAAACTACATATGTTGCTATATATTAATTTGAAGACAAAAAGTTTCTTTGTCAAAAAGACAAAAAGTACAATAATGTAATTAATTTGAAGACATTGAAAGTACTTCAGTACAAATAAATGAAATAATTGAGTTTATGATTGGCAACGATTGTGCCACACTTTATGACTGAAGTACTTATAATCTCTCGACCCAAATTTTTTAAATATATATATACTAAATTTACTAGATGTTATTAAAATATTTAAAAATTACAGTTGTGATTTAATATAATTAAAAAATTATATCCTATTTTAAAATTATTTTTCAATTCTATGATAATTTCCTGACTCTTTCCTGATGGTAGGTTTACTGTAAAGACAACAAGGAGTCTACTTGGTAGCCGTATCTAGGGCTATCAAAACCGTACTGTTTCGCTACAGAGGAGACTTGAAATCATTAATTTCGGTAATGGCATTTTTTTATTATTAAAGGCTCCGTTTGGATGATTTCTTCCCGGAATAAGGAATAAGGAATAACTACTTTTTACTAATAAATTTATTTCTAACCATCCAAACTCTTCACAAAAGTTACACACTTCCCAATAAATTTACCCATTCCCAATGAATTTCTTCCCTTCTTCCTTCTTCCTACCTTATTCTCAACGCATCCAAACGGAGCCAAAGTTCTTCAGGTTAATTAGCATAATAAATAAAGCTAGTATGAAGGTGTCGTGTGGTATTGGTGCAGAGAAGTTTGCTCTGTTTTGCTACAGAGGAGACTTGAAAACATTAATTTCGGTAATGGCATTTTTTTATTATTTGAATTGATGTTGAGATCTTCGTCTTTAAATTGACAAATTTCCGATGAAACTAGATTTTTTTCGGAAGAAGATTACAACCTAATTTAGTCCATGCATGTGCAGAATGTACTATTTAAAACACCTTTTATTGGTATTCAGAAAAGGCATATAAAACCAAATTTGCAGCTTGGCACCTTTTCGAATACACAGTTTTAGACTTTTAGTGGTGAGACTGAGGCCCGCTAAAAGTCAAAATTAAAAAACTGAGAATATTAGTCTCGAAAGATGCAAATTTTGTTTGAATTTGGAACTATCTGCATGCTTTTATGTGAAGGGTAAATGTTTTGCTGAATTTGGTTTCATATACGAAACCTTCAACATGTTCATTTTATGTTCTTCTATTTTTATTACTTTGAATTGTGTTATCCTTTCTCTCTATTATTCAAGTTCTCATTTCTCAACCATCGAGGACTATGCTAAAATGCAATGTTTTGAAAACCGGACCGTGCATCTCGGACCAAGATCATACATCGGATGGATAATAATTTGGTACAAAAATAATGTATACTATCACTATATCTACAATAGATTAATTAGCTATTTCATCATACAAGATACATAAAAAAATAAAACATTAATACAAGATACATTAATACCGGAGCTAATTAACCTGTTAACCAGATTGATGTACTCATGTACATCTTGGGTTAGCTGTTCACAAGCACATTAAAATACAAGATACATAAAAAATAAAATATTAAAAAAAAAAACTTTCCAAGTATATTTGAATTGAATACTGTGAGCCAGTGGCCACCTACACGGCTACACTCCTACAGGGACTCATATATTCAACTTTTTCTCCCTCTAGATTCCGTGCGTGATTCCCAAGAACACAAATCGCATTTTAAAAAAATGAACCGGATGTTTCGGTTCACCGGTTTTACCGGACCAGTATGGTCGACTTTGTGGGTCATTATCAAGTGGTTTCTTGCGTGAGATTGGACCGAACTAGTGCCCGGTACGTGGTTGAACCGCTCCGGTCCAGTTTTCAAAGCATTGCTAAAAATATCATAACCAGTGTTGAAATCTAAATGTGCCTTTATGCTATAAGAAATTCAAATATAATGTTTTTGTTGATGTCTTTTATGAAATGATGAGAGATTGGATTAATTGTAATTTAGACTATGCCCATAGACTTTATGAGTCCAAAACAAGTGGTTCATTTCGATATGGCATTTCAACTGTTAGATTAGACATCTTGACAAACTGTGTTCGAGCTTAAGATAAAGCCGATGTGTCTTTTGACTTGGCATAGCATATTAATATAGTTGTTGTTATCATAGTTGTCGGCGTCATCGTTGCAGTTATGAAAAAAATCAAGTTTTAAATTTTACCGAAATAACATCTTTTATAACTTAAATAACGAGTTTTTGCCGCAAAACACATAAGCTACAACAACCTAGAACGAAATAATGGTAACGTTATATTTTCGAAAAATCTGCGATATAACTGAAAATTTTTTGCATTTGATGCTGTAAAACGAATGGATTATTCAACTTACTAAAATTGTTTTTAGTCTAATACAAATTCATACCAATTTCTAATTTGTTTGACTTTGAAAACTTTGGTTTTGTCTATTTTACTTTTGAATTGTTAATTTTTTGTGTTTTAAATTTATACGTAATTGATAACATAGGCCAATTGTATACTTTTTTTTACACACCGTTTTTCTCCATTATATCACCGATATAACACTGAGTCGCAAAATTAACTATGTACTGTCATACCGCAAAAATCATATTTTAAAACCTTGGAAAGCATACATCTTATTTAGTCGCATGTGTTTATTTAATTCTTGATTAAGTTGATTCATAGGATATCAAATATTGTCATACTTTTTTATGTTGTAAATTGTGGTAGTGCAAACTTAATTGAGCATCGTACAATTAAAAAAAAACATGATTGATTAAGATCATTCCCAATATTTTTCATTTTCATCATTCTCTTGGAATCATTAATGAGGATAATACTTCATTAATGAAAATCATCCCCTCCCTTCCTTCTATTTCGCTCCCTCCCCCAATGTTGTGCTTCATTAATTAGTTTTTTTTTCAGAATAATTATATTCTGAAACTAGAATAATTAGCTTTTTTTTACAGAATAATTATATTCTACAACTAAGACAATTAGCTTTTTCTGAACAATTAGATTTTAAAACTACAACAATTAGTTTTCAAAACTACAACAATAGTTTTTCATAAAATATTAACTAGAATAATTATGTTCTGAAACTAAAACAATTAGATATATCAAATAAAATAGTTACTTATATTAACTAAAATAATTAGTATTCAAAACTAAAACATTTAAGAGGGAGAGAGCAAATCAGATGGGAGGGGAAGGAGAGAGGGGATTTGTCCAAGGAGATAATGGGAAAAGAGTGAAATCTTACATGTAATAAAGATGTGTGGATAGTTTCAAAGGATTCAAATGAAAATGTGTCTATTTTAATGTATATTTTATAGAGTGCTATTTGAAAGATGTCTCGTCAAAGAATACAATCAAATTGATGGTTTAAAAGGTGTGATTGAAAAGGTGCATAGCTTGACATGGTGATCATAGGTATCATCTAAGGGATGACTCGCTAAAGGATGCAATCAAATATATGCCTCCACCAAAGGTATCGACATTTTATTTATAAATAGCTCTCATTTTCTTTTATATAAAAAAAAGCAGTTTGCTCATGGCATCCTTTCATGGCTTCTTCACATGGCATCTTTCATGGCACCTTTTCATCGCATCTGCACATGACACTTTTTCATCGCATTTTCTCAATGCAGCTCTTCATAATCACACATTTATTAAGCTAATTTCAATAATTCCCTACTTTTTTTATAGACTACATATATTTCCATCAAATCCTTTCAATGCACTATGCTCATGGAATCCTTTCATGGCATCCAGTCATGGCACCCTTCCATGATATTTACACATGACATTCACCCATAGGCCATAGCACTTTTTCATCGCATCAGCTCATGGTATCTATTGATCGCATCTTCTCAATGCACCTCTTCACGCATTTATCAAGCTATTTCCAACAATCCTCCACTTAGATTGATAAATAATAATAAATCATATTTTATGTATAGTACTAGTCCAACCAATGCTTTATGGAGAACCAATCTATAGAAATGCCAGACAATGACAGCGGTGGAGAAAATTATTCAACGAAACCAATACAACCACACCAGATTGAGATTAAAGAAGAAAATCAATCTATACAAATGTCAGAAAGTGAAACTAAATGAGAAAACTACATAATGGAGCAAATGCCTCTTAATCATGAAGATATATTAGATGAAGAATTTGAAGACAAACGGATTATAAAGTAGCAAACTTTAATTTCCATTTCTATTACTTAGTAAAAATGTAATAGTTAATGTACATCTATGTATGATTTGAATACCTCCCTTATATTATTATAATAAACAATATCATGTGTAAAATATGTAATGGAACCACTATTTAATTTATTATTATTTTCATTTTTTATTCACATTTCACTTCAATTCAATTAGAATTTACAATTTTATAATTATTGTTATTTTTATTTCCTCATCAAATGTCAGTTTATCAAATTGTCTTATATAGTAAATATATTTTTATAATAGGATCATTTTCACTAAAATCTTTTATTAAAAATCTTTTCATTTCAAAATTATTTATCGACTTGAAAAATTAAGACAAAATTTTTTTCATATATTGTTTATAATAAAATTTCAATATCGTGCAGCGAAGCTCGAAGTACAAAAATCTAGTAAACATTCATTTATTAAGGATGAAGAATGATGAGGAATCCCTAGATAAACCTTTCCGAAAATGGAAAAAATAAATTAAGGAAGGATGATGGGGAATTGCTTTTGACAACCGAGTTTTTGCTGCTCGCAACATAATATTTTTTCAAATGACTAAACTATCCTTGATATCAATTACGATTTGTATTCTTAGATTTACCGCATTTACTTAATAATATTTTCTTTTCTTCTATATTTTCCACTAAACCGTATTCTCCTTCTAATTAATAATATTTACAGAAATTTGGATTGTCAATAACCGCATCGTTCTTCTTTTCCTCTAAGAAATTTAGAATTTGGAGTTAGTTTTGACAAATTGGTAACTTGAAAGAAAAAATCAACCTTTCATAACGAAAAATCACAAATTCATGCACAAATTTAATTTATGTTGGTTTGTGGATGCAAAAGCGGAAAGCCATTAAAAAATGAAGGGACTGGAGGAATGGAGCCATTATAAAAGGAAATATAATTAAGTAAATTAGGTAAATCTAAGAATACAAATCGTAATTGATATCGAGGGCAGTTTAGTCATTTAAAAATATTTTAAGTTACAAGAAGCAAAAACTCGGTTGTAAAAAATAATTTTCCGAATGATGGGATGATAGAATCTTGGAATGATCTTAAGCAATTCCGATTAAAAAAATACTTACGAAATTTGTTTTTGTTTAGCAGTTTTTAATGAGCATTTAAATTTTAAACAAATGTATAAATCTTAGAATAGGAAAGCAAATGAAGAACGTTTAGGCCAGATTTTGATGAAATAATTATAAATTCTAAAAATGGACTGTATTTGAGTTGTAGGTCGGGTCCAATGATATAGGCTGGGTTTTATTGCTTAATTTTCTTTTTCGTTAACTAAATATATAATTTCTATAATTAAAATGCTAAGCCAACCTGCTAGATTAAAAACCATTTGTAATGCATATATCAAATACGCAAAAAAAACTATACATTAGCATCGCAGTAATTTCTAAGGCACATTTTAAACGTGCATAAAAATGATAATTTCTTTCACAACGACGCAGCCTTTCAAAATTATGTGGTCCTGTAAATCGCTTGTTCAAATTATACATCATGCAACTTTGGAAAAGCACTGTTTGAACTCCGGTTTCGTTTCCAAAATTCAAGGAATAGCAACCCACTCAGTGCTCCAGATGTCAAACCAAAAGATCGGCAAAAATAAGACTTTTGGTTATATTGAGGGCAATATCTTTGTTTCATTTTACTCCGCCGCAAACTAAATGGATAATATGGTTCTCTCTCTCATTTTCAGTGATGGAAACTCATTACTACAGCCGGAGAAAATAGACGCAAGGATTTGAAATTTGTGATTCTCTAATAAAAAAAATTTAACAAGTAAGGACCGAAATTTTATTATATAAAGGGGACAGAACTATAGAAGAAATTTTTTTTTAAAAAAAATGGAAGTTTACATGAAATAAGTTGCTGAACTATTGCCAATGGTCGACTCCTGAAGCTTAAACAATATTATTTATGACATTAGAAAATGTGAGAGTCTTTTTCAACTTTCTTAGTATGTATTCATTTTTCTCATGATACTATTTAAGCAAAAAAAAGGAAAAGAAAAGAAAAAACGAAATTGAGATATCTTTTAAATGCATGGGCTGTTTGTTAGGCTATAACAGCTAATGGGTTCCAAAACTTCCAACCTTGCTTTGTCTTTATACTTGGGCTGGTATGGGTATATGGATTAACAGCCCCTTCTTCAGGGATATAAATTTTGGATCGGTTGATAATTTTTTGTTACGAATGGTTGCCGTTTACAATTTAAATATGGCCTTAGTTATGGACCAAAGCGTTATAAATTATTAGCCCATAGGGGTTACAAAGAAATTTAGTTCTGACCAATTTAGGCCCAGATGTAAGGCTGTGTTTGGATTGGAGTGGGAAGAAGAGAATAAGGGAAGAATGACCCAAATTTATTATTAAACAATCCAAATTCTTCACAAAGTTACACACTTCTCAATACTTCTTTACACTTCTTCCCTTCTTTTCACACCTCATCCAAACGGAGCCTAATATCCTTCATTCCTTTTCATGCTACGGAGTATGGACTTATTCATAAGCAGTTAAGCACTCTTTGTTCTTGTTTAATTTCTACGCCACAATCAGAAGAAAACATTGATTTATTATTTTATTTTTTTTGAAGAAAAAGGGAGGTCTTTGCCATCCAACTTTTTTTGAAATTAAAGTTGTATGCGAGACTTGAACCTTTGACTTCTTGAAGACCGGCCTAGTACTCTTACCACTAGCCACTAGGTCACATGCATTGATTTAACTTTTGTAATGATATTTTACAAATCTTTTGATGATTTGCCCACTGTTTTCTTTAAAAAATTTCTAATATTAGGCGGTTCTTTCCTCCAAAATTCAGAAATAAAGGCTGGTCTACTCTCATTTTAATTACTGAAAAGACGAATAGCCCAATGAAAATGGTATATAGAAAGTGATTTCAAAAGTGGGCAAAGCACCAAAAGACTGAGGTCCAAAAAGATATCCAAAAGCCGCAATTCTCCAAAATGGACCAAATACAAACCATCTGGTTTCCAGAAAGCATCAACTGATCAGAAAAACCATCTCTAGTCAAATTTCATTTTGATCGTGACAAGAACAAACAGTCAATCTGAGTTCTTCAAATTTCAACGCATCATTCTTTTATTTTGATCTATTGTCTGCTATAACAGAAAATATATTTTTTTTACAAGACATATGTACATAATCATATAAGTTAAAAATTTTACTTACAAATGTTTGGCACATTTTTTTATGAAGTTTCTTTTTTCTTTCTCTCGTTTCTATAATTAATTCTTTGTGGAATCGTAATGGATCTCTGAATATTCTTTCCGTAATGTATCATATTAGAAGTATATCTTTAAAGATGACTATTTTTTTCCGTTAGTTTCATATTGGTTAGTAAATTTTATCCCCCCCCCCCTCCACCCCCCCAAAAAAAAAAATCACAGAACATTCATTTTTATTCTAATCGAGTTATACTATTCATTTTGTGGTAAACTAACGAAGTGCTAATGCCATATTACATAAATAATATCATGTCCGCATTGATCATGCTGTTAATTTCCTTTTGAGATCGAATAATTTAATTGAAACAACTTAAAGTAGCCTTTTTTAAATTGTTGTTGTTGTGGAAGTTCCAGAGATTTACAGTACATCAAAGTGCAATTATCAGTTTGTAATTTTAAAAAAGTAACTTAATGACCACTGGTAATTTACTCACTTTAATATTATATCAACCAGTTAAAAAGTGCAACAATCTTACAAAAAGGGGGCTACTTTTCATAAATATCTTGTGACTTTTACTGTGCGTCCCTTTGATAGTTTAGGGTTGCAAAGTGAGAGAGAAAGAAGCTCCACTCGAGACAGAGGTGTCCTTGTCATTTACCAATGAGTGCGTTTGTTCGTTTTCAAATTTTTTTTTTAAATTTTATATTCAATTTTTCTCTCAAAGGCACTAAGGAATACCCCAGATAAGAAATCATACTTTATGGACTTGTCATGAATACTTGACTAATTATACGCTCCTTTTAACTTACAGGCAAAGAAAACTAACAATCATATACGTTTTCTCCAAATTATAATTTTTCATTCCAAAAGGATTGTAATCCTCTTGTATAAATTCATGGTATAGTTCATGGCATAATTGTACTAGCTGTAGCTGATGCATGAATTATTTTTCGTCTATCATCTAGTGCCTATTTCCTGGGTAATAAAACCACATAGCTCTATGCGACTATGCCTTATATCTCGTTGTAGAATTTATTAGTGAGAGTAACAGAACCTTTTAAGGGAAAACTCTTTAACTCTTTTGGAAAGGATTCATAGATATACCTGTGGAATGTTAAAATATTAAAAATTTAAAATATATCTTGCAAATAAGAAATTAAATTATTGTTTTTGTTTACTATCAAAGAATGATAAAATAATATTCATATGTTCGCATGCCACGACTAAAACTATATATAAATACATTCAGTTTTATTATGAAGAGTATAAATTTAAATTTAACATATTTGTTCCCATGCCATTTTGTCTCTTCATTTCATAATATAACTGTTAGAATTTGGACGAAATATATATATGAGTATAAAGTTAGATATATCATATTGTGGAAGCCTCGGAGCGACAGTGTTCTCTTTCACATCGTAGACTGCAAGCCTTCGTCTTCTTATAGCAACGAGTTCGGCCACAAATCCACAGCACAAGTGCCTAGACTCTACTACACAATCACAAGGACACACTGATGTGATTGTTTCACCCTTCTCGAGTACTTGATCTTGTCTAAATGCACAAGAATAAGTATGGTGGATCTATAGGGGCTGTTTGGATGGGTAAGGAATAAGCAAGAATAGTAAATTTTGGACGAAAATTTATTCCTAACCATCCAAACTATTCACAAAATTACACACTTCTCAATATTTTTCGTCTAGAAATAAGCTATTCTTCTTTTTCCTAAGCGATCCAAACGGCCCCTATCTTCTTTTTTATGTCTTTTTCTGTCCAAAAAAACTCAGAAACAGTCTTTCCCGAACGTCTTTATAAAAGGATGCTAAATATAACAGATTAGACAATCTCTCATGAAAAGATGTCAATTTGTCAGTTCCTGTAGCGGCCCACTTGAGATACAAGCAGTACGCTAAACCTCCGGTAGCTTGTTGGAACAATGTCTCCATCATATAATATTAACAATAATAATTAAGAATTTAATTAATTTTGTACTTACAAGAAATGATCATGGTGTGACTGAACATGAATTAATGTGTAAAATTTGCTATTTTGGATTTAAACATGAAATCTAATTAACCAAAAAAGTTGCGGCTGTACCAAAACGTGTGGTAATCGCTTTTCATAAATTAATCTGCTTAGGTCACCTAACTTACATGAGATGCAACTTTAAATAACCAAATTCTATTAGTTTGGTTCCATCAAACAAAAAGTCTATGGACATGAAGGAGATCTTTGGTTCCGCTAAGCTTCATTTTTTTTTCCTTTCCGATGAAAATTGGAAGAAAAGTAAACCATATATAAGATTCATTTGACATTTTTTATCGGACTAAATATATACATCATAAGCATTCAATCCTTGGTGTCTAACACTTGTTTTAATTTTGTACTTAATAATTTTAGAATTTGCTTGGTTACACATGGATATTTATCTGCGATTTGTAAACAATAAAATAATTTCAAGTTTTGCAAGGATGCGCATGCCATTTCAAGTTTGAGTGATACACATCTTTGTTTACGGTGAAAAGATTAAAACCAAAAAGGGCCACTAACTTAAGATCAAGCTTGATTTGGTAGTCTGCTTAAAGTTATACACACCTTACAGTATATTGCAAAAGAGAAAAAAAAAAAAAAATACAAACCTAAGTGCAATATCTCATTATTGGAAATACATTAATTTCACTAAGAAAAAGTAAGACAGAAAGAAGTTGGCCTTGATAGAAATAATATATTTAAACTATAAAGGACAATTAAAGTTTGCGTTGCTAGTGCAACCTGGCTATGATTGTACAGCTGCCATGATTTTAAGAGGCAGATTAAAGGCATCAAAAATTAATACCGAATAAGCACTTTAATTATTATATTGACATGCAAGTTGGGTTAAAAGGTCTCACTCGCCCAATTAAATACTAGCAATACTTTGGACTAGAACGCTGCTTTTAAACAAAGTAAATTAACATATTGAGTAAAATTGATAAAACAAGTAAAGCAAGCAGGTAACGCACAAAGTTAGAACTTGCATTGATATCTAGACCCCCAAAGGACCATGAGAAGATGGACCCAACAGAATATTTCATAATTAAATTCATGATGAATGTCATTTTTTTTAATGTTTTAATTGATGATGTAAAATGGATACACATATTGTTGAACCCATTAATTATTGCTTTCAAATTACTTTATAGAATTCGCAATCCCAGCAAGAAAAATAATCTCAATCTACGAGAATTCAATTACCTCTCAAATGACCCAAAGAGAAGATTAAATTTTACTATTTTTTAAAAAAAAACTATAGGTTAAAATTTAGCATCTGTTTAGTAACTAATTTCTTTGTTCATGCAAATCCTTCGTAATTTGAATAATCGAAAAAAAAAATTCCCAAACATTTTACAACTTCATGGAGGAACAATTAAAAAAGGAAATATATATCTCCATTTCCGACTGACGCAACCAAACAGTGTAAAATGCCTCACAGAGATGAATCATGTCGTAATGACAATTGATCTTCCCTAGTCAACCTTTCTTTTAAAATAACGAGTCCAAAAGAGAAGCTTTTGCATGCGTGCCTAGCTCTTTTATCAAGCCAGGAAAAGACGCATGATTTATAATTTTTTTTTTCTTTTGAACATTTTGTACAAAAAAGGTAATGTAATAATAGAGAGAAGGCCTCCTTTGAGCTTTTACGCTTACAAAAGACGCACATGGATCAGGCCTAAAATTATAAAGCTAATGCAGGCTAGCTTAATCCAAACCACAAAACTCGTGGCAAAAGAGAGAGAAAAAACAAAAGAAAGAGGAAACCACCAAACAGGCTTGTCAGGAAGCTTCCTTCATGTATATATTTTTTTTATGATTTTTTTTTTGATAATATATATTGGCTTTACCTCCTTCAAGTATATATTGTCTGTCATGAATTAACAAGAAATTTTCGGCTTAGTTTTTGGAACAATGTGTTATTGTGTTTGAGTTTATATCATGATGTACAGGACTATAAACTCAATTTTTTATGTCCGGTACACCACCATAGAGTAACTCAAGTAGTATCGTGATGTATCAGATATAATTACTTGTATATTATCAATAGTAGTAACAAAAGAGTCAAATACATTTGACAAACGCGATCAGATTTTAATTTTTTAGTTTTTAATTTGTTCTTCATAATATAATCTAATTGGACATCAAATTTTCTATTTTTTTCTTTTTTACTGATTTTTAAAATTTTTAAATCCTCAATTCAATTAGTTTTGGACCCTGCAATTTTTAAAAACCTAAATTCGAAAAATAACTTTGGTCTACAAGACAGTTTAAATATAAGAAATCATATTGAGCGTTTCAAATTAGTCATTTAAAATTTTCATTGTTAAGTATCAAGTCACGTTTGACTCTTAACATTACTATATAAATAGCATCGGGATGCGTTTCAATTTGTGTTTTTTTATTTTTATTATTTCCTTCTTAATTCTAATAATCTGGAATATGTACGACCAACTGTATGCATTATAAATGATGGGTGTCCAATACAGATGGTTGTGGTTGGAGATCATGCAATTTTCTAATAAGGAACGAATTCGAATCTGACGATGCACCAAATATATATATAGAGAGAGAATGGATTCAATCAAAGCGCTTTGATCGGAGTCTCAGTTAAACTCCGTCAGTTTTTAATTTTGAAAGTTCAAATGATCGATCCGAACTATCAAATATGATCTACATATTAAAACCTCCTTGCCGACCAAAATTTTCATTTTTTGAAATTTTTAATTATTTTTTTCGGATTTTCAAAAACATCAATTTTTGTAGGGTTCAGAACAAATTAGATTAATGATTTTTGAAAATCCGAAAAAAAATACTTAAAAATTTCAAAAAAATGAAAATTTTTGTTGGTAAGGAGATTTCATTATGGAGATCATATTTGACAGTTTGGATCGGTCATTTGAATTTTCAGCATTGAGATCTGATGGGGTTTAACCGGGACTCCAGTCAAAGCACTTTGATTGAAGGCTTTCTATATATATATATATATATAGAGGGGTGATAAAATACACTCTGGTGTACGGATCGTCCTCGTACACCAGAGTCGTTTTTGAAATCCAAAAATCAAACAGTCGATCCGAACCGTTCAACTTGTTCTCCATATTGAAAAACTCTCGGAGACCAAATTTTATATTTTTTCGAATTTTTTTGCTATATATTATGATATTTTCAAATTGGAGGGCCTGGAATACTCCAATTGTAGTGTTTTTTGAAAATATCATAATATATAGCAAAAAATTTCGAAAAATGGTAAAATTTGGTCTCCGAGAGTTTTTCAATATAGAGAATAACTTGAAAGGTTCGGATCGACTGTTTGATTTTTGGATTTCATAAACGACTCTGGTGTACGGGAGACGATCCATACACCAGAGTGTATTTTATCAAGGGAAAATCAATCCACTATATATATATATATATAGTAATTTTCGGACATCAGTCTTGCCTAAGGCATTTATAACAAGAGCAAGATTCCAATGCCAACATTTTTTTGCCCCTAAATGCCAACATTCTATTATTTAGTTATTTTTTTTAAATTTAAAAAATAGTAACATCAAATCCAAACCGTTCATCTTATTTAATTTAACGACCAATGTGTTTTCATATAAGTTTTGTAAATTTTAGAGTTTATTTGATACTCCATCAAAGGCTAAAACATGAACGTATTAGATTAAATCTATCATAATTAATAAGGTTCGTTTATTTTTCTACATCTTGATGGAGTATCAAACAAACTCTAAAATTTACAAAACTTATATAAAAACGCATCGGTTATTAAATTAAATTAAATTAATGGTTTGGATTTGATATTGCAATTTTAAATTTTGAAAAAATAATTAATTAATAAAATGTTGGCATTTGGGACAACTAAAATGTTGACATTGGAACCTTGCTCTTATAACAATAATACTAATAATAATAATAACGGAACGCATTATATCAAATGGCTAGTTTTTAAATACTAAAGAAGTAAATACATGTTTCATGAAATTATGAAATAGCTTTTTACAAATTCTACACACAACTTTTCCCGTTAGTTCAGAATTTGTAGGATTGGTACAAAACTAAATTGACCTCTTCCACAGCATCATGACCGCTAAAACTCCAAGGATTATATCTCGGTCGTGGATGCGCTTTCGTATAAGTTAATATCGAATTAAATAAAGAATTTGGGGGCTTTATTTTGGATCCAAAAGTTTTTCCGCAGCGGATCTGGGTACGAAATAGTACTTGTACCCACTCCCACTGATTGGAAAAGTACAAACTAGAATTTGCGTCCTCTCCATTATTCTTAAATGGACAAACCCATTACTCACTATGAAGTTTTCAAATATTAAAAATTATCACCGTTATGTTGCAGTTTATCGTATTAACAAAATCCTATATCCCGAGATATTTGTTTTAATTAATTAGTCGACATAGACGACCATAGCACTGATTTACCGCAACTTGGAATTTCTTATATTTATTTATTTACTAAAGGTTGAAATAATATTATATTATTATTTGCCCATATGAATTGTACCGTTCCCAATAGGGAACGTTTGGATAGGTGTGAGAAGAAGAGAAGAAGGGAAGAAGTGAAAAAAAAGTATTGGAAAGTGTGTAACTTTTTGAAGAGTTTAGATTGTTTATAATTTTTTTCTTCTTCTTCTTTCTTCCAACGATCCAAACGCACTCATAGATAGACTCGGACAGAATTTTATATAAAAAAAATTAATATTAAGCTCTTATGAATGTCTTTTTCATTCTTTTCATATGAATGTATTACAAAATAAATGAGATACAGTATTATTATATATTTATGTACACTACTGATAAGATGGTATTATGACACCGCGTTTTGATTTTTGAAGAATTAAATGTCAATTCGTGTATCATAATTCGATCTCCATATTAAAGTATTAGATTAAACTAATTTTAAGTTTTCGAAAATCTGAATTTTTTTAAATTCGGTCCTTCTAGTTAGGCCTGTACAATGGAAGATTCTAAGTATTGTAATCAAAATTTTAATCCAATCCCATTATATCGGATTGAATAAAAATTTAACCGGCCTACCTGTAATCCAACCTGATCAGGTGCAAGCTTAGTCAAAATAATCTCGTTTTACCTGATTTAATCTATCGTAGTAAAGCTAAGGGTCGAACCACAGAGACGGTGTTGGAATATCGGTCTTTTTACTTTAATTAATTAGCTAGACGAGTTCAACTATTTTGGGTGTTCAAAGAGTCGAAAGTGGGTTCAAATCCTAAGTCTAAAATCAAGGTCAAACTAGAACTAAACTAGAGATAATCAACAAATCTGAATTCTAGGGTTTCTGGTTTTAACTTAATCTGCTCAGTTCAATTCCCAAACGGTCCGTTTGATATCTCAGACGGTTCGTTTGAGCCGTGAAACTGTTTACTGCTTAGCTATTCCTAATATGTGTGTGGAATAGTATTTTAATCCTAGGTTACCAGATACTAACTATCGTTACAGTTCTAGTTTCGTAGGTTAATAATTTAATATACTACTTCCTTTAAAAACTCTAAGATTTGGTCATCATCATTGGCTTAAGTTTTCTAAGTCTATCTTTCAATTCGAAGGATATCTCACAACCATCGTTGCGAGAAAGGTTCACCTATCGGCTACCAAATCCTGGTTTCACTCACCAGCTACTACCATCCTCAAGTTGGTCAATCAATTCATACAAAGGTATAGATTATTATTACCATACTAGACAAGGCCTTAATCTACTTGGTATAATCAATTCTACCTAAGCAATCAATGATATCACATAATCAATTAAATCATGAAAGATAGAAACACATAAAGAAATAACTAAGCAAATAAACAACTAAACAAATGAGTGTACAACTATAGCCCTAGAATAACAAATCAACAACTAAACAAACAAGAGAAAATGAGAAAATAGAGAAGTTACGACCAATTGCCCTTTCTTTCCCTTGAAATTGTTGAAATCTCCTTCTAAACGACTCGTTGATGTCGCAAACGACCCGTCTAACGCTGCCACAATCTGGACTTGAGACTAATCTCTCAGATTTTCCTATGTCTAACCCTAAAAATTGACCTTGGATTTAAAACACCACATTGTATGCTCTTGTGTGCCCTTATATGGTTTTGTATGGGCTTTTCTCCCTCAAAATCTCCTCAAAGTCCTCTTAAATAGGCATTGGTATTGTTTAGAGACGCAGGAGGTTTGTTCTGGACGTGTTGGGAGTTGAAAATAACCATCCCACCAAGAATAACCACCAAATCAGGCACTTTCTGCTATTTCTGGAAGGTTCCAAACGGACCGACTGAAATTTGGCTGAAAATAGCAGTTTTTTCCTGCGAAAGTCACACGGTCCGTCTGAATTTTCAGACGGTCCGTTTGGAAATTCCTGCACTGCGCACTGTTACTGTTTTGCCCATATCTCCTTCATTCGGACTCCGTTTGAGGCGATACAAAAATCAGTGGAAAGCTTATGAGAAGTTCTACATTATCATTGATTCATCCAGGTTATATTTTTGTCCAAAATCTGTATTAAAGTAGGAATTTTGGTAGTAACTCATTCTTGACACAAAATTCTAATTAAAATGATCCTAATTAACCTAACTCAAGTTAAATGGTTTAGTTTAGAGTCAAAACCCTACCAAAATATGTATATAAAATAATCTCATCACAACCCAATCTAGATAATTTTTAACATATAAATTTATTACAGATTAGTGTAAAAAATAAAAATGATCACATAAATAAAAAAATTTTGACTCAGCGCATAACATTATTTTATCCTCTTTTCTACATTTCAATTATATTTGTCTTTATCAATTAAGTTGGCTAACAAATATATCGCCACTGCTCGTCATAAAATTATGGTTACATTAGTGAAACGATTTTTAGTCAGAATAAAAAAAAAATCATGTTACATAGTATAAAGAAAATGTCCACATTGTAATTTAAATATAACAAATTTCAAGAGTTGAAAATGACAAATAAAATTTTTTCACCACGTCGCACCACTAAAGAGATTTATTAATGATCATTTTCAAATAAAAAATTTACCTTTCTGAATTTAGAACTATCTTTAAGGCAATAAACAGAAAGGAATGTGAATTCTTTGCTCGGATCTAATCACAATTCACAAACTTCAGACCGGCACTCGAAACAGCCCAAGCTTCTATTGCTTTTAGCAAACTAGCCAAGCGCGATTAGTAAAAGGAGATTGACTATGAGACAAATAAAATGGTTTCCAAGTAAAAATGGTAAAAGGAGATTGACTATGAGACAAACTAGCCAAGCGCGATTAGTATTTGACAAAAATCACCCTTTTAATTATTTATTTTTTGTTTTTAGCAAGCAACTATAGATCTCCGAATATAAAAAAATAATATAAAAAATAATTTAAAACAAAATTGTAGAAATATAAGCTATAAAAAATATATACGGTTGGATTATGTGAAATTTTGGAAGAATATCGATAAAGTTTCATCCAAAATGATCAGTAAAAAACTTGCACAACAAAATAAAAGTAAAAAAAATGCCAAGAAATAAAAAAAGTAAAAAAAAAACTAAATCACTTGATTTTATGTAGTCTATGCCAATTCAATAATATATAGAAAAATATATTTGTACGACATAATTACAATTAATAATAACCATGATAAGATGTATCAAGCAAAACTTATAACGAAATATGTCAAATCCAATAAGAAAAGGGATCGATTAAAAAATTAGAAAAAACTTTTAATGCGAAATTGAAAAAATATTAAGCTGATTATTTTATAATTTCATAAGAATATTAATTAAAATTTAATGCAACAATTACTGTGGAAAGACTTGTAAGCAATTAAACACAATAATAAAAAAATAGAATACTTAAACTAAAATTATACATGAAAAGCACTTTGGAGTTAAAAATATTTATAAAGCTCAAAACTTACTTGCAATATTTACCTACAAATAATTAAATGATAAATGATACAAATTAATTTCAGCAATAAAATTCTTCGAATTTTATGCACACTCTTTTATTCTTGTTTTTGTAAAATAGAGATGATATTTGACCCTACTTGCAATATACCACCAATACTTAAAAAAATGGCTAATTAGATGCATTTTACTTGGTCCTTTTATTATGTACTATCATGAATTATTTATGCCATTAAAATATAAACATATTAACTAATATACCACCAATTCTTATATAAACATATTAACTAATATACCACCAATTCTTATATAAACATATTAACGAATAAGATATTTCTTTATGATTATTCCCAATATATTGTAATAAATTCATCAAATTAATAAAATATAGCAACAAAAATAGATGCTAATGTATGCAATTATAAAAATAATACATTAAGGATGTAATTGATCAATATAATACATTTATCAATCAATACTATTTAAATTATGTAAATATTTATAGATATATTGATATATTAACATTGAGAACGTTATATAGATACATCTATTTTTGTAATGTTTTAAGACTATCTGTAAAATTAAAAAAAAATCTAGAAAAAGCTTCCAAATAACTAAACAAAAGTGAAAAGATAAAAAAATAGAAATCTGTAAAAAAAAATTATATCACTTTGATTCCATATAATTTATGCCGATCAATATATTTTCTTGTAACATAATTATAATTAATAATAGTCATATTAAAATATATCAAGCAAAAGATGTGATAAAATAATTTGTATCTCAAAATATAAACAAATTAAGAAGATTTACAATTTAAATGAAAAAAATACATCACAGAATTTCTTGCAATTTTTTTACACTATGTTTGGTTTGATGGTAAAGAGGGGGAAGGAAAGAAAAAAATAAAGAGGGAAGGAAAGGGATGGGATGGAAAGTGAAATAATTGTACATTTTTTGTTTGGATGAATAAATGAAGGGAAAGTGATATTAATTTTTCTTTCCTTCTTATTTCTTGTTTGGATGAATTATTTATGTGAAAGCAAAATATAAATTTTTACTAATTTACCCTTGGACTCTTTACGTCGCTGAGCAAAACATAGAATACTCTGATAAACTAAAGTGTGTATAATTCGAAATAAATAATGCTAAAAAAATGTATTGTATGTACCAAGAAGACTAATTATAGTCTTCAATGTGTACCTATTAATTGCCATATTATTAATCAATCTCAATAAGACGGCCTAAATACAAACAAATATTAGTAAATAACACAAACCATAAAAATTTAAGGCTCGGTGTCACGTTCTTGTACCACTTGTATTTAACAGTGCTTTTTGTTAATTACTAGAATTGATTTTTTACATATAAAGTGATTGTCGTCTCAATTATATATTTATATGTCATATATGATTAGTCACCCTTCTCTGTTATTATTTTTTTTTTTGAATTACGCATATCTGAGACGAAGCTTGTATCAAATTTACAAGTACTGATCAAATAAAACTTTATAGTGAATAAAAATTCGTTGGCTTATATCAAGTTCTAAATTAAACTAAGTTCTAATATAAACTTTGTATTTATAAGTCCTTTTGAGAGGGACAAAAGCGTAAGAAAAATGAAGCACATGACAACAACTGTCAAACGCCTTTGGATATTGCATCAAATTTTTCCTTTCCGTTCGTTCTACTCCAAATCGGAGGAGAAAATATTTCTAAAAAAAGGAAAGAACGGAGGAATCGCTTTCCCTCCCTAAAAATTTACTTTTCCGATTTTCTTTCATCCAAACAAGAATAATTGTAGAATTTATTCTCTTTTTCCTTCCCTTCCCACCTGCTAACCCCCATCCAAACAGAGTGTTAAGAAAATTGATAAAATTTCATGCAAAAATACTTTTGTAATGACTTCTAAACAATTAAAATAAAAAACTAAAATTATGAAAATTATTTTATGTAATAAAGGAAAGTATTGGGTCTAAAAAAAGATACATGAAATATGGTTCGAAATAGAGAAAAATGGAAGGGTCCAACTGAAAATTCATTTAATATCCCTCTACCCTCTTCCCCATGCACGCTGCGCCTGCAGCTGCTGGCCCTTTTCCTTACATTTTTGAATTTTTGTATGATCCTATAAATAACTTTTCATGTTGCCATTGAGAAAAATGCTGTATGGGATTTGTTACATGGAATTACATGGGATATTAGATAAAAAATCCTAAAAGAATGCACATGGGGTCAGCTTGTTTTCTCATTTATTTTATGTTGAGGATTCTAAATAGCTGTTTTTGTTGCATTCGAAAATTGAAAGTTAGATAAACCCTTTACACAAAAGACCATACGAATGTGATGCCGAAAATGCCAAAGAGATACTGTAGAAAAGCTCCCAGCTTTGAAGTATTTTTTGATGATAGATTGCAATTAGCACAATAGACAATAGCATTTAACTATTTATAAGGGAGATTTGAAATGGATTTGTGATAACCTGAAATCAGTTTCGTGCCATTTTCGCAAGTGCCTTGGAAAATAAAAGGAGTAAATGAGAAAATGGGATGATGAGATCTATAACCCGATCTAATACAACCGGATTAATGCAATTAAAACTAGACCCAATTCGAATACTACTTGGACCCGTTAAGATACAGGTCAGGTTAGACGGGTTAAACGAGTCGAACATGTTTCTTTTTTACTCGTATAGTCCTTCTAGCCCTTCTAAAGTAATGTCAACATTTTTATTTTTTTAATATTTTATTAATCTCTATCGTCTAATCATGATCAAATGATCACAATAATTAAGGAGTTAGATCGGACTCGATCCTTCAAAACCCCTTTCAACATATGTCTTTGAAAAAAAAATTAGATTCGACCCTTTCAAATACAACCTTCTAGATCCTTATCTATCGTAAGTCCTTCGAAAAGTCGGTTCAGTCCTGATTTTAGGACGATCTTCCGAAAGATGGACCAACAGCGCAAGATTTTTGGACTATCACTGATACTACCATAACATCATTATTATAAATTTACAATAGTTACGATTTATTCATATGTTTTTTTTCCCCGGAAAAGATGAATCGGTCTCTATCTTGATTGATAATGCTTTGTAATATATAAAAAAATTATTTACTGCTAAATGCTATCTTAAAACCTTAATAACAATAGAATTGAATTGCATCCTCTAGGATATTATTAATCACTAATCATTGCATTCTCTAACGTTATTAAAAACATGTTTCTTGTGACATTATTTTAATTTAAAATTAAAGTCAACACTTTAAAATTAGTGCAAGGACATGTTTTTTTAAGGCCAACGTATTGGCTACGTCATTACTCATTAGTTTGATCTTAATTCTGGTATCTTGATGGAATTGTACCGAACTCCCGAGTTATATAAACTGGAGAGGAAAAGACGTGTGATTTACTTGTGGGTCCAGAACTATGGCTTTTGGGCTTAATGGAATTACTTTGCAATTAAAGCATTAAACAAATAGAAGGGCCCCAAATGTTGAGTAGCACCAACCCATTGGCGCACTATGCTAATAATAATTTATACCATACTCCTAGAAGCCCTAAAGCTGCATAAGTGTGATTTCTTTTTCTTTTTCTCTTTTAATTAATTTCTACTTTGGTTAAGTTGACCGGGTGAGCCAAATTATTGTCCTCTAAACCTAGCAAATAATTCAACTCGACCATGTATTCCGATCCTAATCTAACATAATTATAGTTCTAATTCTCGTCATAATTAAAGATCTAATAACATAGTTATCGCCTGTCATATCTATGTGTCGTGTTAATTTTTGTTCTACAAAAAAATAAGCATTAGGTTAATTATGATAAACATTAATTATTACAAGCATTAATAAATTTGTTTTTTTTTTCTTGAAGTGTCTATCAAGTGAATAAATTTGTTGTGTTTGCTCAAATTCCATGTGTACAAATCTAGCACTCGGTCGGTGGTTTGGATCATGACACGTGATTAAATCGCAGCAGTCTCTATTTTCTCATGCTTAAATATATAGAACCAAACAGTGTTGCTTAAAAAAATAATGGAAAGGTGTTGTGTGCAATCCAACTTTTATAACGTACCTACAGCGAGGTTAAAAAAAGATATGAGAAATGGGCATCTCCAGTCTAGTGCAAGTGATTCTCTGTTTTCTATTTTTTGTTATTTTTTTAAGAATGGTGGGCAAATTACCAATTTAACCTTCAAAACTTCATTACTCGCTTATTAAACCACACAAGCGAAGGTTCCTTGAGCTCCGAGCTAACCAGCTTTACCAAAGAGAGATTAAAGCTAAATTCTTCACTTGGCCATTAAGGAATTACAAGTTGTATTAAATGCATGTAATTTGAACCAAAAGAGAGCTCCTAGGTATGACCAAAAGTTCAAATGGTCTGTACTGTTGTCTGTTGAAAACTGAAAAATGTCTTGGTAATGAATGCAATTTCAAATATGAACTATTAGCACTAAGTTGTCATTAATTTGATGACACATATAATGCATGCACCTAGAACTATCAACTACTACATTCTCCAGGAAAAACATTACAACGTCCTATTTTGACTTGGATACATTTTCTTTTCGTTTTTTTCAAAATAGAAACTGAAGAAAGGAATCTGGAATCCATAAAAAGATATTGGCATATTCTAGCCCCAATGTGTCAAGTCCAGACTTCTGTTTAGAAATCAGATTCTTTTTTACTTTGAATTAGCAATCATTTGACCTGTTGACCCCACTTAGTAGAGTAAATTTGATGGTTTCCTAAGCAACATACCTTGCTTAATTGTGTATGCTTATATCCTTAACTGTGCTTTTAAATAAACAAATTATTTTGGCAACCATTGTACATTGTTTTGTTTTAAGTTCAACAATCTGAATAGAAAAAAAAACAATAATTTTTTGGGACCTCTTTTTTTAACTGTAGATAGAAACTAACCTTGCAATGCTTGGAGTATAGTCTGAAAGTAACCCATGCTAATACCTTAGGCTCTGTTTGGATCGTATGAGATTAAGGGTAGGATTAGCTATTCAGGATTAAGATTCTTAATCCTAAATTCTTAAGAATAAGCTTAATTTCAGATTAAGACTTTTTGTTTGGATGAGGAAAGAATAAATAATGAGCTTTTCTTTCTAATCTCAACTCTTATTCTAACAAAATGTCGGATTAACTAATCTTAGTCTGATTAAGAATAAGCTCTTAATCCTAGACTGTTTGGATGGTTTCTTAGTCCCGAATAGCTATTTAGTCTAAAATAGTCCTTATTCCTAACTATCCAAACAGGGTCTTAAGGTTTAAACTTACCAATTGCTGCTAGCTGCACTAATGACTAGTGAGTGTTACAATCTTATAGAAAACAAGAATCAATTTATTTTTTATTTTTCTTTTGATTTCTAAATTGTGGTTGCCAGCTTTGACAACGCAATTTTTTTTCCTTCAATGTGGGCCCAAAGTGTTAAGCGAAAGAGCACGAAGACCAAGTCCAAGTAGTAAACAGCACTAGCTTTTCAACGACAAGATTCCTTTCTATAGAAATTGTTGGCTGATCCAGGCCCACATGTACCGTGGTCGTACTACTAGTAAGGAAATGGTCTGTGGAATAAATATATTCATTTGATTTATTCACTATAGGAAGCTCTCAACTTATTTTTTTTCTATTATTATATATAGCGATGATGAAGGAGAGAGAAGAAGATTTTTTTAATACCACTAAATGTAATTTTTATATTAATAACATTTGGTTAAGAACCACTCATCTACTTACATTTTTGAAGCTAAATTTTTCAAAAAAAAAAATTTGAAAATAGAATCAATTTCTGCTTGGTACAGCAAGTCTGCAATAATATATAAGAAGTCTTTTCTGAAGGCACGTGACAACGTGAGTACAGGTGTCGCACACAAAATTGTACTATTTTATCTTTTCTTTCAGGCTGGCCATCCATTTCGCCCATTTCCTGCCCTTTTTCTTTACATTTCAGCTTTATTTGTGAGAAACCAGGCTTTGCTTTACATTAGTAAGACTAAAAATTTAAACACCAATCTAGAAGACTAAAAATTCATTCTTTGAATTTATAGGATGGTTTCTAGGCTTTGCTTAAAAAGAATTAAGTGGAATATCATTTGAACATTCGAAGTTCATAATTCAAAAATGAGGACTGACTTCCAAGTTTAACGTGAGTATACAATATGTGAACTCTTTCTATTTTGTAATTCTTATTTTTTTTATAATCAATTTATAGGTTAATTTGATTTTTTTATAATGAAATTATCGGTTAATTATCCGACATACATTTTTTTTAATCTTAGATGCTAATTTTGATTTTTTTTAAGATAAATTGGAGATCTAAGCCATCTAACTTCTTTTTAAATTAAATGTCTATAAAAGTCCCTCGAGTTCCAATATCCGTACGAACATAATATTTTGATTATTTAACACAGAAATAGTACGAACATAAGATTTTAATACGCTCACTGTATATACATTTTTCCCTCTTGAATTGGGGCTTTTGTCCTCGTAGGAGATGATTTAGAATAAAAATAACGGATAGGTGGCACTTTAGAAGTTAAGAATGCCATAGAGAAATTCTTTACTAGTTTACGTACAGGCATGCATGCATGCGCATTTGCAGGAATATATTATTATCATGTCAGCAAGTGGAATCATTCCAAAAAACAATTTAAAAAGACCCCACAAATTTGTTTGAAATAAAAGAGGAATAATTAATATAATGCAAGATACTGACAGTCCAATAAAGGATTTTTTGTACTTATAAAACCAGCTACTAGCTAGAATTGTATTCAAAAAGAAAATTTGCAAGTGAAAATAGTCTACATAAGACCAAATTGAGAATTTTTTTAATGCTTGATGAATTTCTAGTATACTGGCGAGGTTCATTCTGATAAACTAAAACCATTTGTTTAATAAAAATTGAAGAGAATTACAAATGATTCAGTCGCTAAAAAGGAAATTCACATAAATATATCGTTTCTTTTGAAAGAAAATTGTTAGTAGTTAAATAGAATACATAAACATCATTTACCAGTACTTACCAGCTATAGATAATACAAGGCCCAAAAATTTATTGCATCTATCAGGTACAAATTAATCCCCATATTGTTTAAACAAATCTTTGGAAAACAAATGGTATACATTGATTCAGCATTAGCATAATCAGAACAATTTTGGGTTTTATCTGAACGGTCTCAAAAAATTACAAAAAAAAAACTGCAATTTATGATTACAATAATGATAATTCGCAATAGGAAATCTCCTGGATTTCTTCATGTAAGCGTTCCTAAAAGAGGTTCAATTTTTTCTATATCAACTTGTTAATATTATTATAAAAACGTCCAAGATCTACCTTCACTTTAGGAGGTTTCCAGGGTTGCATATAAAAATATTCTAGAAACAAAAGGAAAGTCGAAGAAATCACCAACCCTTCAGCCTTCACCACAAAGGCAGAAACTCTCATTACGAAATTTCCAGGGTTATATTAAAAAAATGTCTCGAGGGAGAAACAATCAAACAACACAACCAGAAACAAGGTACAGTAAGGACCTTACCCTTTATATACCTCCCCCTTCCACTCTCTCAAGTCGCAAAACATCAACCACTTTCAAAAACAAACACAACAGAAACAAATCTCCCTCTCTCCAAAGAAAAACAAAAAAAAAGGAAGAGAAACTAAAGAGACATGGAGCAAACCATCTCCAAGCGTATATGGCACATAATACAAGCAGTATACTATATGATCCGCAAGGGAATCTCCAAGAAGAAGCTCATGATGGATCTTCATCTCCTCCTACAACGCGGCAAACTCGCCGGAAAATCACTTTCACACCTCCTCACCCCGCATCCACACACATCCGGAAACACGTCTGGTGCCTCGGCATTTTCCTGTCTCTCTGTCGACCCAAAACTCTACAATCCAACTGAGGTGGAATTCAGCTGCAGCAACACCCCATACACACCTGCCACCTTTCATCTCCCGAAATGGGGCAAGAAGAGTCATAAGCCGCACAATGAGTTGCGTGAACTTGATGCCGTGGCTATCTCAAAAGCATTCGAGATATTAAACACAGCTAACGAGGCAGGTGGTGATGCAGACATGTCGGCTCTGGCGACACCTTCACCAATGCTAGCACTGGCGCTTGGAAAGAGCCCGGCAGTTGCACGACAGCTTAGGGTTACCGACTCACCTTTTGCGGTACAAGAAGGGACACCGACCAATAGCATTGTGGATCAGCAAGCAGATGCATTTATTAAGAGGTTTTATGAGCAGCTCAGGCTTCAACAGAGCGTAGCTGCTACACCGACTCCCGATCATAGTGTCCGACGTGGCCGCCGGGGGTTGATACAATAAAAATCTGATGTTGTTTACACTTCTGTTGTGCATTTGACATATTTGGTTTCGAAATTGTCAAGTATAATATAGAGTTTCAGTACAGTAAGGTGGATAAATTCAGTAAGGAGTGTGTTGTTTAAGTTTTACAAAAAGAGAAAAAAAAGTACAGGAGTGTTAGGAGGCATGCGTATGATCTTATCCCTAGCTTTAAGGAATGAGAGCATGCCAATTACCAAATCTTTTTCCTTGTACTTCTGTTGAATTTTTTAAGAAACTATGTTAGAAGTACTTTCCGTATTTCTTTTTTAGTTTCTTGTTAGTTAGTTAGTTGGAATTAGTTGAATGATTTGGGGAATAATCCTTTAATTGAAAGGACTTCTTAATTAGTAAGTTGGGTAAATAATTTGGTGAAGAAAGGGAAATTTAAAGAAGGTTGCATTATTTATAATTTTGATCCTGAAAGAATAGAATCCTTTGATCTTATGCTGTCTGAAGATGCAGAACAAATTCAAGCCCAGTTAATATTCTTATTATGTCGGTGTTGATTTAAAAAAAATGATGAATTCTGCCCATTCGTTGTCGGGTATATAAACATTGGTTACATTTGATTTTTGGAATAGTTTTCTTTCTGGATATACAAAACGGAATATGAAATCCTTAATTTCGATTGTACTCTGTGCGTTGTTTGCTTATCAAATTTAGGAGAATTTTGCTAACCTCTTTAAAGATAATTTAAACTATACTTTACGGCCTATAGAACTTTCTAAACCTAAAACAAGAAATTTGAGTAAAATTGTAGCAGGCCAGATTTAATTTCCCCTGGAGAAAGTTAATGTAAAAAAACTTGAGGTACTAAGTCTTGCAGAGTATTTTAAAAATGATACTCATGTTCTTAAGCTTAAGGGTAAGTATTGTATATAGAGGATTTGTAGGATTTGTTTTAAAATAAAAATTTCAGACATACATTTTGAGCAGGTCCATTGACGAAGTCATGTAGCATTCAAATTGGGAATGAGCTTTGATAATTTAGATTTTTCGTGATAGCCCAAAATATATTCGATGGCGCCATTAATTTAAATTTCATTCTTTCAATTTTTGCCTAGTACATCTCAATAACCACAATATAATAATCCCTGTGAGAATTAATTTGAAAAATTGTTGAGTCACAATAATTGGTCTACAATTGTATTCATAAAATAAAGAAAGCTAATCTCATTTGTAAACGAGAATTTTCCCTATTAAACTACTTCCATTTAGTGATTGGAAAAGCAACAAGTGTGACCCTTGAAAGAGAACTTCATAAAACGATAGAAAATAAAATATATTTCCAATGAAGCCCTTATTAGGCAAAAAGGATCCAAAAAGAAAACCAAGCATGGTTTGGTCTGAATTCTAAAAAAGCAAATCCACCTAGCCTCCACTGCTCCTAAATCTGTTGCATAGTCTCCATTCATACAAAATGGAGGAATCATATGCTAAATATCCGTGGTATTATTTCGTTGATCAGGGAACTATATGTTACTTGCCTAAGGAATTGAAGCATATAAAAAATAAAACTATATGTAACTTCTACCACATCATTAAGTAAGTATGATAATCATAATTGTCTGTTAATTAGCAGTTTACATAACTTGTACGTTAAAAGCCAAAATTCTATAAATTATGATAACAAATGGAGGTGGCCTGTTGTCGAGACTGGAGATATTAACTAGTCCTTCATAGTGATCTAAGCTTTTACTCATGTTAAGGAAATACCTTTTAATACTTGCCAGCAAACTTTAATAAATTAATGCACGAAAACCACGGTTTATCACTATTCACCTACTAGCTCCAAATTGATCCTTCTGTTATGTGCGCAACAAATAATAATTAACACCATAATAATTATAAAATTGTGCCACTTAGTCCTTAAGCTAGTGGTACTAATTAAATTTCTTGATAACTTGGTCATTAAGCGTGTTGATGTAAAATGCTTTGCAAAAAAAAAAAAATGTAAAGTATTGCTATGATGAAATTGCTTGAGTACGTGGATTATTGTTACTTATCAGTTATCACTCCTTTGCCCCATTCATATATGTACATCTATTATATTATTTTACTAAATGATAATAATCCTATTGCTATTGGTAGAGCTGTCAACGGAAGGAAAAGGCACGTTATTTCGTGACGTGAAACCATAACGTAACAAATAACGGATCAAAATTTCATTTCGTTCATGAAACCGAAACGGTAACGGCTGTAAGATACAATAACGTGTTGGAATATGACGATAAACGGAATGGTACGTTCCGTTTTCGTAATTTCATTTTCACGTATACTATTCTATGGGTTTAGAATAATGTAAATAATAGAGAAAACATGGGTTGGAAAAACCCTATAGGCCTATACACCGCACAATCAGTCCTTTGCGCCGCTCATACATCTTCTCCACTTTTTTCCCTCTTTCTCTCGCACGCTTCCTGACCTCCGCTCTTTGCCTCTCTTAATCTCTCTCTGTTGCTCTCAAAGTCTCAAACTCTCAATCAATCTCACAAGTCACATCGTTTCCTCTCTCTCCCAAGTTCGTTGTAATTTCGTATACCCTCGACAGATCCGCCGCTGGTTTTCAGACTATGTTGCCACTGGAGCGCTGTATTGTATGTATAAGGAAGGAAATAGCAAAACAAAAGAAAGAAAAAAAAAGGAAGAGAGGCAGTGAAGAAGAAAGATAGCAGATTGCTTGGTCTGAAAGTAATTTTTCATTTCGTTCAATTTTTTCATTTTCTTCTTCTCTGCCTCTCTTCAATATCGTTTGGGAATTTTGTAGCAGATTGCTTATGTTATGCCCAGCATTTTTTGTCTTTTCAGTCTTTAAAATTTCCTTTGCTGATTAATAATTATTGATCGCTTGAATTCAATTTTGAGTGTTTTATTTACTGTCCATGCTTGCAAAAACAGAAAATAACAATGGGACCCAGGTCTCAATTGCAAAAACTTAGCATATTTAGAAAAATTATTTATTTACTGTGCCAATAAAGTCTCAATAAGTAATTTATTTTGAGTGTTTTATTTTCTTTAAAAGTTATTTATTTTGAGCGTTTTATTTGCTTATCTCAACAAGTCTAATGTAGAGTCAGGTAATAAAGTGTGTTATTTTTGTTTGGGTGGTACCAAAGTGGAACTGGTACTGAGGTTTGGGGAAATGCCTGTGAGGATAAAGTTGGAAATATTTTGGTTATAAGTTGGGAAGCATATAGCTATTTTGGTTGTAGGTTCTTGCTTTAATTAAATCAATGCGTTAATGTAATATTTCTGGTTCTAAAGATATCATCTGTGTTAAAATGATTTTAATAATATTCATTGATTTTCATGATATTCACACTAATGCCAGTAAACATCTTTGACTTTGTGATGATTTTTTCCCCATCTATATTAGCAGGTACCAGTACAGTGTGGCTGCTAGTCTGTTGATAATTGATAGCAGGTGGCAAGATGATGATGTCATGGGTATGAGAATTGTATGGCTTTGGTACCAGTAAATTGTTCATGCTTGTAAAAGTATTAATCTTTCTTACTGTTTCTCCTGAGTTTTTTGTGTACCGACTGTGAATTCTCTATTGTATGTGTAATTATTGTATTGTACCGTATTTACAATCTAAAAATTTTGTTGAAGTTAGCTGATAAACAAGGTCTTATTTTATAATCTTTTTATAAACGTTAAACCGTTTGACTGTTTATTTAAACAAAAGCGGTAAACGGAAAGGATTTTTCTGCTGTATACTAAACGATGTGGTTAACAGTAACATAATCTGTACCGTTCTATTTAACAAAACGCTAACGATCACAACAATTTATGTGATCGTTGGCCACGTTTGACAGCCCTAGCTATTGGTATGTATTGTGCTTGAATCTTTATAGGCTTCGGTATGTATTGTGCTTGAATAATATTAGGGCTAGGCTGCTGGACATTAACCACAAAGGCCCCCGGGAGAAAAATATAAGTATATAACTAATAACTGTTTAAATTTAAATGTTTCGAAGCTGGCCCTGCCAGGAAGTCTTTTCACTTTAATCAAAAGAGACCTTTTTCCTTTCTCTGTTTAGGTGAATTAGTCTCCGAGTTACTTTTTTCCCTTTTCCCTTTTTATTTTATGATCCACGCCTGTCAAGTGGACATATATTAAATCAATTTTCTATTTGTTCATTTTCAACTTGCTTGAAATAACAGCTTTTGTTATGACAACAAAATTCACTAACACCGACCTTTTAAGGAGCGTTAAGAGATATAATTGGAACTTGGAAGAGGTGTGAATAATATAATTGGGTAAGAATCTTACGGTTAATTACCTCAAAAAAAAAGAATCTTACGGTCAAACTCTGTTAATATTCTTTAATTCTTAACAGGGTTTACCTCTCAAATTCAGGTCAATGTGTTGTGGAACAACTTTACAAAATAGGACGAGGATGAAGGGTTTAATTTTCAAAGGGTACACATTACAACCTGATAGAAGTGTAAATTCTAACTAAAACATGCATGTTTTTTTTTTGGAAGTTATAATATTATTGAACTATAAGGTTATGCTTTGGCTCATGCTTCTCTCTTTTATTAGTAAAAATATACGTTTAATAATGCATTTAACGTGCTATATATTACAATAATAAATTTTGTTGTGTGTTTCCTTCTACATGAATCATCATCTAGCTAATCCCGTTATATATGATTATAAGCTTAAGTAGCATTCCTAAAAAAGAATATTTATTTGTGATTAAAATTTGTTGAACACAATAAACTTTTTTATGAGTCTCATTGTAAGATATTATTTATTTATTAATATATATATATATATATATATTTCGAGATTAAACCCATAGTACTACTATAGTATTGATAAGATTGTTCCGAATAGAAGTGCCATTGTGATTCATAGAAGTTTTACTAGTAGCGTAAAGAATTGTTTATTCTAGCTGCAAAATGTGCAAAATGAGATGATCGGAAAAAGGTACATTAGAGTTCAAATTTTGAGCAGTTTTTTTCACAGATGAGAGAATTACACTAACTTTTCAGAGGTACACAATTTTCTTTCTAATGTCATCATTTATGCATACCATCAAATGTCACAGTTTAATTTCTTACATTAATATTTTTAAACATTAATTGAAATGTCAGATCTAAACTATTGATCTTTTTCAATTAATGAGCAATGTATTTTTACATATTTTTTGTTGTTTGCAATTCATTTGATACTCAATCAAAAGATCAAAATACAAATGTGTTAAAATTAATTTATCATAGTTAACAAGATTTATTCATTATTTGACCTCTTAATCGAGTACCAATTGAATTCGAAAATTTACAAAAAAAAATTGTACAAAAATACATCACTTGTTAAATTAAATAAGATCGACAATTTCGGACTCAACGTAAGAATTTTTAAATTTTAGATGCTAATAAAAACCGAAGTTGTGCCATTTAGTGACACTAAAACACTTTTCCTCATAGATTTGGTGGTTTTTACGATATTATTGCATTCAGGTTTTAAGTTTTTTTTAGATATATATGTTAATTATATTTTTGTTATGATGAATGGCCATGTCTGACTCAATATTTGAAAGTAATTCATGAGGAAACTGCCGGGCGTTTGAGCTAGATATTAAAAAAATGGAGTCCGAACCTCTTTGTTAATAATTCTTTTAAAATACTTTGGTATATATTTCCCTAGTTAAGTAGTTATAAGTGGGAAAAAATTTTATTTGTGTGGTCATCAAAGTTAGTCACACTGATGACGCTTATCATACATTATATATCCATACATTTTCTTAATGGTATTAGGAGAAATGCTATGGTGCATCGCGATGTATTAAGGCTTTTGTACATCGCGATCATATTTGTCGATAGTTTTACAAATTGAAAATCTAATTAAACAAATGCAATCTATATATTGAAATCTCATTACAAACCAAATTTTATATTTTTTGGAATTTTTTTACTATTTTTTCGATTTTTTTTAAAACCTGTCATTTTTAGAATTTCTTTATTATTAATTGGTTTCCAAAAAAGGAAAGTTTTAGAAAGATCGAAAAAAATAGTAAAAAAAATTCAAAAAATATAAAATTTGGTTTGTAATAAGATTTCAATATGTAGATTGGATTGGTTTAATTAGATTTGTCTATTTATAAAACGGTTGACGGACAATGATCGCGATGTACAAAAGCCTCAATACATCGCGATGCACCATAACATATCCCTGGTATTAGACTATCAGAGTATCTTTAAGTGACCAAAATAATATCTTTTTTTTTCGAAGCATCTAGATAGAGGCTATCTAGAAAATAAGTGACCAAAATAATATATGTCCCAAAAATGATGATCATGTTTTCTTCTCGTTTCATTTTCAAGTGCGCTTTGGATTTTAATTGCACCCTTTTCAAATGTGTAGCTCCCAAATGAAAGCCTCTTGTATAGTGACATATAGCCAATAATATAGGTTTAGAAGTCTAAAATATGATAGGTTGAACCCAACGTCAATTTGGTTTGGTGGAGTCTCAAATGAAACTAGAAAGGTTTTGTTGGAAACTTGGAAATTAGGAATTTCTATGGAAAATATATACTTGCACATTGTGTGAAATGTTACTAACATTTGGTATTATACCATAAATATGAAAAATTATAAAAGAAAGAATAACATTAAATATTGTCAGTTACTTGTCATGCAATTGATAAGTCATTTATTAGACACAGACGATCATAGTATTATCTCTACAGACCTTAGCGAGTAAGGAAACAGCGTGGAGATATGGGTGCCTCAATTTTTGGACATATGTTAGCTCCTCTTCGGTTATTAGTGAACAGGAGGCATCCAAGACAAGAAAGAGACTGACAGCTGTTTTAAAATGATTGTTCTCTTTTCTATTTCGTCCTAAAATTTATTAGAATTATTTTATACCTTGTGTCCCTACAATTCTAAGAGAAAATTCAGGACCGTTAAATATTTTTCCAAGGAATTAAGTCCATTCTTTTATTAATTTCCCAGCGTTTGTAAAGAGATGGAATGGTGATCAGTTGATTGGGATTTCTATCTAGTTACATAACTGAAAAACAGCCAAATGATGGATAATAAAATAATAACTACTGAGACTAAAAACAAGCATAAAAATGTGTTTTGGTTCTGATCAAATATCTTCGAGAACAGGCATGATAAAAAGATATTTAGAATTTGAGGCCATTTAATTATTTCGTTTACGATACAATTATTTCGTTTTCTAATTTTTGCAACGGTCTCAAACAAATTTATATAAGAAATAAAATCATTTTTTATTGCTCATTGAAAAATCATAATTTTTTTAGTGTTTAAATAAAAATGTTGAGATATGACACATATTCTACCTTAATAGTTTAAACCTCTTAATGGTCTGAGTTAAACAAAATTTGATGCATTATCAACATGTATGAAATTCAAACAAACTTCCTACATATCTGTGAAAGCGTAACTAAAAATTTACTTTTGATTAAATTATTTTATTTATTTTTAAAATGTTATCGAAATAGTCAAATAAAGTGATAATGAGATCATCTCTCATCGTAAATAAAATACCGTAAATACTTATAACGAATTATTACACGGTCATCTAATCTGTTACTAAAAATGAACTATTTATATCTACAGTATATCGAAGATCTATATACGCTAAACTGCAAGGTGTTGCTAAGAAAAATGATAGACGTAAACAAAATAATAAATATGAAAAGGAATAATTAGATATATGCCACCTGAAAATTATCAATTCTTAAAATGCCACTCTTAAATGGCTAATTAGTTTTGTGCCACTATAAAAAGATTTTTTGCCATTAATTTCTTTTAAATTGATTTAAATTGGAAATATGTCATTCCAAAATATGTCACATTTTTTATAAATACCCACATTACCTCTTTCGTATACCTTCAAGGAAAATAATTTACTGTAGGAAGAAAAAACAGCGCCGCCATGAAAATTGTATGTCTCTCTCTGTTCGTTCTCAAATATATAGTTCTTCTGAACCGAGGAAAATATTATTAATCGTTTCACGCCAGTCCAAGTAATTTTGCACACAGTAATTACTATCATGTCTTTTATGCGAGGGAATTGAAGATCACAAACAACTACGTATAATAAGTGGACTGTTTGGACTGTAAAGATAAGTCAGTCCTGTACTCCACACTTGTACATATATATATCATCAGCGGTCTGGGGTATTAAAATATATTGGTTCAATTATGTGAAAATTTCAGAGGCATATTGCTTTGCAACAAGATAAGTGGTGATTTAGTAAGAAATTGCTAGAAATCGAATAGATATAAAACAACGTCAATCAAGGATTTTATTGAATATTAATAATCAGATATGTTATTAATAAATGAATACTATAGCGGCACAAAATAAATTTTTATTGTTATATAACGGCAAAAAATAAATTTTTATGGCATATTTCTAATTTTAATAATTTACAGTGGCATATTTCTACTTTTAATATTTTATAAGGCTCCGTTTGGATAAGGTGTGGAAAGAAGGGAAAAAGTGAGAAGAAGTATTGGGAAGTGTGTAACTTTGTGAAGAGTTTGGATTGTTTATAATAAATTTATTTCCTTATTCCAATCTTCCCAAATGGAATCCAAACGAAGCCATATGGCATATCCAAAAGGGCAAAATGGCCACATCAATCGTCTGATGGCATAAATTTAATTTTTTTCATTAAGTGATGGCATAAAAATAATTTGTTATTTGTTATTTAGCGACGACATATCTCTAATTTTTTATTTTGACAGTGGCATAAACCTAAATTACCCATATGAAAATATTACAAATATGTACGAGAATGTGCACAAATTACATCTGAGTTTGTATTCTTGAATTACATAACGAGTCTATGATAAACTCTTAAGTGAGATGAAATATGTGAATATATATATATATATATATAGAATTTTGCTATGGTGAGTTGCAACTCACAGGGACTTTGGTGAGTCGCAATCCAGGCCGTCCAATCCGCTCCAAGATTCGTGCAAGTTCGCGTGATAAGTCGCTGAGCCATTAAAATTTTCCGTTCCGTCTGCAAAAACCTCTCCGTTTCCTCTCTCTCTCTCTCTCTCTCTCTCTCTCTCTCTAAAAACAGGTCTGCGCCTCTTCTTTAAACCTAGAAACCTAATCGGAGCAGAGAGTTGGTCGGAGCTCCTCTCCTTCGATCCTTTTGTTTCTTTTTTACTTCGTGCCTTCGCTCCGCTCTGTCGACTAAATGGTTCCGAACCCCTTTCTCTCTCTCACGTGAAACGTAAATCTCTCTTGCCTCTTTCTTCCGACTCCAACTCCTCTTCGTCTCTCACAAATGAAAATCTCTCCCTGACTCCGATTCCGACTACTCTCTCCGTCTCCAGTCAGTCGGGCCTTTATCTTACCTCTAGCCGCGCCATTCTTCCCTCTCTCTCAAGAAAGTCGAGGCAATCGTCTCTTGCCTTCTCTCATTGGAACTTCGAAAGGTACTTACTCTCTCTCGTACACAAGTTTTGCTTTCCCTCTTCCTCTCTCACTTTTGTTTTGTCACTGATTTATTTTCTTCAAAACAGTTTTGGTTAATGGATTGCAAAATTAGGCAGATTTTGGATTCAATTGGGTTCATGGGTTGCAAAACAGCTTGATAAAATTAGCCAACTTTTCTTCAAAATTCTAGTTTTTGTTCCTGATTTTTTGCAATTGGATTCAATTTCGTTGGTATATTGTTTAGCTGTCAACTTTGCCACAATAAATAAATAGACCTAAATATCTTCAAGTTTCCTCACTAGTTGGTTCAATTTCTCTGGTTCAATTGAGATTTTTAATGTTTATATTTTATAACAATAGGTATACATGTTTACTTGTTTCAATTTTTCTGGTTCATGTATGAACTTTTCTCATCTATTTGTGTTTTTTTTACGTTTAATTTTTGTAGAAATTGAGCAATTGCATATTCTCTAATGCTATGCACCCGTTGAAGACCGAGCTAAGGAAGTAATTAATGGACTTATCAATTGGTTAAGTAAACTCGAAAAGGAGAAGAACGTTATTTAATGGAAGGAAGAAATTCTCAATATAATATTAATTATTTTACTTGTTTTAGTGTTTTTCTTGTTGTTTGGTTAGAAGATCGATTAGAATGAAGTTTCTATTTTCTGTTTACATACTATAAATGCTAAATGAAAGTAGCTTGCTATGTACCTGTTGATATGTACCATGTTTAGAATGCTAAATGGATGCAATTCGGTACCTCTTCAAATGTACCATGTTTAGAATGCTAAATGACCTTTTAATTTTTCATTTTCTGGATGCAATTTTGTACTTGTCAGTTTCTAATGATTGTATTTGGATGATAGATGTAATTTGGTACAAATGCTAAATGGATGCAATTTGGTACAAACACTTTTAAGTTTCTGGCACATTACGTTGCTTTTGTTAGTTCAAAAAAAAACGTGTTTTGTTGTTCTTAGAATTGTGATAGTGATATGATAATTATTAAAAGATATGATCTTATTATCTCTTCTCCTTTATAATAACTGTGCTTCATAGCAAAACAGTGATTAAGAAGTTTTGTCTTGATTCACAAAGCCTTGTCAGAGCTTTAAACCATGTTCTGCCTTGAGTAAGCAGATGTTCAATACAGATAAGAAATGATGATTTTTAGATTATCAGAAATCTCAGTTGGTCCAAGAGCATGGTTAGGAATAATGCATATGAAAGCAAAGCCATGGTAATAATTCGTTTGATATATATCAGATGACAATGAGGCACTACATAATAATTGAGAAAGGAGCATTGGTCAGATTTTCAAGTGAGCTTCCAGGGATACATAAATTACAGTAACTCATTGCACAATATATTAAATTAAAAGACAGTAACTCATTGCACAATATATTAAATTAAAAGACAGATATAAAAGACAGTAACTCATTGCACAATATATTAAATTAAAAGACATATAAAATAGCATAAAAATGCATTAGAAAAAAAGCAGAAAACAATGTAAGGAAATGGTATTTGAGCTGTGCTCAAACACACACACAACTTTTAATTTCAACATCAGCCATTAATCCATACATCTAAGGACTTACAAACATCTTTTACCATTTGCTAGTTCTCCACTAAAATTACCATTTGCATACAAATATCTATCATATACTCTATCATATACTTAGTCATTTTTACAAAATCACCCCAAAAAATTTCCTAATCACAAAATGAATACTTAGTCACTCTCTTCTCTATTATCTTCTCATCCACTAAAATTCTCTCTACTATCATCTTCTTCTCCACTGAAATCTTCTCCATAAGACTCACTGATGCCATATCCATGATCATTTTTCCCCCTTCCCTTCATCTTCTTTTTTCTAATGCAAAGCAGAAAGAATTTAAATGATTAGTATAGTACCATAAATATTAAGTAAATTTCATAACAAATTCCTTAGTACCATAAATATTAAGTAAATTCCTTAACAATTAGAAATTACAACATACCTTGGGACATGTATTAAAAATGTATAAGCATTAAGCAGTAAAAGTAAAAGTACCTAGTCCCACTCGTCATCTTCTATGGTGAACAAACACCTTTTTGCAAACCTTAATAAGCATAGATTCAAATTAGCAGTAGATGATCCATCTACTTTTATACGGTACTAATGCCTAATTTCAGTACAATAAGAAAAATGATTTATTCACTACTCTTGAGTCACTCTGGAGCTAACAACATGAAACGTATTTTAACAAATTGAACAAAGAAAACATGTCAGGTTTCTTATTGAACCATGTGTCAGTCACAGATTAAGAGGACTAATTATTTCCATCAGTGAATGTTTATGGTAAATCTAGAAAATAAAGCATAATAGAATCTTAATTTAAGTAGTTCTAGGCCAGAATATTAATTCAATTTCAGACCGTAACAAGTGTCTTTGGATTTGAGTAATGCCATATGGATTCAAGTGCCGATTATCTTTAGAAAACCATAAAGATCCAACCAAAAAATTGAGGCTAGATATAATTTCAGACCGTAAAAATCCATGGAGAAGGAAGACATGGAATTGTATTAAAAGACCATGGTATTGTTACCGTGAGGATAGGTTTCTCTGAGACGTGAGATGTCCACTCTCCAGCAGATGTTCTCCAATCCTTATCTAGGGTTTCTATTGCAGAGAGAGAGACGAAGTGAAGAGGAGGCGCAGATCTATTGTTTTGTTTCAATTGAGAGAGAGACAAAGTAAAAGAAAAACAAAATAGTCGAAGGAGAGGAGCTCCGACCAACTCTCTGCTCCGATTAGGTTTCTAGGTTTAAAGAGGAGGCGCAGACCTGTTTTTAGAGAAAGAGAGAGAGAGGAAACGGAGAGGTTTTCGCAGACGGAACGGAAAATTTTAATGGCTCAGCGACTTATCACGCAAACAGGATTGCACGAATCTTGAAGCGGATTGGACGGCCTGGATTGCGACTCACCAGAGCCACTGTGAGTTGCAACTCACCATAGCAAAATTATATATATATATATAGAGAGAGAGAATATCTAACGCGCCATTGATGGCACGTGCCATCAATTTTCTATCGGCTTGTTTTTCGAAATTCAAAAGTCAAACGGTCGATCCAAACCGTTCAAGTTGATCAAAATATTGAAATACCTTTGGAGACCAAATTTTACATTTTTTCGATTTTTTTTTGCTATTTATTATGATATTTTCAAATTGGAGTGTTATAGATATGTCCTAGAAGTCAATCTTTTTGGCTACTTTTATGGTTTTATGTCATTGATGATTTTATATCATTTGTTCCTTGATTTATGTGTTGACAGTTCATTCAGGTTGAGGATCTGAATTATAGATCACTGTGTTTCATTTAGTAGTAAATGACAACAATAAATCTAAAGCGTCCATAATCTTGATAATTAACAAGGAACATTAATTATCAATAAGATTAGTATGCAAGTTAAGTGATGATTAAGTTCTATAAATCATGGGTTAAGAGTAACCAACTTAATTGCATATGTTTATGTTAATTGAACATAGTACAGGACATGACCCAACGAAATAAATATATGGATTGTGTTATGTGTCATTATTTATTTCGTTATGATTTTGATTCTAAGTTTGAGATATTTATCTTTTCCACATGAGGATAGGTTCAATAAATATCGTCTACCGCTGATTCCCGATAAGGGCTGCTATACGGACGTTATTTATGTTCTCTTGAATTGTGCGGGGAAAAGCTAAATAATCAAGAAAACCGTATGTCCCTCATTAATTCACTTAGTGAGTGACGATATCTATTTGGGCCTCTTGATGGAGATAGATTGTTTGCTAGCAACTGATACAATTATCTCTAGATCAAGAAACGTATAATCTGCAAGAATGACACTTTCTTATCTTCGATTATACGATGATATCGTGAGACATAGGAATCAAAATAGAGATATACTTATATTCTCTTATGCAGGATTTAAATACTGTAGCAGTACATTATTTATGCGAATTGGGAATCATAACGTGTTGCTAGATACCGCTTATGATTATTGGAATTAAATAGCGATTTAATCCCATGTCCAACTTAGCATAAATCCTCAAAGGGTCACACAGATCGAAATATAACCAAACAGTGCATTAATCATTTATTTGCATCAGTGTGCTTTTACGAAAATATGATATGTTGATTAATTGATTATATGTCGATATAATTAATTAATTCAAACTGATCATTTCGAAATGATTTAACGCATAAGTTAATCCATGGTAATTATTAATTAGTTAATAATTATTCAACACAATACAATTTAATATAAATAGTTATATTAAATTAATGGGCCGATATTTATTATAGAATAAATAGCCCAAATGAAGAGCACTAAAAGTGGATTGAATGGATTGATTTAATAATCAATTTGGAGAGCTTGCAAAGCTCATTTGGGCCCATATATGGCCGGCCACAAGAGGGGTGGTAGGTAGGTGGCATGATGGTAAATATAGAGAACTTATTGCTAGGGTTTGAGCATTATAAAAGGACCCTTGTGGAGGCTCCTTGCTCCTCTCTCTCTTCCTCTTTCTAGGCCGCCACCCTCTCCTCTCTCCCTCTCTTTGGCCGCCACCTCTCTCTCCTCTCATCCACCTTAGCTCATGTGTTGAGCACCATACTCTCTCCACTTAATTAAAGGGAATTAAGAAGGCGAGAACGCTTGAGATTAGCCTAGACCTTGTAGCTTCTAGCAAAGCTTGTAGGTCTTGGTTAATTTCGTGGTGGACTCGAGGACGAGCTTGGCACGAAGGAGGAGCTAGAAGCGCGCACCACCTACAACCTAGCCGGTTCGAGCCTCTTGATTACTATATCAAGAGAGGTATACCTTTGAACCTTCTCTTTGTGTGGATGGCTAAGTACTAGATCTTGTTTTGCATGATTGCTTATGGCTAATTAGGAGTAATTAATCATAAAAATTGAAAATTATGCACTTAACTAACATGGAGGGCCTGAAATACTCTAATAATAATGTTTTTAAAAATATCATAATAAATAGCAAAAAAATTCGAAAAAATATAAAATTTGGTCTCCAAAGATATTTCAATATGAAGAACAACTTGAACGGTTTGAATTGACCGTTTGAATTTTTTATCTCAAAAAATGACATGATGACACGTTAGCCATTCTATATATATATATATATATATATATATATATATATATATATATATATATATATATATATATATATATATATATATATATGCCAACAAGCAATGTTAGGAAGAATGAATATCTTTACTAGATATTATTGCTGAGATCTACAGAAAGTGACATGATATTATTTCCTCATCTTTCAGATGGTGTTGGGCTGCTGGCTTAGGGGACAAAAATACAATTCAAAAGAAGGATGAATATTTAATGAACGAAAATAATAGAAAAATCAATATGAGTAAAATCATACTCTTTTAATTGTAATGGATAATTTTTTTTATTTTGTTTATATATATAACGTTTAAGTTGATAAACAAACAAAATAATAATTGCGTCCCTTGTGTAACTCCAATTACAATTTTTCTATATATGTATTTTATAATAATAATAATATGGTACACCTGAGAATTTAAAAAAATAATGATGATAATTTGTGAATGTTGTAGAAATAATTATTATTAGTTTCTTCCCATGTCTTATATAAATTTTATAATCTTACTCGAATAGAAGACTAAAAAAAAAAGTCAATTGTTAATTCTGCTAAAAAAATGACAAATATATGAGACCACTGGTTCTTCATAAAAGATTATAAGCAATCTGTACTTGTAACTTTCGGGTCATCTGGCATGATAAGATTAAATAATATGCTTGATCATGAATTGAGATTGGTTGGCATGACTATAATTCATTTCACGTGAGTACACTCGCTAAACATAAATTAGCCTAGTCATGAAACGTAGGTGATGCCTCCATATGCTTACTTAAAAGTCTGATTTATGTAAAGCAGTTAATAATTAATTTCCTTTTTTTTCAATTTTTTTTAATTACTAGCAAAACAAGCAATTTTTTATACACTTGCTACAGAGCTGCACCTGTAATAACCTGATTCCTCGAATAAACACTTTCTTTCATTAATGAGTCCCGTTAATTTCCTGATAGGAGTGGGTTATCTTATCAGTTATCTTAATCGAAAATAATAAGATCAAATAACGCCAAACATTTTGAACAAGAATTGTCTGAACCAAATAGTTATTTAGACCTAGTGCTGTAGGCATGAATTAGCCTACAAAAATAATGCCTCACTAAATTCTCATATCTATGTTCTTAAAAAAAAAAGAAGCCTCTGTCGTAGATTCGTACAATAATAAAAGAGTTCTTCGTTAATATTCGTAATATTTCCAAATTGAACTGACAACATGTTATTATTTATATATTAAAAACTGTACAAAACTATATATGTATGTATACACTATTTTTGTTATAAAACAACAAATTATTTTTTTTTCTAATTGCAATTCGCAAATGAACCACCATGGTTGAAATTGTTTTAATAATGTTCTATTAACTGAATATTCTATCAAGGGAGTTAACTGCAAAATTTATACCTCATAATATTACTGAATCAAAATTAAAAAAAAACACTGAGAATTAAGAGGTGATCCATCAAAATTCAATAATTGAAAAGGTGCTGTCGATATTTACTGATGTGATTGTGATGTCACATCCAGTGCTAATATTTGGTGGTCCGATCAGAGTTATCCAATTGAAATAAAAGAATTGGGTCAAATTAAAATTTCAGTTAATACGTCCACATGAGTACGGTAATCTACACTGGCATGGCTTCACAAGAACTTGCACATGATTATCCTTTTAAAATTTAAGTTTTAAGAGACTGTTTAAGGAAATTGATTACTGACATCTGCAGTTTTGTCGGTCCTTATTTAATGATTAAAATGAACACATACAAACAAATAAATTCGATAAAAATAAGTTGAATATGCATATAAAAATTTGAACAAGAGATGACAATACTTATTTATTTGTAAGTGTTCATTTTGATTATCTATATATTTATCTTGTTATTTTATGTGTTCATTTTGTATTTAGCAATGACAATTAATGGTAAAACTTGAGGAAAAACACGGAGGCTCTGTAATAATACTTATAATAGTATAATAATAAATAGTATATGGGCCTGCTAGTTGGCTTTATTACGATTTCGAGCTACAATTTTCTTCTTTATTTGAAGTGGACATGAGAACTATTTTTTTACTCTGAGCGTAACTTAGAATATATAAATATTTCAATTGCTTTTTTGCAATATCTATGAATGTTTTTTTTTTCTTTCCTTTTTCCCACTTTAATTGTTTCCTGTTTCTAAAAATGTGGAAATCAATGTATGCAAATTACAATCGTTTCTTTGCAAGCTCAGAAATGATAGAAAAATAAGTAGGTTGGTTCTATTTCGCCAAGCTGTCTACAAATTACAATTTGATTTGAATTACATAAGGATCATATGGCAAACTTTATGAGATTCCATGTTAGAAACAATAGGAATGGAAATGTACTTTTCATTGGCCGATTATATGGAGTGAAATCATTTTAATTCAGAAAATTTTCTAGAAAAAAAAAGAGAATTATTTCAATTGGAAGCATACATGTTTCTCTTACAGCAGGTGTTATACATCTAATTTTGCAAATCTGGTCATAAAATTAGTGACAAATAATTTGTCTTGCAATAGTTTTTTTTTTAATTATTAAGAGAGGATGTTCGTCTAACTTCAGTTTTTCACTCTCTCCTTGGAGAAGCGATCATCATTAACGTTGACAGTACAATATTGCCTCAAGATATGTTTCATTTACATATTGGAACTTCAGAAACAGTTAGTGAACAGATGAAATCCAGACGAAAGTAAAGCTGAAGAAATCTCTACGAAGCTACTGTTAAGTGTTTAACTATGTTATAATTTGGAGATCTATAATTCAAATTGAGACTAACTTCGAAATTTGCAGAAAGCAATATATAATTGTCAGTCTGGCATAGGATGTGCAAGCTCTTAAAACGAAATACAGTTCAGCAGAATAAATAACAAACATCCAAAAAAATAAATCAATTGAAAATTGTAACTTTCTAAACCACTCATTTCGTTGTAATTGAGAAGTTACAGTTAATGATAACAGAAAAAATTCATACAAAAACCAAAGGTATATACAGTAAAGTTGTAACTTCAATAGTCAATGACACCAACTGCACTTTAGAACCCCAGGTAGCAATCATCGAAGAGGGAAATTCCTATCAGATCCTCTCATCATCAATCAAAATTCTCACTAAACAAATTTCATATTTTGTTTTATTTGGATTCCTAGAGAAGGTTAATTCAGACAAAGCTTGCGAAAATTTAGGCATGGAGTAGAACAAGGCTCTCAGATAATATGGAAAAAGTGGCATCGCCGCATCGGTGGCCATAGAGGCAGTGCTTTCCAGCTACAATGAGTGACACATATCTGGCCTTGCAACGTGGGTGGCGCAAGACCAGACACAACTGGGAGATGCCATGTACATACTGGCAGTTTGATCCAAGGAGACTCTCTCCATTCATCTCCCACCAGTGGCACAACTCAGTTTTAGGTGTCCCCTGCTTATACACCTCCATCTCCAGCTCCAGTGCCGAGACAATGTCGCTGCTTGATTCCTTTATTGGTTTTGCTATCTCTCTGGCTTTGTGCTGCCTAATATCCACAACAACCTTCCATGACTAAACAATTGCAAACATTAAAATCAAGTGCATGAGTTACACTTATGTTAACACAAAAGATCTTTTGTGTAATAATATTTAGAGCACAGAAATGATAGATAGAATAAAGAGATAAATTGATAGTTTGTGATCACGGATACAGTGCTTGCTGGTCCATGAGGTCCCACCTGACTAATTGTGGTCCCTCTTGACCGACAGAGATACCCTTGGGTAGCGCTGCCCGCCTCTGAGAGGCATGGCTAATTAGCTGAAATGACAGTACACTACTTGGGCTAGTCTCTGGCCTTGCCTTGGACACAAGTGGTGGTTGGATTCTATGACAAGACAGTTTGTAAGCTCGGCATTCAACAGATATTGGATGGAGATCAGATGCAGTCAGGCCTCAGAGTCTTCATTCTGTTATTGTGTAGAGTGGTAAGAGGCCACTGTTGTACCAGCTTTTAAGCGAACGTAAAAGCATAAGTTCCTGTCTAGTCTGCCTTGAAAATTTGTCAGTGACATTATTATGCTGAAATATCTTTTTTCTCCCTGGATATACACAAATTTCTTATTACTTTGTTTATCACTTCTTTAAGACTGTAAACTTAAAAAATTAATAGACTCCCATAACAATACTAGTACAATGAGGATCTAATTAACCAAATCACTATTTTCTTCTAATTTTAACTCTATACATTTACCGTGAGCACATATTCTTGTACATAATAATCTAACATGATTCTATGCTTGCGTAGTAAAAGATCAAAGCTAAATGGACAATGATGTGGCAATATGCTATGGAGGCAGTACGGTCGTGATCACACGTGTAATGTACACGGGAGGTAGAGAACAGGGGACAGATGAAGGGAAGAAGGGTGCGACCGAGTTGAATGCACGGTCGTAGAAGGCTCCACCATACAATGGGAGATACTGACCCAAGTGTGCCAGTGATCCAACGGTGCAAGAGCGAGGACCACCGTGTGGTGAGATACTGACATAATCCACTTCTCCTGCATCTCGATTTTGCTATGGTACTAATTCCCCCATCTTCTGATCTCCGCAATGAATGGAAACAAGAGAAAAAAGTAGAAATTATATATTAATGATTTTGAGTAAATAGTTAGCTATAAGCCTATAATCAGTAGAGAGAATTAAAGATTTTGAGTACTGCTAGACCCAATGTGACCTCAAACAATTTCACAGGGAATATAATTCCCGTTCCCGCTCGCGCGTTTAAACTTTTGATGATACTGAGCTTTGTAGATTCGGACAAAATCGGGCTGACATTGTATAGCTTCATTTCTTTGAATTTTGTTGAGCCCGTTTTGGCGACAGAAAAGGCCCATAGTGAAAACCATAAATTTCGAATAGATACTTTGAAGAGAATAGATACTTTGCAGCTTCAATTATCATAATATAAATATGATACATTCTTAATGAGGCGCATAATATTCCTGAGAAACTTACAAATTTGAACATAAATTACATTACTTTATTTTCTAAAGTGACTAGAATTTTTGAAATTGAATGTACCATACTAGATTACTACATGAGTAGATCATAAAAATAGCAACGATGATAACGTAATTATAATCTATGTTACCCCCGATGATAATATAATTTTAAATTTATAATAATAGAAAAATTTTGTAACGAACTCAATTTTATAATCAGACATAATCATGATCGTTAATAAAAAAATTATGAACAAAAGTGAATGATTAAAATTGAAATCCGGTTTAAAATTTCTGTCCACCATATAATTATAATTATCCCTAATAATAAAAATAAATATACTGTTTGTACACCATATAAAACATTCATAGTTGAGTGACTCAATCTACAGTAACTTGGACATCAACGCTAGCCGTTGGATTTCCGTGAGTTTGCGATGGATTTCATCGTTACCATCCATCTCCACTATCGATTTCTGTTGTTGGTTTTCTGTGCGTTATCTGTAGTTGGCTTCCATTTCGCATAGCATCCCTTAGTGCCTTTTCTATTTAAATTCTGGAGACGCAGGAACGGCTACAACAACGTCTCCACTATCGATTTGTTCATGCGATTTTCCGTGCGTAGTTTGTTGTTACTTTATGTGTTGCTATGGATTCCTAAGATGGTTTTATATTTAGATTCTTTCAGACACAGGGACGGCTACAGGATCAATGAACTATTAGACTTCCTTTTCAACGGAGTTGCTTCTGGACCCTTCTTCCATCCTCATCTGCTTCCCACCGCATCCTCTCCGGTATCAACTCCTTCTCCCTTCCTCTTCTCTCCATATCCAGCCTTCTCCTCATCCCAAACTCTTTCCGTTCTGCCCCGTCTTCCTTTCACCTCTCCTCTTTACCGTTGTTGATTTTCTCTTTAGGACTTTTTCTTCTCCTTCGCCTCCATGGCTTCTCTCCATCAATGTTCTCTCAATCATCTCTGCATCCCCTCCCGTATTCTTCAATGCCTTTTAATTGAAAAAAATTGTGTGGCCGAAGAAGAAACTTCAGGGCCGCCTCAATGCCTCTGTCGACTCTTAAAGTTGTATGCCTTGATCAGCCGCCACCTCAATCGTTGTCTAGAACCTCTAAACGACAGTACAAGCTATCTAAATTCAGCCTTTTCCAGTTTTTGTCTGACGGGTAAACTTTATTGTTTTCCTTTGTTTTTTTTTAGATATTGGTTTGAATTTCATTTTTCTTGAATTAGTTAACTAAAATATGCATTTCTAATGTCTACAATGCAATTTTTGTTGATTGATGCCCTATCAATGAAGTAGAATGTAAAAATCGATGCCTTATGTTGATGCACATTAGTTACCCCTTTTATCTCAAGTGTGATTTTATTTATTTTTTTTCTGATTTGAAGTTTAGGGAGAGGAGTAGTGCGCTGCATCAAAAGGCATGGTGATATCTTGGCTTAGACTCGCAGTAGAGATGAATGTTTCATTTTCATCACTTCTCGGTTAGGGATATACAAGCTCAAAAAGGAACATTTCTCCCTACAAATCGCCTATTGGATGCCTCTATTCTCTCCTTTATCTTTCATGATTTCAAAAGCACTTACCAAAGTAATTTCTTCCTCAGTATGATTTTATATCCTACTTAAAAATTTTTTTCTAGCTAAGAAGAACATTGAGGCTTATCATTTATAATTTTTTGCATTCTTTGTTGCAAATAAAAGTGATATCCAAATTGAATCGAATTCAGTGTTTCTTTGCAAATTTTCAGTTGCTCACTAATCAATCTTCTAAATAAAAATGCATGGGTGTTGGAAATTAGTTTTGTTAATTCTAGCGTGACACAAGATCCAGTCTGCTAAAGATTTTCATCCGCTTGGTTCAATGCCATTTATTTTGGTTGAAAATTAGTTTTGTGAAAAATACTGCCTCCTTGCTTACTGTAAACAATCTCAATTATTTTGATAGGTACAGACGGAGTTATCATGTGGAAAGCAATATACCGTCACGTGTTTAAGAGCCGAACTGATCACTTCTTCCGTCTTGCTTAATTGAGGTTGTTTTTCAGATAATTATTCCCTATAATATTTTCTTCGTCTCTGATAGTGCTCTACTTATTTTGGTATAGTTATTGCTGCTTTCTTTGCTTAGTGCACTACTTGATCGAAAAATAATGGTATCAGATTTGTTCTATCAGAGTGGATAGAAAAAATATTGCTCACTTCATCGAGTTTGTCTATGTTCTTGGGTTAGTTAATTGGCTCAGTTGTTTAAATATCCCTTCTTTCCAATATACAGACTAATGTAGTGGCCTCAGGAGCACAAAAAAAGTGGTAGCACTTTCCTTTTCATCGAGATTACATTTGATTGTGATTACCAAAAGGCATGAAACCCACCTCTTTGGAATGGCTACATCTCTACTCATTCAAAAAGGGAAGCCTAACTCTTTCGAGCTCCTGCCTTATTTCTAATTAATTCAAGCATTATTGCTCAATTTTATGCCAGCATCACCAAGTTTGTGCATGACCAATCCATCATCTCTTTTTTTGTCATCTTTCATTTTCATTTTTTTTTTCCTTTTTATCTTTGCTTTATACTTTCCTGCTTATTGAGATTATAGTGGACTGGTCAAGCCTTAGTCTTACGAATTTTTCTTTTGGTAATGAATTGGGCGACACTGTACTGGACTTGGTTGGAGGCAGACATATTTGATACAATGGTATTGGCATGTCCTGATAGTTTTGTATTTTGGCTATAACATGTATGGTGACTATTGTATTAATGTTAGACTGTAGGGTACCCGTTGATGTCCCCATTTCTTTGCAACATATATTTGCTTTTCATTTTATAATTTCTTATCGTATTTTTAAAATGTTAGGTCTGTCATGATGTACATATTATGAAATTCAGTTAAGTGAACTTTGAAAGCCTCCTAGCTGCCAAGGTAATTTTCTATTATATTGTATAATAAAATACATGCACACTCTACCCCTGAATATTAATGCTCTGAATTTGAAGATGACAAGAATTTATTATTCTTCGTTTGTTGTTACTATAGTAATGTTGTTTCTTTCCAAATATTTAAACTCTGACTGATAAGAGCGAGCAAGACAACTTTGTTCGTTCGCCGAAGCAGGTGATAAGCGCAAATGCTACAACTCAAATCCTGTTCATTCTGATGCCTTAAGAGAAAATTACAATGCTATTATGTAGTTTTTTATTTCTTTTTTTCTTTTAGTTCTTGCTTTTGGTTGGTAGAGTTGTCAGTGCGAATGCATGTCTAAAGCCAATACAAAAATGATCAGTATTGTATTTTTTTTAGAAACTTAAAAATGACCAGTATCGTTGCTTCCAATTAGAAGTTTTGCAAAATCATTTACATTGTGCTTTTTTAACCAGTACATTTGTTTTTCTTTACTTTCTACATGAGGTCATTCATTTTACTAAAAAAGACAGAATAGTTAAAAAGCCTCAGTACATTTATTTTAGCCCTTTGTTGCCTCATAATGCTTTCTCTAATCCTTCATGTGCATAGCAACAACACCTTATTTAAAATTCTAAATTTACAGTTAAGTTATGAGCCAGAGTGATCTAAAATTTTTTCTGGATGACCATCGTCATTTTCATTTTCTTTTTTCTTGCTAATGATGATAATTGAAAATTGTTTGCATACCAATTTCATATCTTTTGATCTTTTCCTTTAGGATAAAATTTCCACACTTATATAAATTGATCGGGTTTGTGGATGGCACAAAAAAGAAGGTACAATCAACTTTACCAGTGACATGAAGATAAAAGTCGCGGTGACATTGTGGTTGACTTGATTCTCATGAAGAAAATTTTGCATATGGCATGAGGACAATGAAATATATTGGTAAATGAGTCCGTGCACTCTCCTTACTAGGTTTGATTTTATTCCGTTTTGATCTTTTTTTTTGTCTTTTACTTTTGTTATTTGGTCAATTGGTTTAGTTATTTGATTGTTATATCATCAATTAAACCATCTATTATTTTGTTGTTGATTTTGCAAAATTATTAGGCCAACTTAGGTTCATCTTTATTCGCATCAAGCGAACAATAATTGAATTGAAGAGTGTTCTTTAGTTCTGGTACAAATTTTCTTGCCCTTTTGTTATTGAGTTTACTTTAATAATCATCGACATTAGTAGATGAGAAGAGTATTCCACTTATCATCGGCATTCAGCATACAATTCGTGTTCATTTATCTGTAATTTTAGTCACATAAACTGCAGACCAAACTTCATCGCGCGAAGCGCGATGAGACACCTAGTAATAAAGAACTAAAGAAGAAGGTTCAAGGTCTCTTCTCCTCCCAACCTTTCCCGGTCTTGGAGCTTCTCGAAGCTTCCATATCACTTGTGGCAACATGACGCAACAATCCGAATATCACTTGCCCAAAAGGTCCTTGCTCTTTTCTCTACGTAACTCCATGTAGCGAGTTTGTTCCGACCTTGGATTCTAGCTGTCTTATGATGGCTATGTACTTATCTCTAACAGAAACCTAGTTACAAACAACCAGTCAATGAGTCAATGCAAAACTTGATCTCACAGAACCGAAGGAGGACCCACCAGTCAGCGACAGAAAAATTCGTTATAATCCCCTCTCCTGGAACCAAAATCCCACTCGTTTTTCTCCACCCGAAAATCCATACAGATCCTTACCAAAACAACCAAGTGGCAAGTATAAGTACCCACGTGGCAGTTAACTAGTTCCTTACGACTTTCGACGGATCTCTCTCTCCTCTCCTTCCTCTCCGCTCTGGCGCTCTCCTCACACTCGTGACTTGTCGGCTTAACGGCAAATCAAAACCACACCAAAAATTCCCCCAAATCTCGCGCCGTATCAAATCCGAATCACCTGATCAAAGCCTTCTCTCTCTTCCATTTCCTTCCAATCAAAGCGTTTCTCGGAGGGGGGGAGAAGGAGAAGAGGAAGATATCTGGGATTAGGGTTTGGCGGCGGGGGATGGGCTTGGGAGGGTGAAGGAGGATGCCTGTGCAGCTCCGGAGTGGCGCGCGGAGGGGCCGTGCTAACCCTAACCCTAACCCGAGTTCCAAATCGAATCCCAAATCTACCCCTGCTTTTGATCCGCCAACCGAGGGGCCTGTGACGCGTGGCAGAGCTAAGAAGGCGGCCGTTGCGCCCGCGCCCGCGAGGGGCGGGAGGAAGGAGAAGGCTGCTGATGAGAAGCCTGTTGTCGTGACGAGATCCAAGGAGGGAAAAGAGGAGGAGAAGCTGTTGCTTGAAGGGAATCAAGAAGGCGGCGGTGAGAGAAAGATGGATGGGTTTGATAGCGCTGGGAAGAGCGGCGACAAGGCGAATGGTGTTGTTGGAGATGAAGGGAGCAACACGCCTTTGCCCGAGACGGTGCGTGTTTATGGTTTTCTTGTTATATTCTTGTTTTTGTTTATGTATACGAGATTATTACTGGTAGTGCTTTCTTCTGCATTTGTTGGGAAATAATAATTATTCCATGATTTGTAGGCACCAATTTAGCATTGCTCTTCAGATTATTAATTCCAACAGAACTTTTTTAACTCTATGTATGTACTAGAACAAGATAGAACTCTAGAATTTCATTGTTGTTGCTATTGCAATTGCGCACCTATCCCATGCTAAGCTTTCTTTTCACATCTCGTAATCATGTAGTGCAGCTTCTTCTTTTATTTATAGCCTCTTTTTATGTGTTTAACAGGTTCAACTTGCTGGCTCGCCTACATATAAACTTGACAGGAAGCTGGGTAAAGGAGGCTTTGGTCAAGTTTATGTTGGCCGAAGAATCTCACCTCCAAACGCAAGTGAGAGGGCTCCTGGTGCAAATGCATTGGAGGTATGTTATGTTTTTCCACATTTTGAACATGATACCAAGCATGCATGGTGTCCTCTATACAAACCTCACAATGTTTGCGTGTGCATCTTAAAACAAAAAATTGTGGCCTTGCTGAATCCACTTTCCTCTCTTAACTAACCTTATTTGACTTATATCAGGTTGCACTGAAATTTGAACACCGTAGCAGTAAAGGATGTAACTATGGAGCTCCTTATGAATGGCAAGTATACAAGTGAGTGCCTTCTTGGTCACCTTTCTTTGTGCTTTATATACACTATGTTAAGGTAACTGAACTATCTGTGTACTGCATCACAGGGGGCAAAATACCACCATAAGACCAAAACTGGTTCCTGAAGTGCACGTTTTTAATAAAAAAAAAGTGCACACTTCCTTTGTACTTTTTTCAAAACACTGTGTTTGGTTTGCGTTTGAATAAGGTGAATAAGGAATAAGCTCTAATCGTGTGAAACCAAACAACACATGAATAAGGAATTTGAGCTTATTCGGGTTCTTATTCATATTCTAACAAAAACCTAGAATATGGACAAGGAATATGAATAAGCCCAAATTCCTTATTCACTCCACATCCAAATATGATATATTATGCTGCAAAATCCAAAATTTCAGCAATTTTCACTGTTCCAATGGCTATATACAGATAGAAGAACGTGTGCAGCCTACATTACATCTTTTAATCGAATTGTATCCCAGATCAGAAATAATTAGCTTATAAATATTTGCACTACAGCACCTTAAGCGGCATTCATGGTGTGCCACGTGTGCATTATAAAGGGAGGCAAGGTGACTTCTATGTCATGGTTATGGATATGCTAGGTCCCAGTCTTTGGGATGTCTGGAACAATAACTCTCATACGTAAGTACCCTATCTTGATAGTTATTATGCTATTGAGTTTTATGTTTATTTTTATAACTTTTGAAGTTTAGGTTATTCAATGATTATTCATTTATTTGTTTTGTGTTGAGGTAGAATGTCAGTTGAGATGGTTGCCTGCATTGCCATTGAGGCGATCTCAATTCTAGAGAAGATGCACTCTAAAGGGTAAGTTGCTCTGTCTGTTGCATTGAAGTTGGTTCAGTCACATATTCTTAAACTATGATCCAATCTAGATTTGATTTTTTACTCTTTTTGTTTGTATGTTAGGTATGTTCACGGGGATGTGAAGCCAGAGAACTTCTTACTCGGGCCTCCTGGGACACCTGAGGAGAAAAAGCTTTTTCTTGTTGATCTTGGATTAGGTATACCATAAGCCTATTTTTATGCGCTAAGTTGATATATATCTAGTTCATATATCCACTAACTTGATATATATCTAGTTCATACCATAAGCCTTTTTTTCTTTTTTGTTTGCTAAAAGTTGTTTCATTTAACAGCCACTAGGTGGAAGGACACTGCAACAGGCCAACATGTAGAGTATGACCAAAGACCCGATGTTTTCAGGTTTATATATTATTCTTTGAAGATTTTCTTATGTTGTAAGTTGTATGGCATTGATTATTGAGCAATTCAACGTACTTGGTCAAGCATAGAAAATGGATTTGTTTTCATTACTATTTAATTTTCTGCTCTGCATTAACTAACTATTTTTAAGGCTGATGGTAGAATTGGAGTAATATCTTCTTATTGGTGTTTATAGTAGTGAAGTATTTGTTCGTGAGAGTCTTGCTTTGGTCGTTGTTTTATTAATCTGTTTGCTGCTTCTAATAGTTATATTTGTGGGTATTGGTCCTTTTTTGTTTGCTGCTTCTAATAGTAATATCATAAATGTTCAAATTAGTTTGTTTATCATTATTCAATTTTTTTTTGGTTTGCATTATTCAAGTTTGTCCTGATAATTTTTTACCATTGGCTGCTGCAAATTTATCTTATAAATTTAGTTGCAATTTTGTAGGGGAACGGTTCGGTATGCAAGTGTTCATGCTCATCTGGGAAGAACAGGAAGCAGAAGAGATGACTTGGAATCTCTTGCCTACACCCTTATTTTCCTTCTTCGAGGTCGCCTTCCTTGGCAGGGTTACCAGGTAGATATTTTGTTATTACTATTGTTGAGATTAATCATTGCTAGCATTAGTATCATCTAATGTGATGCCTAATATATTCCGATTTAGATGTAGACAGAAAGGATATTCCTTCAATAATTTATTATTATTTTATTTGCTTCTGTTAAATTAGTATTTAATGCAGTTGTAATATGTAGGGAGAGAATAAAGGATTTTTAGTGTGCAAGAAGAAAATGGCAACTTCCCCCGAATCATTGTGCTGCTTCTGCCCACAGCCTTTCAGGCAATTTGTGGAGTATGTTGTCAACTTAAAATTTGATGAGGAACCTAACTATGCCAAGTTTATCTCTCTTTTCGATGGCATTGTGGGCCCCAACCCAGATATTAGACCCATTAATACTGATGGTGCTCAGAAGGTAACCATCTCTCGTGCTCTGGTGATTTCGAACTAGTTTATAGTTGATGATAAGCTGAAATGACCTAGCTACTGAATCTTGGCAATCCATGATTTCGAACTAGTCTATACTTGTGCTTTTTATTTTTGATGAATAAGTAATATTAAAAGACACACTGTACTTTTCTGGCAGCTTATATATCAGGTTGGCCAGAAGAGAGGCCGGTTAACAATGGAAGAAGAGGATGATGAACAGCCAAAGAAGAAGGTGCGCATGGGCATGCCTGCTACACAGTGGATCAGTGTCTACAATGCCAGACGCCCCATGAAACAAAGGTGCCCTTAGTTTGCATCTGTTATTTCGATTGTGCATTATTTTTCTATGCATAATATTGATTTGTACCTCTGGGAGAGGGTAACAATCTGCTGTTTAACTTTCAAGTATACATCTCTTCAATGCTCGTCTGCTTATTTGTACTTGTAGGTACCACTACAATGTTGCAGATGCAAGGCTGTCTCAGCATGTACAAAAAGGAAATGAAGATGGTCTCTTTATCAGTTCTGTGGCCTCTTGTACAAACCTTTGGGCCCTTATTATGGATGCTGGTACTGGTTTTTCTGCTCAAGTATATGAACTCTCTCCCCATTTTCTGCACAAGGTACGTTGTATTCCCCCAAGGATGATAATAGTTGTTATGTGGATAGTTAGAATACTCTACAATATGAACCTATTTATATGGCATGCGTACTCCTTTACTTTAAGTAAATTTTGCATTCTTTTGTTGCATAATATAGGAATGGATAATGGAGCAGTGGGAGAAGAATTATTATATTACATCATTAGCTGGGACAAACAATGGAAGCTCGCTGGTGGTAATGTCCAAAGGTAAGCTATTACTTTAAGTAATAAATAAGTGTCCTATTTAGTGAACGGCTAAACGCACTTTAGCCAAAATGACAACGGGTTGTTCTGAATGATGATTTTAATAATAACATCAAAATAGGTACACAATATCAACAGCAGTCATACAAAGTAAGCGATTCGTTCCCATTCAAGTGGATAAACAGGAAATGGAAGGAGGGTTTTTATGTCACCTCAATGGCAACTGCTGGTAGCCGATGGGCCGTTGTCATGTCTAGAAATGCCGGTTTCTCTGATCAGGTATATTTGATTGTAGCTTTTCTTCTCATCTCTTAGATGTTACTGCTCATCTATGAGAACCAACTTAAAATAAGCGAAATATCTTAATTAATTTTGAAAGTATTTAAAACAAAGAGGGGACTTATTTTTAACCCTTTTACAGGTGGTCGAGCTGGATTTCTTGTATCCAAGTGAAGGAATACACAGGAGATGGGACAGCGGGTACCGCATCACAGCCACAGCTGCCACGTGGGACCAGGCTGCTTTCATTCTAAGCATCCCTAGGAGAAAGCCTACTGATGAAACCCAAGAGACCCTTCGTACTTCTGCCTTCCCCAGCCAACATGTCAAGGTACTGTAGATTTTTTGTTAGAATGGTGATAAATGTGAACTAATCCTAGTTCAGCACAAAAATAAATCTCTGAGCAACCAGAAGAGGTGTAATACCAGTTGGCTGGTATAGTTGACATTAAAATCAGTTTTGTAATGTATATATGTGCAGCCAAGTGTGGTGTTTCTCTGATTAGGGAGAATGTTGAGCAATCAAGATTTATAATTTCCATGTTTTAATGGATTGCTAATTACACTAAATAATTGGGCTATTCACTTGAAAAGATTGTTCTATTAAGAGCTGAAAGCTTTACTACTATTTCTAGAGAGCCATTGTCCTTTAGCACCTAATGAAAACTTAAATTTTGTCAATTAGATGTAGAATTTTTATGAAATTAGGGGACTTGTTAATAAGTGGGTTAATGGAAGCAATAAAAAAAGCATTAACTGTCAAATTAATTACTTTTTGGTTGACATCTATCCTTGATTCTATTAGTGGAGCATTTTATACAAACATGCTTAAAAGTATATCCTGTAATTTGGAAACCCTCATAAATTTGCTTTTCTATTCATAACAATACATCTCAATTGCATTTTCATCAGGAAAAGTGGGCGAAGAACTTGTATATTGCATCCATGTGCTATGGAAGAACCGTCTCATAAGCCACAGTTCTTATCTCTTCGTTTAGGGGAATTTTGGTGTGCAGTGTTTTTTTTTTGTTAAAGGGAAATGCTCATTAGGCCAGGTGCTGATGTAGCCATTGTCTTTCAATTATCTGTATGTACAGTAGATTGAGTGTACCGAGGTACATCAAGAAATGTGCCAAATGTAATCTTAATTAATCGTTGAAAAGAGTCTGCTAATTTTGATGTTAAAATGCGCTCAAAATATCAATGGAAGAAATTTCTGTTGTGTTTCAGTATGTGTTTTTTGTTATTTCCAATTAGAAATATCTTCTGGAGTTTTGATCAGACTTCCGAAATATAGTGGACGTTTGGCAACATCAAAGTTTAGTGGGATCAAAGGTTAAAGTTACTATTTTGGAATTAGTGTTTGAGGTTAAAGTTAGTGCTAATTTAAAGTTAGTAATTGTTGTTTGGCATGATATGTTAAAGTTAGTGATTAAAGTGACTTATAACATTCATTTTAATCTAGATATTTTAGAATTAAAAAATTTTAAATTTCGATATTTTCAAAATTTGAAATTTTAAAAAGTTGAAGATTAAAATTTAAATTTTAAAATTTTGAATTTTGAAATTTTAAGATTTCTTTTCAAGGTTTTTCTCTTCAGATATGATATAATTTTTGTTTTGGTGTTTGAGGAATGTTCAAATATAAAATGGTCAAGTTAGGGAGGTAGTGTTAATCTGTAGGTTAGCTCGTTGATCCAAGAGTCAAACTAAACTTGTAATTGCAAAACGGGCCCATAGTGTATAGATGCATTAGATGGCTCTAGTCAGTTCCGAGTTAGCTTTTGTTAAAATTTGACAGGAAAATGATTTGCCCCGGCAATTTTGCCTCCGATTTTACCAACAAGAATGTGTGATATATTCTTTTTTTTTTTTTTTTGTAACGTGAAGCTGACACTTGTAGTTGTAGGTGATGAGACGTGCTTAATAGGCAGATAAATTGCGAGAAGAATTAGCAAATTTCTCATACCATTGTCCAATTTTGTTTGTATTTGAAAGAGCACGTATGGTTAATTAAGCACTTAATTATGAACTTTTCTCCGAGGTTCCTTGTGGGACCAGAAATAAGAAATGTGTAACCATTGATTGACAATCGAGTTATTAAGAACAGCATTAGGAAGATCTCATTCATTCTTGTTTTATCATCGATTGGAAAAAAGCGACAGTAAATTTGAAAGATTCTTCTTTTATTATGTGGCCGATCTTTATCTAAACATCTCTATTATTGATTTTTGTAATATGGTATATAAACTTAAAATGAGTGTCTAAGGCATTGGATTCAAATATAAAGAATATTTGAATGGAAAAATTATTTCTTTAATTGAAATTATAATTATGTTGCTGGCTTGCTACTTTATCTGGTGTCGCTACCTTCATTTTTATTAAAATATTGATGTAGGAAATTGATTACTGCCATCTGCAGTTTTGCCATCACTAAATATAAAGTGAATATATACAGCAAACAAAGTGAACATATAGACGATCTAAGTGAACAGTTACAAACAAATAAGTTTAATGAAAATAAGTTGAATATACATGTAAACTTCTGAATAAGTGATGACAACACTTATTTATTTGTAAGTGTTCACAAACTGCAGATGACAGTTATCATTCGTGGATATCTGACACATGAAAGTGACCAGAAAAGAAAAAGAAGATCTTTCCTTGTCCCCGATGAAAACAACAGCTATTTCAACAACTCATACAATTTTTTTTCCAAATAAAAATTTGCTCACGTAGTCACGTATTAGGGAGTTATTACTAGTATAGATTGAATAAAATAATAACGTCGGATATGGTCATATGGAAACATAAAGCATTCATATCTACATTTTTTTCCCCCTTTTTAGGACTTCGGCGTCATCGTACATTCGTACGCCCCATGAGATGCCAAAGTAGCATTACAATTTGCAATCGGATTGCATCAGTAAAACATGCAGGCCTTTTGGCTTCTTTCAAAAAAGAAAAAGAAAAAAACAATTTACAATCGGATCAAAAAGGAAAAGAAAAAAGTGATAGCGCCTCACAGAATTAAAGTGCAATCCGACTCTGCTGTTGCGCGACACAACGCGTAGCGCACTACGAGCCGTCTGATCTTGATCTGAAGGTTCATTTTTTACGGGCCTATCAATCTAGGTTATATGCACAGGGCTCCCTTGTCCATTGGATCTTAATCAGACGGCCAACATACTACGTGACACACGGTTTCGTGCAGCAGCAGATCTCATTCCATTAAAGTGTTAGCACCCTAAAAGAATCTAAAGAGAATGGAGTATAAAAAGAGATGCACATGTAAATTATTCCGTCCTTGGTACAAAAAGAGATGCACCTGTAATTTATTGCATCCTTTTTCTTCGGAGCCTCTGCACAGTAGTACACGCAAAATTTTTATCAACGACAAAAATACCCCTAACAATTTAAAAAAAATAAAATATTCTCTGAAATTTTAAAAAGAGCACAGCTATAGCGGTAATAGCATTGCCGTTATAGTTCAGCCCTATAGCGGTAATGCTATTGCCGCTATAGAGGGCTATAGCGGCATTGCTATTGCCGCTATAGGATTTTTTTTTCGGGGCTGACACCTCTGATTTTTTTTTTTGCGCAACTTTTAGGAGGGTACATAGTTTGTTTTGGTCAGCATAACTAATTCCATTGCCGCTAGTGAATCAAGCATCAATCGTCTGAGGAATTTATGGGTATTAATGGATTCGGTAAAGTTGTGATTTTTTGGACGAGAATCAAGCAGTGCGCCTGATTTTTTTTATTTTTTTAGAGGATCATTATCTTTGATTATAAGACATCAAATAAGTTATGTTTAAACGAGTAATCGCTATAAATCGATCACTCAACGTTGATTTTACACCTTGTTTATTTGTTTATCAAAGAATTAATGTAAAAGCCAAAATTTCTCCCAATGAAATCATACATCTAGCCCATACTATGCACACAGAAAAATAAACAACTTCAAAATTTGATTCTAGCAATGATTCTGGAATTTTAAAATGAGTCAAGGACAAGCATATGTTTAAAGTGATAGAGGACAAGCATATTCAACGAGTTTACAAAAACAGCAAACTAATTGAAATATAAAATATCAGTGAATTATTATAAGTGGAGTAAATTATTTCTTTCTAATCAAGCGTAGCTAAACACAATGATATCATTATTATTTATTAGTATTTGGACAGTACTTGGCACTCAAATAACACTCAAACCATTAAATTATTAGATAAATTGCTATGATTTTCTAGGAATTGGCTCTACCGTCGTTTCTTCTCTTATTTTCAGATTTCTTGATGATTTCTGGTGGATTCTCAATCTTTAGATGGATTTGGCACTTGGCATAAGCTAGACGACTCATTCCTAGCACTTGAAGGTGATGTCCAAGCCACCATTCGAATCGAATGACTCATGCTCGGACCGAATGGGGCTTTGTTCGGACCAAAGGCACAATAATTGCATAAAATAGGAGATTTGAGAGAAGTAATTGGCTAAATGGAATCAATAGCATTGAAGAGCTCATCCTAAGCTTTCCAACGATTTTTGAATCGCCTCAATCGGAGTCCGGATGAAGAAATTATGGCCGAAACATTATCTCAATACTGGACTCTCTGGTCGGTCCGAACAGAACCCTGTTCGGTCCGACCAGAACCCTGTTCGGACCGACCAGAGACCTATATGGAAGGTTTTTATGCAAGGAAACTTGATATTTTGGTAATATTTCTTGCCATGACGTGCCTACACAATTTCCTTATGCCTGGAACTATTATAAATGCGCCCCTAGGCCAGAAAGAAGGGAAGGAAAGCCACCAACCACGAAATTCCATATCCCACCACGTTTTGGCACCTTTCCACCACCGTTCTCACGCCGAAAGGCGTGGGATTCCACCTCTTTCATCATAGCACGACCATGACATCATCTTTGGAGCAATTCTAGGCGCGACGGCGACAGAATCAACCCAACCACGGCTCTAGACGTTCGGTATCTTGAGTTAGAAGCGATATTTGGTTTATTTCTTCCATTCTCTTGATATTTTGATTTGATGGAGCTTGTATCTTATTTTGCTTTCATGTTAGGCTAGATTTATGTTTTCTTAGGAGTATGGAAGTAATTTAGGTTTCGATGTGTTGTGATTTGACTTGATATGATATGATATGTTTTGTTGAGAATTATGTTAATTTCTTATTTGAATTGCTTGTGATTTCCTAATCACCTTCTAGTTGTACGGCCGCATCTAGTCAAGTCTAAGTTAGGATAAATAAGATTAGTCAAATAAAGTATTTGGGATAAATCGTAGATCCAAAAGGGGATATTAGTTGACATCAAAAGTGTAACTTTTAGACAAGTCCAAAAGACCTCTAGATATCCTTATGAACTCCAACAAACAAGTTTAAGTTGATTGAATTCTATACCAAAAGTTGTGAACCAATCGAGTTAATTAGGTTAGGTTGTGATTGAACCAGTGTCTAGTCCAACAAGCGAAAGCTGAGGTTTAGAGTATCTAGGTTTGACCAACAAACCCTAGCACAAAGCATAAAATTTCATAAAGAGTCAAAACCACACACTTATACCATCTGTTCGGATCGAACAGAGTGGTATATTCTTGAAAAACACCGTTTGATGCACGAAAGTGATAAGTTCTGTGTTCTAGAGTCCAAACCGATGTGAAACCTGAACCTAAGACGACTTTTATATTGTTAAAACACTAAAAATATCTCTTTAAGCATTTAGATTTTTTTTAGATAATTAAAATATCCAAAAATATTTATTTACTTGCACCTTTAGATTTAATCAACCAAAAACTCCATAAAAATGTAATTGTCTAGCTTTCGTGAGGAAGTAAAGTCCGGTACTCATTAATCCGTCCCTTGGGTTCGACCCTAAAGTTTAACTCCAAACGACTAGTGAGGTTAGCTCTAGGTTTATAAATTTATTTGATTCCTAGGTTCTAAGCTTTCATCAAATTGGCGCCGTTGCCGGGGACGGTGTTGATATTAGAATTTATTTTAGTAACGAGAGACTAGATATTGTATCTTTCATTTATTATTATTATTATTATTATTATTATTATTATTATTATTATTATTATTATTGTTGTTGTTGTTGTTATTATTATTATCAAAAAAAAAGAAAAAAAAACTGATGGTTGGTTTGGATTTTATTGTTGAAAATACAGGTTTTGACTGATTGTGGATGCCCTACTTGCAACTCGCGCTAGAGCACCACGGGTCAAGCAACAAAAAAACACACGACCCACGCACGACCTCATGTGAGTTGCATGCCACAAGAAAACTTGTCCCGTTGCTACCTCTGAACTCCTACATTGTTGTCACGATTTACTCACGCGGAAGCGCTGCTGCCCCACGCCAAATAGAGATGAATTTATATGGAAATTCATGCCTTGATTTGGAAAATTTTGAGGAACAAATGAAGAAAGATGTGATTCGTGCTAGAGCACCATGGGTTACGTGAACCAACTAACCCCGATCGACCTCATACGAATTGCACAACAACTCAAAGAAAGGAGTAGAGCCATCTTGTAAATCGAGAGAACAAACTAGGAGCAAATCGAAATGGTGGAAGTAAAAATTGGCTAAGTTCTCTTTTCCTCCTATTTAGTTTTCTTTGTGATTGAATGCATTGAGCACAATGTTTGATTTAAGTTTGGGGGGAGGGAATAGGAGAAAAATCAAACTTTTGATTGAAATTGCTCATTTTTTTTGCACTATTCATGCCTACTTTTTGTTTGGAAATTGATTGGATGTCCCTAGTCTCTCTCGATTTGGATTTTAAATGATAAATTCACACAATTTAAACTGTTTTGAAGTCAAATAAAATTTTTCTCGATGGACCCTAGAATGTTTTGATATCTCTTGTTGATTTTTGCGTCAATGGGCCGAATTGAAATATTTTGCAGAAATAGAACTCGAATTTGGATGCTTGAAATTGTCAAAACACTTTAAGTCGATTCTCAAAAGTTTTTGCCGAGTGAACAAATTTGTATTTGACAAATTTTTGTTTAAAAAGGATTTTATGAACTTTGGAAATTAAAAGATGAACCTTGTCTTGTTGAAAATGCTTTTAATCGCTTGAATCACCAACAAGCAAACTTAATGGGAAAATAAATCAAAATAGCTGTGAAAACGAGGACGCACTGAGACCTTTTTCCACCAACTTAGCCACAAATTGGAGGGTATTGGGTTAAGCATGAATTGTTAGGAATTACAACTCAAAGAAAGCGAGAAATAATTGGATAATTCATGCTTAATTCTACCGGACCCGGTGCGAAAGCATTGGTAAAGGAGTTGTTGAGTATTATGGCCCAAGTGTACCGTGACCATAGTCGAGCAACATCCGTCTAACCTCCCTAGCGCGACATGTGCTAGTAGCAAACTCAAAGCCGATGATACCGCATTATCCTCTAGGGAGTAAAGCTCCACGGCTCGACTTGCACGAACAAATTGGTGAAAATTGAAATTGTTCTTAGGAAGGGTTTATTATAGACTTTTCAATTTTGATAAAATTCTTTACAAACTTTTGTGAAATATGGAAAAGAACGGGTAATTGAATTTGAGATCGCATTTGAATTGACAAAGTGAAGCTAGAGTTCTTGAATTTGAGAAAAGATTTCATTAGGACCAAGAGATGCATGAATTAATTTGTAGAACACTAAACTTGGTTCTTGAAATTAAATTTTAGTTTGACTTATTTGATTGAAGTGTGAAAACTTTAGGCATATCAATTGGTTTCACGACATTTCTTGGTTTGAGATGCAACTCGATGTTTAAGATTTAAGTACAGTCTCAAATTCTAAGCTTAGGGCGTTGCTTGAGGACAAGCAATGTTTAAGTTTGGGGGGATTTGATATCATTATTATTTATTGGTATTTGGACAGTACTTGGCACTCAAATAACACTCAAACTATTAAATTATTAGATAAATTGCTATGATTTTCTAGGAATTGACTCTACCGTAGTTTCTTCTCTTATTTTCAGATTTGTTGATGATTTCTGGTGGATTCTCAATCTTTAGATGAATTTGGCACTTGGCATAAGCTAGACGACTCATTTCTAACACTTGAAGGTAATGTTCAAGTCACCATTTAGATCGAATGACTCATGCTCAGACCGAAAGGTGGCTTGAACATCGCCTTATTATTATTGATATTAAGAAAAAGTTTCCGTTGTCAGACTGTTGTGTAGTCAAACGAGAGAAAAAATGATATGTCGGTTGATGACTTGATATTATTATTGAATTGCATTGCATCAAAACAAAATCTAGAATACGAGCTACAAAAATATTCTAGAATTCCGAAAAAAGAATACCCTCGCGGTATCACTGGCAAATGGCTCGCAATGAAAGGAAATTGAGAAAGTTTAATATGCACTATGGTGCATAGGGTATTTCGTGCACAACGGACTTTTTCGAGGATATTTTTGTAAATTGAAAAATCTAATTTAAGTATTTAACCAATTTAATCTACATATTGAAATCTCATAGAAAATCAAATTTTACAATTTTTGAGATTTTAGTACTATTTTTTTTTTCAAATTTTTTTAAACATGCCAATTTTGGAAAATTGTAAATAGTACAACATTCCAAAAATGACATGTTTTAAAAAATCCGAAAAAAATAGTAATAAAATCTCAAAATTGAAAATTTTGGTTTGGTATGAGATTTCAATATGTAGATTAAATTGGTTAAATTAGATTTGTCAATTTACAAAAATATTTCCGAAAAAATCCGTGGTGAACGGAATGCCCTATGCACTATGGTGCATATTAAACTTTCTCAAGGAAATTTGAATACATAACCTCTTATAATAATACAATGGGTAAACGGTTAGATTTAATCTAGTGGACGTCTTTCGATACAAACCGTCCGATTTAATCTAAACGGTTAGATTTTTTCGGGCCTATGAATCTTAGTATCATGCACGGGACATTTATTGCCATTGAGATTAAATCAGACGGCTGAGATCGAACCATCCACTGGATGGCCATCCAGAAGATGCGAATTCTCCTCTCCTTGGCTGAGTGGTCTCCTACTCTCCTCTCTTCGGGGCCGTTTGGATCGCTTAGGAAGTTGGGGAATTTGGGGAAGTTGCAATTCCTAGGAATAAATTTATTGGGAAGTGTGTAATTTTGTGAAGAGTTTGGATTGTTTATAATAAATTTATGGTAGGAAGATGAAATTCCTCAAAATCCTTGGACGATCCAAACGGCCCCTTCAAGACTTCAAGGCATTTTAATCTTTGGATTCGATGCTGATTGCTAGCTCACATACCCTGCACTAAATATCTCCAATCATCATGTGTTACATTTTATCTCCTTATCATGGCCATCCCCAGCAAATATATATTAAATCATTTTTTTTTGTTATCTTTCTCAACGGCTTGTAATTAATGTTGTTTATATATGTACCATCAGTCGTGGGTTCATATGGCTTGTACATGGAATCAAACAATCATTTTGCCCCATTCTTGGATTTCCTGGGCACAAAGGTAATTAATTACAATTTATCATGGAAGCTATTGTTTTTATTTAGCTCCAATTATGTGTCTCTGGTGTATGTAGGATCAGGTTGCTCATTACATGTAATAAACTATTATGATCTGATAATAGTCGTCTTATGATCTATAATTCTAAAGGTCATTTTAATAATATTAATATAATAGTTTTATCTATAATTCTAAAGTTTATTTCAAAATATTTAATATGAAAATTAAACATTATATTAGCTTGATATCTTAAAATATTTTTTGAATTAATAATTAATTTATTTTTCGTTATGTTACTATAATCGGTATAATAATTTTGATCCAATACATACTTGTGCTTTTAATTTTATAAAACTGATGCCGTACTCATAACTCATAAGCATGGGCAATGGAAGTATAAATTACTATATAGCAAAAGTATTGCACCAACAAAAAGTTAGTTATAAGGTTCTTTTCAAGTCACCATTTAAAAAAAAATAATAGCCGATTCAAACCAGGTTAGACCAAATCTAAAAAATTAAGAATATCAGTCGGATAATAATAATCTACTATCTCACATAAATTTCATTTCGATCCATTGCCAATCATAAAAATAATAGTTATCGACAATTCAATTGTAACGTCCTTTTTTTTGTACAATTTTAAGTTCATTTGCACACAGTATGTAGTTAAAAATGGTATATAAAAAAAACTGTTAACAGTCGCAAAAATGATCGGCTTGAAAGACAATTAAAATACTAATTTCAGCATAAAAGATAATATAAGAATATTCTTATTGAGTATATGTTGACTACCAAGATATATAATGGTATATCTATCAATGGCATAATTTTATATAAAACTGAAAATAAATCTTAAAATTATTTTTTGAAACTGAACGGTAGGATATAGTGGCAAAGGGATGGACTTAACAGCTTTGACATAATTTTCAAATCAAATAAAAAATGTTTTCAAAGAATAAAGAAATTATAACATGCTCTTAATTTTATAAATTGGTTGCATATCAAAGTTTATGCGATGTGAATGTTATGTTGTTAAGGTCGTTGATTATAGATTGTTGTTGGTTTAAGTCGTCCTATAATGGTAAGAGTTGCATCAAATTTGATCGATATTCTTTTTTTAAATGAATACTTCGAAAAACCTCTAAACTGTTTTGATTTGTTTTCTGATTCTCAAACAAATATTTTATATTTAAATATGTTTTCTGCAGTATTTAAGTTGTGCATCATTCAATAACAAGTTTGCATTATGCAATAAACAAGAATGCTCTTTGGGAGTGATTCAAATAATGGCACTTTTGAAAGGTTTTAGCACTATTGTACTATTTTTGCAATAGTCAAGTCTACATTATGCATTTTTAAAATAGTCAGTCGTGCATTCCGCAATAGCTTGAGATCCGCTGCCGCGCGACACATGGTGTAGCGCGGCATGCTGGCCGTCTGATCAAGATCCAATGGACAAGAGAGCCCGTGCATGTAACCTAGATTGATAGGCTCGTAAAAAGTGAACCGTCCGATCAAAATCAGACGGCTCGTAGTGCGCTACACCGTGTGTCGCACAGCAGCGAATCCGGATTGTTCCGCAATACTCAAATGTGCATTTCTAGAAATTCAAATTATGAATCTTGAAATTCAACACAATTATTGATGGATGTGGTAACTTGATTTGACCGGCCGAAGCACATCACATCTATCAGCAACATGCCGAAATTGAAATAGAAGCTGCGTGCATACTGCAAAAATCAAATGTCCACTCTATAATTTTTCCGAATATATATTTTTATATTTTGACAATAACAAAGTACCCACCTTTATGCGAACGGAGAAATCTTTAAAAAAATTATATATATTTTTGAAAATTTAAAAGATGAGTTCATTGAAATCATTTGTCCATCTTAATAATAATTAAACTTATTCTGGTTTGACAAATAAAAAAAAGAAAATACCAAAATTCATTTACTTTTTTGCAATTTTCAGCTGCTAGAACTTAGAATTAGACACAATAGAGAAGCTAAAACATGACGTTAGAGGGGCTCATATGTTATTATAAATAAACACAATATGATTTACAATTAATAGTTTTCCAAATATTATTATGGAAAACTTAATTTTAACACTATTAATTTCAAATTTAATAGGAGGCCGACAGCTCCACCGTCCCATCCCCTCCTCCATAACTCTGCCCTTAATTAACGGATCAACCCTCCAAATATCCTAATGACAAATTTGCCATGTTTAACAAAAAATTTTGGCGGGCTAATCGCCTACCTCGGTTCCTCGAAAAAGAAAAATTGCACATGTGGCTTCTAGTTTAGTTGCAAATCTGTCACTCTTCTTTTCTTGGCGCACTCTTAGATTAGAGTTATTTCAATTGAATCACCAATAATTCAATATAAAAAAAAAATCACCAATAATTAATAATCACACTCAACGGACTTGTCTCTAATTTGCATGAAATGAAGGGATATAGTGGAAAATTAAAACGGATTAAATGAAATGTCACTTTCCGTTCAATTGGCGGGGGTCCTCCTACGGAAGGACGTGGCAGTCCATGAGTCGTCAATGTATCTCAAAAAGATATTTCGTAAAAAGAACCCAAAAAAATATGTTATTACAATATACAAGAAAACTATATCTCCCATATTTAGGTAGATATCATATCACGGAGGGAAACAAAAATGGCAGGTACATCATTAAAAAGTCATGTTTCTGTGGATAACTACCCCAAAGAAAACAATGGGTGTGTTTAGATGAGAATGGAATAAGGAATAAGAATAAGAAATTTCGGTATGCGTGCTTATTCAAATTTCTTATTTTTATACCATGGTTTTGTTAGTATAGGAATAAGAACCCAAATTCTTTATTCTTGTATTGTTTGGGTTGCACAAAAATAAGAATAAGCACGCATACCGAAATTTCTTATTCTTATTCCTTATTCCATGCTCATCCAAACACACCCATTAATTTTCTCCTAGAGCTAGGCGTTTTACATTAAAAATTTTGCAGGGGTACATAAGAAAGAATTTCTTTAATAAATCCATCGGCGTCAACTCTGATCCGATCACAATTCACACATTCACACACAAATTAAAAAATTATAAAGATATAAATCCATCTTCACATCGAGATCTCTTTCTCCATTCTCTAAGCTCTGCTCTGAGATCGAGATACCTCGTCTTCTTCCCTTCTCTTCTCTCGGTACAAATCCATTCTCTCTCTCTCTCTCTCTCTCTCTCTCAATCTTTGTGCTCTAATCTCCCGAGGTTTGATCTGTTGTTTCTAGATCTGACTCGTCGCATTCGTCTTCTAGCTGATTTGAGTCGATATAAAAAAGCTTGATTTTGATTCTGTGCTTTCTCGCGTGCAGGAAATAGGTAAATAAGAGAAACAATGGCGCAGATATTGCTCCATGGTACCCTCCATGTGACCATTTACGAGGCGGATAATCTCAACCATCGCAAGAGTGGTGGCGCGCCAAAATTTCTCCGTAATGTATGAGATTTTCTCGTTTTCCAAAGTCGAAAACATTTTTAAGTTTCTATCGTTTGAATTTGAATAAGCTCGCTTTTTCGTTAGACATTATCAGATCCTTTTCTTTCTTTTTTTTAATAAATTTATCATCAGCTCAGGCATGATCGCTTTTAAATTTGAATTAGAGTAACTGTAGGAGGTAGGTCGGTCAATTATCTAATTAATTAAATAATCTAATAGGGCTCCTTGAAGACCCTTATCGTTTGTCTTTTCTGATCTATTGGCTTGTTGACTTTTTCTGACTGATGATCTGTTATATATTATAGGAATTATGAGAGTTTGCTGTTTGACTTTAAATTTTAGGAGCTTTTTTGCATACAGATATTCCTTGATGTGAATTTGAAGTAAAAGCTCTTCCAAATAATACAAACCAGGTTTCACCAGTTTTGGGAATTGAAACTGAAACTTTCTAATCAAAAGATGAAAGATCTTTTCCATAATTTTATTAAATTCAACGTCATCTGCTATATTTTATAAATCTTGGCAAACTATATATATTTGAAGAAATTACCAGAAATTGTCTCGATTACACAGTGCTTAGTACATTTATGCACTGTTCATGTAACTGTGGCTTTCAGTTAATTTATATCTACTTATTCTTTACCAATTCCAGCTTGTTGAAGGAATTGAAGAAACAGTGGGACTTGGCAAAGGCACCTCAAAACTCTATGCCACAGTTGACCTGGAGAAGGCACGTGTTGGGCGTACCCGCATGATAACCAATGAACCTGTCAACCCCCGCTGGTACGAATCCTTCCACATTTACTGTGCACATTCGGCTGCAGATGTCATTTTCACTGTCAAGTTTGACAACCCGATCGGTGCCTCCTTGATTGGACGTGCCTACCTTCCTGTCTCTGACCTCCTTGATGGTGAAGAAATTGACCGGTGGCTCGAGATCTGTGACGAGAAGCGTGAACCTCTGAGCAGCGGGGCCAAGATCCATGTCAAACTACAATATTTTGATGTTACCAAAGATCGTAACTGGGCTCGGGGCGTCAGGAGTGGTAAATACCCTGGAGTACCATACACATTCTTCTCACAGAGGCAGGGGTGCAAGGTGACTCTGTACCAGGACGCTCACGTGCCTGATAATTTCATTCCAAAAATTCCACTTGCCAATGGTAGTGACTACGAGCCACACAGGTGCTGGGAGGACATATTCGATGCAATCAGCAATGCACAGCACTTGATCTACATCACTGGATGGTCAGTCTACACCGAGATAAAACTGATACGAGATTCAAGGAGGCAAAAGCCAGGAGGTGACATCACCCTTGGTGAACTGTTGAAGAAGAAGGCAAGTGAGGGTGTGCGTGTTCTGATGCTTGTTTGGGATGATAGAACCTCGGTTGGGCTGTTGAAGAAAGATGGTTTGATGGCAACTCATGACGAAGACACATTTAATTTTTTTAAAGATTCTGAGGTGAACTGTGTGCTATGCCCTAGGAATCCTGACGACGGGGGCAGCATTGTCCAGGATTTGCAAATCTCAGCCATGTTTACTCACCACCAGAAAATTGTGGTTGTCGATCATGCCTTGCCTAACCAGGGATCTCAGCAGCGCAGGATTGTCAGTTTTGTTGGTGGTATTGACTTGTGTGATGGTCGGTATGATACCCAGTACCACTCTCTATTCCGTACCCTTGATACGGCTCACCATGATGATTTTCACCAGCCAAATTTCGAGGGCGCAACAATCAACAAGGGGGGACCGCGTGAGCCCTGGCATGATATTCACTGCCGTGTGGAAGGTCCCATCGCATGGGATGTTCTGTACAACTTTGAGCAGAGGTGGCGCAAGCAAGGAGGAAAGGACCTCTTGGTAAAGTTGCGTGAGGATCTTTCAGAGACGATTATACCCCCGTCTCCTGTTATGTTCCCAGAGGATCCAGAAACATGGCATGTGCAGCTATTCAGGTCGATCGATGGTGGAGCTGCATTTGGGTTCCCTGAGACCCCAGAAGATGCTGCACGGGCTGGCCTTGTCAGTGGAAAGGATAACATCATTGATAGGAGCATTCAAGATGCATATATAAATGCGATTCGGCGAGCAAAACACTTCATTTACATAGAGAACCAGTACTTTTTGGGTAGTTCTTATGCATGGAAGCCTGAAGGGATCAAGCCAGAGGACATCGGGGCATTGCACCTCATTCCAAAGGAGCTTTCCCTCAAGATTGTCAGCAAGATTGAGGCAGGAGAGAGGTTCACGGTTTACGTAGTGGTGCCCATGTGGCCAGAGGGCATGCCTGAGAGTGGGTCTGTTCAGGCTATCCTTGACTGGCAGAGGCGTACAATGGAGATGATGTACACTGATATCATTCAAGCGCTTCAGGCGAAGGGGATTGAGGCAGACCCAAAGGACTATCTGACATTCTTTTGCTTGGGGAACCGAGAGGTGAAGAGAGATGGCGAGTATGAGCCTGAGGAGAAGCCTCAGCCTGATACAGATTACAGCATGGCACAGGAGCACAGGAGGTTCATGATCTATGTGCACACTAAGATGATGGTAGGTATGTGTTATATAGGACCTCATTTTTGTAAATTTTGGTGTGTTTTGTTTGGTATGGCGCCTGTTTATTGTCAGTTGTTGTTACCCACTGAATGAGATTATTGTTCTGTTTTCTTTTGGTTTGGTTGCAATTTATTCAGGTTTTGGTATCTTAACAATGCCACATATATAAGCCAGTAATAAAATTCTGATATGCATGTTTATAGATAGCTTTTTTTTTTGGTAGTACCATGACATATCAGAATCATACCAGTTGGAATATTTAAGATTAGACACTGGCATAGCATGTCTCACTTTTGAGGATAGGATATGATGTTTTAATTTTTGAACAATCTGCAGTGGTCCTATGAAGTTGTTCCCATGTAAATGAGATTACATAGTTTTATCAGCATGCCCATTCTCTTATTGGAAAATTAATTTTGTTACTGACAAGAGGTTTTTTCTTGTTCTTTTTTCCAGTGGATGACGAGTACATCATTATTGGGTCTGCAAATATTAACCAGCGTTCGATGGATGGTGCTCGTGACTCTGAGATAGCCATGGGGGCATACCAGCCACATTACCTGTCAACACGCCAGCTGGCCAAGGGGCAGATTCATGGCTTCCGTATGGCCCTCTGGTATGAGCACATGGGCATGCTTGATGAAGTGTTCGAGCAACCCAACAGCCAGGAGTGTGTCAAGAAGGTGAACAAAATTGCCGAGACTTACTGGGACATGTATTCCAGTGAAACAAATGAGCGGGACCTTCCTGGCCATCTCTTGATGTACCCGGTTGGGGTTGCCAGTGATGGTACCATAACTGAGTTGCCTGGTATGGAGAACTTCCCTGACACCAAGGCGAAGATTCTCGGTACCAAGTCTGATTACATGCCACCAATTCTTACCTCCTAGACACACGTTTATAATTTGCTTTTTTGTTAAATTTCCTTTTTTATATGTAATCTTAATAATAGCACCTAGGTGTGCAGCAGGGATTTGGTGCAGTAGAGGGAGATTTTGGTGTTACTCGTTTTGCTTATCTTAGGTGTTGATTGAAACGAGTTTTTCTAGTTTTAAACTTTGTGTTTTTGTGAGTGGTTTTAGAGGGTTGTAATATGTTGATTTTATGCAGACGAGAACATTTCTTGGTTATATAGTATATTATTGCTGTCATGATATGATATTTGAGTCAGGTGGTATATTTCTATTTTTTTCCCCCTTTTGGACATTAATCGGCCATGAATCTGACCGCCTGTTCCTGCTAGAAATGAATCATATGAAATCCGAAACCCCAGCCATCCTTGGTTGATTTTCTGATGGCACACCTCTCGGTGTGACTCAGGTATTACATACTATATTTTAATACGGTATTCTGTATTGTTTACACTTCTGGGATTGCTTACCAGTATCTTCAGTATTTAATTGAACAAAGTACTAATTTGCTGAACAGTAAATTTTTGGCGAATGTATACTTATTCAGTAAATAATCAGTTAATATATCCACACTTCCGACATGCAAACCCAATTTTGCATAGATGTTTGTCAATTTTAACTTCACAACAGTTGATGCATGGGCTGAAGAACATCCCAACATTTTGCAAATATCAATATCAATGAATTATTAAGGTCTTTGTAAGTAAACTTGAATAATTTTAAAAAAAATCAATCGATCTTATCTTATATCTTATAAAGTAGCGCCCCCATCCGGTTAAGTAGGATGCGCTGGACTGTAAATTGTAATTTTGCAACTATATTATAGACCGAAAGTTTTTTACTTTTATTATTATTTTTTTTTGTAAGCACGACGCTCAAAGTAGGTTCTCCAATTGTGTGTCATGCCGTGTCGTGTCAAACACGATCATATTGGATTTTCATGTCGTGTCATGTTGACACAATCTATTTTTTTTTAATTGTATCATGTTTGTGTTGTATTGTGCTAAATGGTGAATGGAGCCAACACGATACGTATTTTGGTACGACACGACTAACGTATCGTGTTGTGTTCTGTTGGCACATTGTATTAATCACGTCAGATTATTTTATTATTTTTAAAATAAAAAAATATTAAAAAATTAAAAGTAAAGGAAAAATTTTATTGAACCGTAATAAATTATTATTTGGTTAAGTTTAAAATTTTTATTAATACTTTTAAAAAAATAATAATTAGATAAGAGCAATATAAGTCAAATGATGATAAATAGTATGTAGTATTATAATTTGATTTAAATTATTGATTTTGTTTAAACAATCAATATTAACAATTAAATTTGTGTTGATGTGCGTGTTACTTCGTGTTCATGTCATGTTAGATCGTGTTAAACATTCTAATGTTCCAATACGATACAATTATGGCACGACACGGTCATCGTGTCAACACACACACTGTGTCGTGTCAATATGCACACAATTCTGTATTTGTGCCGTGTCATGTCATGTCAACACGCATACTGCATCGTGCCAATACGATCGTATCATATCATTTTGAAGAACACTAAGCTGAAAGCGAGAATTGTAATACAATTTGGTAATTTTTTTACTGTACAAATTTCAATAAAAGAACGCCAATGTTTTCCCTTATCTCAATCACAAAAGTGCACATTATTGTTACTTATGAGTTATGAGTTATGACAAATGATGAAGTCCGGAAGACCTGTTGGCTATAGAAATTCTATGTCATGTCACGACTCACGAGTCTCTACCACTCTGTTTGGTTCGGTGGTAGAGGATGGGAGGGAAAGTAAAATATAAAGAGGAAAGGAAAGGAATGGGATGGAAAGTGAAATGATTTTACTTTTTTTGTTTGGATGAATAATGAAGGGAAAGTAAAAAAGATTTTCCTTTCCTTCTTATATCTTGTTTGGATAAATTATTTCACTGAAGGAGAAATATAATTTTTTTACTACTTTACCCCTACACCTTTAAAACGTTACTTAGAAAAACAATTTTTGACTAATTTAAGGAAAAATCAAAACTACATGCTATGTGCCGTAACAGTCCTAGTAAAATCTTTCAAGAGACCATTTTACATGATTATCTTCTTGCGCCTATTTACTTGAATCAGTTCTGATAAGTTCAATATTTTAATAAGAAAAATGAAATATGAACACACAAGCTGAAGACAAACGAAACTAGTAGTATAGATATAATATTGTTCAGAACTCATGTAACAATATAACTCTACGAAAGATGCATACTCAAAATTATAATTTTGCACCCAACGGTGACCTCTACTAAATCTGCTAACATGATAGATTTGTATGCAATTTGAGAAAGTGATGATTTGCACTCAATATTGAGAAAAACATCACTGAAAATCAAACAAATTAGATATGTAACAATATAATTTAATTAACTCAAAGATGACCTCTCTTATATTTCTGTTTCTACGTTTTTATTAAACTCCCAAATCATACAATTGTTGAGATTAAATAAGAAGCTCTAATTTAAGAAGTTTGATCTGATAGTTTCAGTATTAGTATTAATGTAGCTTTTCTGAGAACAATATTATGTGAGACATCCTGATCCTTATTGTGTTCAAAAACTTATACAGCCAATCATTAGATTATGAGCAGTTAACACATATATATGATTATTGAATCTGATCTAAAAGCTTACGGCCAATCTAAGATTGAAACAACAACATAACAGATGAAAATAAGAAAAAAGAAAGATATTTTTAAACAGAAGAATTTCAACACTCCCACACAAACGATTGAATAGTGCATACCTATTAGACGAATTGATGAAATTTGTTGTGAGCCTCCACCGTCCTAAATCAAATCAAAGTCAAAACAAAAAAAAAAATACATGAGCGATGGAGAGGCAGAACTAGGAAGAAAGAAAAAAGGAGGCGAAGAAAGGAAAAAAAAATTAGGTTACCTGAGCGATGGAGTAGAGAGGCAAACAAAATCATTTTTATAGGAGGAAGAATCGTGTCCAAAAAGGAGAGTTGCGACGATGAAGGTCGCGCGCCAAGCAGAATTGCAGAAATCTCGCGCCAACAAAGGGGTATCGGTGTCAATTTGCATTTGAAGATTTTCGGCGATTTTCTTTTCCCTCGATTCTCCGCCGATTCGGAGGGTACTCGTTTTGTATAGGAAGGGAATTCGCGGATCCCCTGACGAAGATTTTTCCTTTCTGATTCCCTTCCATCCAAACAGCCTAATTTTTCGATTTCCCCTGGATTCGCTCTCCTTCCCGTCTGCTCCCTTCGTACCAAACATAGTGTACAAGTAAAGGCAGACTCATAAGCATGTATTGTCATCAATTCTTACTCTTCTGCAGAAAATGTTCGGACGGAAAATGTCCGCAATTTATAATTTGGTAGATTCCTTACTTGATCAAACAGTCGTTTTTCTTGCCACGTGTTCCATGTTGTTGTATGTATAGCTGTCCACAATTTAATTTTTTTTAGTGATATTATGGAAGTTTTAGGACTTTTGGCTGTTGCAAACTTGCAATTTCCTAAATGCACCAATGAAGTTTAGAACGCTTGTTTAGTGCGTTTAGGTCTGGTACTCTCGGCTGCACACTGATCAACTATAAAAATATATATATATACAAAAAAAAAACAACTGTAGAAAATATTTCAAAATTTAATATGGTGTTTGGCAAAAGAAGTAGAGTTAAATTAGAATTTATTTTAAATCATCTTAATGCATTTGGAAGCATTTGACATAGAAATACCTCTATGTTAAAGGATTCGTCGTGCTGGTCATCTCTAATATACCTCTAAATTTGTATCAAATTAGCACACAAATTTGATCGACACGTTCTAAGTAGCCAAAATAATTAAGAACCATCGAAATTAAATGAAAAATATAGAAATAATATTTAATTATACAAGACTTTGCCTATATAGAGCGAAAATGAAATTACAAAATTCCACTCTTTTTTTTTTCATTTATCTTTTGGTTCCCTCAAATAATTTATTTGCAATTCTAAAATATATATATATATATATATATATATATATATATTTGCTAATAATCGTGTTTTCTCTTCAATGTTTAACATAAGTGATTTGAAACGTTAAATGTGGTATATACGCTTTTGTAAAGACTTCATGTTTCCTTAATATAAAACATGCAAATTTTGAGACTTCCAAGTTCCAAACATATCCAGCTCCATGCCTTACGTCTTCCATTGACACAAGGACCTTGCAGAAACTCATTGATATTGCATTTTCGATGTACAACGTAGAAAACCCTCATCACATTACAGTACACGCATGTAGACAACCCATTTCTTGTGACTTTACAAGTTTACATCAATGAATTATTCAATCCAGCTGTACATAAAAGTAAAGGGCCGGAATCAATATAAAAGACGAATTTGGTTATTAGCACCCACAAATTAATCCTGCTATATCCGTCGATCACCACTCCGAGAAGCAAATGACGGCAGATATTAAAAGTCCCATACAAGTAGCCGCATATACAAGTGCAAGGTTGTGGATTTGTAAGCCATCAAAATTTACGGCCGTGAATTTAATTCAGCTATTATAACTGCCATATCTAAATAAACCATCGCTGTTGTATGTTACAAATGTTCAGTTTAATAATAAGAAATATTTTCAGTTAAATGCTTCAGAGTCGTACGTGGGTCAAGAGGTGCGCTAGAAGGCAGGAGTAGAGTCGGAAAAAAAATTAATTTGAACCGGATCTATTCATGACCCCTTCTAATTTTTTCATGTATTTTTTGTTCGATTCGTGACCCCTTCGCTTGATTTTTTTATAACACTTATATTTCTTGTTGCAACTAACTAGACATTTATAATTAAATAACTGAATATTTGTACTTATTAAACTGAACATTCGAACTTACTAAACTAAACATTTATACTTAATAAAATAAACATATCTATTCATAACATTTATATTTTCTGTTGCAACTAACTGAACATTTATACTTAATTAACAGAACATCTGTACTTACCCAACTGAAAATTTTAGCAAAAAAAAATAAAATAAACATAGTGAACACTTATAAAACAGTGAACAATTCTACTACAAAGTAAACATTTATATCTAATAAAGTGAATACTTATAATAACGAAATGAACAAAAAATGCGCGCTGGGTGAATAGAGAGGATAGAGTGCTGCTCAGCGAACGCTGACCGCGATGACAGCGATGACACATAGCACGATGACTGTAATCAATTTCCAATTTAATTTAGTTAAACTTAAATCTTTGTTTGCTTTTTTTTTTGTCTATTGACGAAAGAGAGGAAAAAAATCCATGTTCTCTTGACAGTCTCTGTCAAGCTTTTTTTTTTAAAAAAAGAAAAAAGAATCCATGTTGGCTAGATAGACCGAATAAAAAAAAGTTAAGCCAAAGTGGTAATTGCTGTTTTTTTTTTTGAAACTTTGACAGAGACTGTCAAAGGGAAGTGGTAATTGCTGTTATTTTGATTGGTTACAAAAGGTAGAAACCGTACGCATTTTGAAATCAATTGGAATAGGCTGGATTCTTCCAAAAGACCGAAACTCACACCCACCGACTTTGGATTCAGCATTTTTTTTTTTTTTTGATATTCCAAGAATTTAGCCTATTACCGTATCTTATTCGTTTCGTACCGTAATGAAACATAAAGATCATGTTCTTGACTCTATTAATTTGTAGTAGTGTTTTTTCAACATTTCAACTGGCAGTTATAGAGCAAGTTAAAACTTGTGGCCCGTTTGGATGGGTAGGAATTTGGGAAATTTGAAAAATTTACAATTCTTAAGAATAAATTTATTGAAAAATATATAACTTTGTGAAAAATTTGAATTGTTTATAATAAATTTGGCATATAAAATTTCCGAAATTGCAAATTCCAGCCCATCCAAACGGAGCCTAAATATCAATGTCTCAAATTGAGATCACATGTTTGAGTCATCTTCATATCAAATTGAGATCACATGTTTGAGTCATCTTCACATGTTTGGCATATAAAATTTCTGAAATTGCAAATTCCGGCCCATCCAAACGGAGCATAAATATCAATGTCTCAAATATCAATGGCTCCGTTTGGATGGTATGGAAATAAGAGGAATAAGAGAAGAAGTGGAAATAAATATTGGGAAGTATGTAACTTTGTGAAGAGTTTATATTGTTTATAATAAATTTATTCTCTTATTCTCTTATTTTCACACCTCATCCAAACACAACCAGGGAAAAAAAAACAGAAATACAGAATAGAAAAAAGGGTAATTATATGCAGACTATACTTTTTATTAGAAAGAACAGACACATAAGTACGTAACTATATATTTCATAATTTCCATACAGAGAAATTAAGAAACAACTGGTACGGTGGTACCCCTCGTGGATTTCTTTAATACTTTAGTTCAAGAAATTAACAGAAACAGGGTAACGTAGTCTATTTCTTTTGATACAACAAAGAAAGGTCACATTAATGTTTTAATATAGTTTCGTTCAAATTAAATTATAGAGCGACAAGTAAACTAAAATAAATACAACTTGAACTCCATAAAAACATATATTTCAATCACAGAGTACAATTGGATTCACTACCAAAAATTTTTAAAAAAAAAATACAAACCAACAAATACCGCAAATTAAAAAAAGAAAACAAAAACAGTTACCTCATAATGAAAAAAAAAATTAAACTAAAATAAACACAACTTTCACACCATAGATAAACGTAGTTATAATGGAGAGCATTATTGGATTCACTCGCAAAGCTAAAGAACAACCAAGAGTCACATCATCACCCTTCTCAAATCTCTTGCATCTCTGTTGTGATCACCTCCTTCTTTGAACTGTTTGAGTCCATCTTATTGAAGTGCTTGCAGAATGCACGAAATCGACCAATTATGCTGTTATTTTCCGTGCAAATAGTTTTCAGTTGATTCTTGTTCTTGCATACATAGTTTATTAGAAATATTATAACCATAAGGGTCGAAACAGCACCAGTGATGATGAAAAGTCCAGTATAACTCCCTATGCTAAGAATTTGATATCCTGTATCACCGCTCTGAGTATCATTATGAGTACAACTTCTGGAATCTTTAAAGTACTCATCTTCAATCCAGCCAATGCTCATATTCATGATGGCTTCAGAGAGGGCTACCTTCACCAAATAACCTTTTTGGTTAAATACCTGCAAAATCACAAAAATAAGAAATTTAGTTATGACTGCAATTTAGCGGTAACAAGAGCCTGCCAAAGACATGCATATATATTTGTTTTTCGTCAAACTTTAGTATGCTTACAAAGCCAAAACCCTTTGTTGAAAAGGTTTCACCGAGTTTGGTGTATCCCTCAGAGCAATTCCTTGACAAAATTTCATAAAGGTAGTGCTCAACATCAATGATTGCTCCAACGCCTCCATGGGCAGACCCATTCTTGAGGGCATCTTCATAGTTATCAATGGAATAACTCCTCAATTTGGTCGGTTTAAAATGTAATTTTTCTATCAGCAGCTTGGACACGAAGTCTGAACCTGTTTGGTAACCAACATACTCTCCATTTTTCCGAAGCTCAGCTATGCTATTTGCTATCGGATGTTGGAGTTGTTGCACGGTCAATATTGATGTTAGGCTGGCTGTGTAGCTTTGTGTTAATACAAACACCGTGAAGAACCAGATGATTAGCAAAAATCGCGAAAAGTTGCTTTTGACCTTCTCATCTAGAAGAAAATTCAAGCCATCAAAATTGGTAAAGATGGATTAGCTTGGAGGAAAAAATAGAAATTTAAGAGTGCAAACTGGTGTCAATCAAGAAATGAGAAATCCAAAGTTAATCTTGGACTTGTGAGATAAATATTTATCCCACATTTCACTTTCAAATGTCTTTTTGCTAGTTCATCAATAAAACAGTTTGCAATTCATTCACATAACTTTTTATCTGACATTTTAGTCCTATCTGGCATTTCAAAAAGTTGTGGCCAATAATTCCATTCAATTTGTTCCCACTATATATATGAATAGCTCAGATTAAAATCTGAAGACATTTCTATGTTAACTTTACTATAATTAATGTTTTTAAAAATGTTGATGAATAATTGATTGTCATGCTTTAAAGGGGGCAGAATAGAGGTACATACCATGAGCATATACAAGAGTGGAAAAGGCAAAATAGAATGTACGGCCAGTCTGCTCCGAAACCGGACCCCTAAAAGCCGGGTTTGAGCGGTGCTCAATCACCCACAGTGTGATTCCTGTGAAGAAGAAGAACCCTACGCTGACGACCCAAAGCTTCAATGGGAAGGGACGAAGGAAGGTCCACCTGTCAGGGATCAACTTTTTTGATACCACCACCCAAATATCTCCAGACAAGTATGGCGCGGTAAAAGTAAAATTTGCCATTTCCTTAGAGTCCGGATCTATTAACATGTCACCAATAATTGCATCGACGTTCTGTTATCAATTAATTAAAAGAGATTACATACATCACACAAAATTAGCATGGCAAACATTAATCTTCAAAAAAGGAAAAAGATAAAAAATAAAAGACCAAGATTATAAATGAACTAACTTTTTTTATTTAAAGATATCAAGAGTGTTATTCCTCCCCATGATCTCAAATGTCAAAACCACTATTTTATTAATAGCAGTACTTACAAGAAAATTAAAACTCTCGACTGGGGTCTATATATGGAAAATAAATTATCCTCCACTTTATGAAAATAAAAAGAAGTTCTGAATGAATTGATGGGATCAGACTAAAATAATAGAGGTAAACTCGAAAAATAAGGCATAAATTAAAGGAGAAGATCACCCCATTGTTGAGTTCGGATGTGGCATTGTCTGGATCGACAGGAACAAATGTGTAGGTGAAGTTGACATCCATTAAATCCATGGCTGTGTCATAAACTTTTATGCTGAATCCTTTATATGCTTGGTTGGTATCTTTTAAAGCCGCTTCATTCAGCGTTGCATTCACAAAATTATTGAATCCCTTCTTCACTAAGGTGCCTATCTTCAAGTTCAGCAACTCCTCATTTCTTGGATTCTTGTAGCAGTTTGTAGGAGTAAACCGAAGAAAACTTCTGCTACAAGACGTTAGCGGTTGCTTTACATATGGCCCTACCGGATGATTTTCATATGGCTGTCCCCGGCCTTTTAGAGGGCCATTTACATATGGCATTCCCGGGCTTGTTGATGCTAGTTCGACAGTGAAATCAGGGGGAGCATTCTGATTGAATTTAGGAGGAATATCACGGCCTTTTCCAATACTGTTTGTCTGATTGTCTAGCACATTCAGTATATCATACTGCGCAAACTGTCGTTGTCCATCAACTAGACTAAAGTTTCCGACCAACCCTTCAAATTTAGTACTATGAATTGCACTAACTAGATTCGTTTCATTTTCAGAAACACAAAGTGTACCAGCTGATTTTATGGAGCTGTTTTGAGGAGAAACAACAAGACTAGCATCTGATGATACTAATTTTGTCTTTTCTACGGCTATCCCTATCGCCCAAGCCACATCATATGCCCACAACTGATACATGGATGGGTTTTTCACCTTGATATTGTAATCCTTTTGCAATCTTGTTTTGTACTTTGCTGAAAAGTTGATAACCCTATCTGATTGCGTGTGAGTTCGTAATCCAACTATCCCATTCATAATATTCAGAGTGGCTGGTTCTAGTGTATCAAGAATGCCACCTATACTGCTCGTGACAATCCAAACATAATTCTTAGAAACCATGCCAAGTTTGTTAGCGACTCGAAAAAGGCGGATGGCAAGAGGGGACATGATGTGCACTATAAATACACTTCCTCGTAAGCCCTTCACAATTCTGAGCTCATTTTCAATGCGAGAATCGGGTGCATTTGTAGGAATAGCAATTGATTCATGAACCTCAGCACCCGCAAGGTAGAGGTTGTGAATGAGGGACGGTAAGATGCTCGCACCATAGTCAGAGTCCTCATAGATAGGGATAACATAGTGCCAACTATGATTTTTTATGAAATCAGCTATGAAGCGAATTTCTGATGAAAAATCGAGAGTGGCACGGATTAGGATTGGGAGGTTTGAAGCAGAGATTGCAGAACTGCTTGTTGAGATGGAGATGACTGGGATCTGACTTTGGTTACATACAGAGGCCACAATATTGGTCTCCAGGAAAGTAAGAGGCCCAATTATTGCTTGAACTCCGTTTTTTATTAACTTAGTAGCTGCAAAGAGAAAAAAGTATAATTGTAGTTATCTTTTGGGAACGAGGCCCAACTTAAGTTTTGATAAATGAACTGATTGGTTTTTATTTATGTGTGTAAACAGAACAGAATATTATGTTTACTCAAGTACTCGCTCCAAATACCATTCAATTACTTTTGACAAAACTTTAGAAAAGAAATGAATCATTTTTTTGCATCAATGTACATTCAGCTAATTAACATATATATGTGTGCTATCTTGCTTGTTAATTAACAAATAAAACTTATAATTAAATGCGCGCACAACCCATACCTCGACATTTGATACAGCCAAATAGTTTTTTTTTAATATTTAAAAATTTTAAAATTCAAATGTTGAATTCAAACCGTTGATCTTGTTTAATTTTACGGGCGATGCGTTTTTATATAAGTTTTATAAATTTTTGAGTCGATTTAATACTTGATTGAGTGACCAAATTATGAACGTATTGAATTAATTTGTGATAGTTAATAAGGCTAGTTAATTTGTTGACCACTTGGTCTAGTATTAAATTGACTCCAAAGCTTATAAAACTTATATGAAAATGCATCACCCGTAAAATTGAATAAGAACAACGATTTGAATTTAACATTTAAATTTTAACATTTTAAACTATTAAAAAAGATTTACTTATTGCCAAAAAGAAAAAATTGCTCGGCTATACCAAACAGCCGCTTAAAGCGGAGACGGTAAGAATAAAGCATCGGAGGGTATAAGGTTGGTAGAGTGCCAATATTTGATCCGAGCCGTTAGATCTAATCTCGACGGTTAAAATTTTTCGGGCCTATCAATCTAAGTTACATGCACGGAGCTCCCTTAACCGTTGAGATTAGATCTAACGGTTCAGATCAGAGGTCGGCATTCTACCCACCTTAAAAGGTGGGTAGAGGATGTGATTCCTATGAGGTAGGCAGCGCCGTAGCAGCGACGATAAGAATAAAGAATGACTTGAGGGATACAGTGAGAATAAAGATTTGGGATAGAGGGCTTTATAAAATAAAAGTCTCCGAATATGGAGGAGAACCACGAACCTTTCTTTTTATATCTTTTTCTTTTTTTTTCCATTTTCTCTTTTTTCATTGAATAAAGCCGAGCCGTTTTTTTTCCCACAATGAAATTACCTTAGAAATCAAATATTATATTTTTTTAATTTAAAAAATTCTCAATCTAGAATTAAGGACCCTCCAAATTTAAAAATTCAAAAAATAGTTTAAAATTTTGAAAAATATAAAAAAAATCTGATCTCCAATAAAATTCTAATAATCAGACCACATTGAGAGGTTTGAATTGACTATTAAAAATTTTAATCGATTTTGTCTTTAAACATGTTTGACTCTAAAATTACTCAATAAAATTGAACCACTTCTTAGTTAAATTTATACAAGTATACTAAATAGTCAAACTTTACATAATAAACATTTTAATATGCAATAAAAGGCTGAATATTAATAAATAACAAAAACAATATTATATAAATATAATGGCTCAGACTGGACCCAACCAAATCTATCTCAATCTGGAATCGTTGAAACACTTGAACTTACTGTCAAATTTTTATTAAGGTTCATTCATGTCAATGCTTATTACTACTCTCCAAGTTTACACTCAAACTATATTAGGATAGAGACTAGAGATAGATAGCCAAAAATCTGAGAGTATTATTTCTAATCTGACTCTTGTAAAATTTAAATTAATTGATGAACATTAAAATAAATATCAAATTTTATTATTTATATAGGCATGATACATACATCAACTAATATATCCCTATAATATTAGATTTCATATAATTTTCATTAAATTCATGTTTAGAATGGTATAACATCTTATCAAAATTATCTCTCTCATATCAGGGAGATATATACTTCATCTTTTTTTTTTCAGACATTACTAATCCAATAAGATCGACGCTTCATCCAAATAATTAATTACTTTTGACGTCTAAATTAACACCTAAATAAATTTGTTTTCATCTTATTTATTCTGAATGAACAGTTAAATAAATATGGTTTAGTGGAACAAACCACATGAGCCATACAAACTAGGGCTCCGTTAGGATATATAGGTATGGGAAGAAGGGAAGAATGGAAGAAGGGAATAAGTGTGAAGAAGTATTGGGAAGTGTGTAACTTTGTGAAGAGTTTGGATTGTTTATAATTTATTTCTTTTCTTCTTTCTACCTTCTTCTCATCGTATCCAAACGGTGCCTAGAGAAAGAAGAGTTTCTCTGAGCGATTATGACAGGGATTGATTAGCTAGTTAGCTCATGTTTAGCACTTGTTTAACACAAGTACTTTGAGTGAGCAAGGAAGCCACAGTGCCACACCGATCGAGTCGACATCACTCTTGGAACTCTGGAAGTACTTTCATGCATGTTTTGCTCTATTTTTTTTTTTTCCTTTATAAAGCAAGGTCCGTGGCATATTGCAACTGCCTTTAGTTTTTTTTTCTTTAATTTCCTTCTTTTTACTTTATTCTTCAATGCGGTTCGGTAGCGTTTGGTGGAGTGCCTTACTATTGGGGTGCGTTTGGATCGTTGGAAGAAAGAAGAAGAAGGAATAAGAAGAAAAAAATTATAAACAATTCAAACTCTTCACAAAGTTACACACTTCCCAATACTTCTTCCCACTTCTTCCCTTCTTCCCTTCTTCTCACACCTATCCAAACGCACCCTTGGTAAAGAAGTAAAAAGAATTAAAGTTAAAAGAAGATTAAATAGTCAAGTCTCTCTACTTCACTAGATTCAAATCATGTTTGATATGAAAATAGAGTAAGTGAGGAGTAAGAAAAATATAAAAATATTAAATAAATTGTTGAATATTAAATGACCGACTACCCTCCACGCATTATAAGAACTAACAAGATTTGTGTCTAAGTCAATTCTTTTCATTCGGTGTACCACATAAGAACTAGAAAATAGCAATGCCAAGGTCTTTTTTATTTTTTATCTCAGTCAAATCTAAATTGGTCAAAATTAGTAAAAAATAGTCAAAGGTAAAAATAATTTGTCAACTGTGGTTAACATAGATTAAAAGCCCGTTATCTAGTGCAGGGCAGAGCCGCAGAGAGCATGTAATGGAAATAAATCGGTGTGGGATCTATTATCTAGAGTTACTTTCCGAATTAAAATTAAACCATCTTTCTAGGGATGCGTTTGAATGGGTGTGGGAAGAAGAGAAGAAGGGAAGAAGTATTGGGAAGTGTGTAATTTTGTGAAGTGTTTGGATTGTTTATAATTTTTTTTCTTCTTCTTCCTTCTTCTTCTTCTTTCTTCCAACAATCCAAACACACCCTAGAAGTAGCAATTTACTTCTCCAAATTTGGTCGCTATTCTACGCTACTCCTCACCTTTACATCTATGTTTGGAGGAGTAAAATTAACATGAGTTAAGTGCTTTACTCTTCAATTTAATTCTCTACCAAGCACAACTTTGTACAGAATATAAGCACCTTACTACATCTAGACAAGTATGTGATATGATATACATTTTTTTTTCTGATTATCTAGCTAGTTATTTCACTTTCAGAAAAACTACTAAAGTTTGCCTTATCGCCAATGTTTCGTCGGTATTTAATTAACTTAATTAATTGTTATGTGTATAAAAAAGACACTATTATCAAAACAAACGTGCAAGTGTTGATGATAAATTGCTTGCTTTGTTTTGGTTTTTGTCATTCAAACATTCCATTGTTGGGGGCGTGGACACACGGATGCGTGTTTAATCTCAGACCGTTTGATCACCAATGGATGCTCCATGATTAATATCAGGTCTGTCGAAATTCGTGCAATCCGTACAAATTAACCGTCAAGATTAAATCGGACGGTCATGATGAGAAGACACGCAGGTGCGTGTTTGCAGAGGATACTGATCCGAGGAAAAAGGATATAAGAAATCTATTTAAAAAACTTGCCGGACCAAGCAATTTAAATTTCTGATTGATTGATGGAACTTGTGTACGGTCTGGCGAGCTGACATAAATTCGAAAAAAAAAAAATTGACTTAACATAAATTTGAAATTCAAAAATACAGAAGTAGAAAAAACCCGAAATTATTTTATATAGAATTTTTGACACAAAAAATTTTAATAGAAAGAATTATTTATTATTTTTTTTAATAAGAAGAAAGTTCGAACGCGTTTTATAAAAGCGTACAGTCTCTCTCCTTCGTACCCGTTTATAAAACGCGCTCGAAGGCTTCGAGCGCGTTTTATAAACGCGTAAGAGGAGAGAGCTTCAGTTACGCCTGAAGAGGCTGGTCAGACCTTCGTACGCGTTTATAAAACGCGTTCGGAGCCTTCGAGCGCGTTTTATAAACGTGTTATTAGTTTTTCATATTTTCCATCAAACCGCAACATTTAACTTATTAAAAATAATATTTTGCAATAAGGTCCCTGCATGTTTCATATTTACAAAATTCTCAAAATTTTATTTCCAATTAAAGATGTATTAAATAGATGTATCAAAATTTTATTTCCAAATAAAGATGCATTTAATTGCACATATTTTTTTTTTGAACATGTGTATAATATCATTTTGTTTGAATAATTATTCACCGACGACCCTATAATTTTACATACTTATCTTTTGAATTGTAGTCTCTTCTCTTTTTTTTTATTTTATGTTAGCCATATATATAATCAAATAATATATAATATGGAAATAATTAAAATATAAATTTTTAAAATAATTTTGAACATTAAAACTTTAAACAGGCTTAACTTTTGATAGGAATGTCCGTTTGGGGTGATCGAGGACAATCCGGAAAGCTCGCGACGAGATCTACACATGTTACCGGGGTGAAACCCCGTAACGACCATTTTCGGAGCCAAAAAACGCTCTCTAGACCTTCAAAATTCACTTTGAAAGTTTGCAAACCTAAAAACCACTCTAAACTACTAAAAAAGTTTTTAAAATCATAAATTAATCATTAAAAAGAGAAATGCAGTAAATTAAGTGACTTTCTTGATAGTTATTCAAACAAAATGATATTAATGTCAAAATTAATATTCTAATGTCATTTTTAAATAAGATTAAATTTAAAAATAAATTTAACTTAAATTTTCACATTAATTTTTCTATTAATTTTGAAAAAAAATGGTAATAACTCAATTTCGAAAAATTTACGCCTTCCTACCCGTTTATAAAACGCGCTCGAAGGCTCCGAACGCGTTTTATAAACGCGTACGAAAGTCTGACCAGCCTTTCAGGCGTATCTGAAGCTCTCTCCTCTTACGCGTTTATAAAACGCGCTCGAAGCCTTCGAGCGCGTTTTATAAACGGGTACGAAGGAGAGAGACTGTACGCTTTTATAAAACGCGTTCGAACTTTCTTCTTATTAAAAAAAATAATAAATAATTCTTTCTATTAAAATTTTTTGTGTCAAAAATTCTATATAAAATAATTTCGGAGAAAAAACTCACAAAAGACAAAACGAAAGTCTGCACCAGAGCCATACACCGGTGCTCTACCAAATTCAAAAAATTCAAAAGACAACCGAAAGTATACAGGACAAACCCATAGACCGCTCCTGTACCCGGTCCATTAGTCCATTTACTAACAACATTGACACGTCCTTTCTCTTCTTCTAGCCCCCAGGTGCCTAGGTGGCGCCTAAACAAAGATTCTCTTCTCTTCTCCATTTTTTGACTAATTGTGTACTCTCCAGTCTCCACAGTCTCACACTCCTACTCATGTTAACACCACCACCTCTCTCTCTCTCTCTCTCTTTCCGACGAAAGAAACCAGACCGAGTGCCAAAACCCTAAACCATAGTTCCACCGATGGTGCCACCACCACCACCACCTCCTTTCTCTCCGGCCTCTTCTCTCTCTCCGACGACGAGACAACGCCACGTGGCGCTTCCTGATTCAGTCGAGCAGTTGATCGCGAGAATCTGCGCGGAGCAATCGCTCAGTCCGCCTGACTACCTCGCTCGGTGTGAGCTCGCCCGAGTAGGCGAATTCGTGTCCATGAAGATCTTAGGCGTCATTGCTTCCAGCAGAGTTCGCAACTTTTCGGGCTATGTAATGCACTTGGCGAAGAACTCTCCCATCGCCATGGCGCGCAATGCTGAGGGGTTATCTACTAGGCAGAGCGGCTGCTTCTCGGGCCCATCTGTCGGAGGTGATTGATTTTTTTCTTTATATAAAAGAAAAAGAAAAATGGGGAGCTGTAACGATTTTTTCTTCTCAGTAAAGGTTTGCTTGTTGTGCGGATAAATTGTTACGGCTAATTTAATTATTGTTTTTTGAATTGTTTCAATTTGTATATTATTTTATGTTCTGCATGTCACAGAATAGTTTAACATGATGAATGTTGACATTTAATTTGGCCCTCTTTTTCCTATTAAATTAGTTTTTCTCTTACACTGACTAGGGTACAGACATTTCCTTCTAAGGAAAGATGGCAAATGATCCAGACAACATTAAAAATTGTCCAAGCAACAAATATTTTTTTTTTCAAAATTGAAATAAATAACTTCAAACCCATGTATCATTTCCTAATGGATGCTAAAGGGTGTTTTTGTCCTAATATGTTGCTCGGACTAAAATGATTGTTGTCCGGAATGCTTGCCGTAAACAAGGCCGTTTGTTTCATACCTTATTTTGTTTCTTATCTGATCTCTAAACAGATGATTCGGACACGAGCTCTGACGATTGGACCATGGTGGAACGGGGGCCCATCCTGGCTGATCAAGAGTTGACATCTCGGGCTCCAACAGTAGTATTAACAAACCCACCTCATTTGGAGGCTAATGGAGCGAGGCTTGATGAAAGGGTCTGTAGAAGGCTCGAAATGGAGATGGATCATGGCAGGCTACAAAATTATGATCATTGCTTTAGCTTGATTCCTCAAAGAGACCGACTATGATGCCCTTGATGCTCCTAAGACTGGAAAGAAGGTTTGTCTCTTTCTGCTGGTAATTGTAGGGAACTAGGGATTATTTTCCTGGCTGAATTTGTACTATGAACAGTAAGATTGTGTTAATGCACTGGGCTATAGGATTGTGTAATGGTGCCTGACCAGTATTATGGTGATATACAAACTCATGTGGACTCTTTTCTGGTAAATAACACTAGACTCGGGCAGTCTGATTTCATAAAAATATAAACATTCAGATATTTTGTAATTGGCCCGGCCCAGAAAAATCCAAATAACCAGAGAGACATACTTGACCAGAACCAACTTAAGCTAAACTTGGACCTAAGACCTGATGTGACTGGAACCATTACGACTCTGCACCTAAATTGGTAGCATAAATCTGTGATTGTTATTTACCAAGAGCACTAGAGCTTGCATGCAAAAGGTGTTTGATTGTTATTAGGAACTGATACAATTTTGGGTTTGATATTTGAGTGCATAGGTTGAGGTCAGGAATGATTTAAGGGTGGAAAGGTATCCCCATTTCATGGAAAAGAGTTCAACCATGTCTAATTCCACGGGAGAGTGTAACTCTGCACTGTCTAATTCCAAGCACGATTATAACTCCACATCTATTCTTGGTTTGATATATGACAAGGTGCAGTCCTTCAAAGTGGAAAAGCTCCATTCAACCAGTAAGCAGTTGATGTAGTTTTCAAACTAAAAACTAAATAATTAAAGGTATGAAAATATAGGAAATTATATGTGCTTGTCTTATTGGTTGGTATTTACTCAAATTTTGTTCTACAAGACTGAAGTCTGAAACTGGATTGATATTTAACAATTTGGAAAATTACATGAGGGGTTAAAATGGCTGAGTGTTGAGATGCTTCCGTGCTTGAGTGTTGAGTGTTGAAGTGTCGAAGTTTATTTAATGTGCTTGTCTTTTTATTTAATGTTTTCAGAGTTTGAGATGCTTCCGTGCTTGAGTGTTGAAGTTCCAGAAAACTGCATGGATAAGTGGAGAGCTCTTTATGGCAATTATTTGAAGGAAATGAGGGAGGCTCTGGGAATTCAGGAGAAAGACATGAGAAATAATAGGTGCCAAGAAATCATCGACTTTTATAAGAAGGCAGGTTTACCCTTTCCTATGGACCCAACATTCGATAGACTAGATAAATTGATAAATGGTATTCACCATGGAATATGTAGCAGCATGATTACTAATTTCATGCATTTTTTAATTATTTCTGTTATTAATTCTGAACTTTATTCAATGATATTATGGACATGTTATATAATATTAAGAATCAATCACTTTGGTTATGTGTAGATTCTGTATGGAGCTAAGGAATTCAAAAGAAGAACCAGACCAGAATATGAAATCGAAGATGAGGCCCGAGCTATTTACCAAATTGTTTTCAAAAAGGCTCAAATAGATGGTGTTGAGAAATTAGGCTTTGCATGGCGGGTCGCTGGTGAGATGCTGTGCAAGTATTATTCTTCCCAAGAAGATGATAATGATATTTTTTCTGGTAGTTTTAAGGTGATGCATGAGCTTTTTGGGGTAAAGAACTGATATGACAACAAGCGTTACAACGAGCAATCATGGTTTGTTACTCTGTATCTAGTGCTAATAAATAACACGTCTGTCTTCTGATCTGTGGGCTGGGACAAACAAAGGGACCCGTTGCTATAATGTAATAATTATGTATATATATTTGTGTCGTAGACGAAGCTAACTGTTTGACACGCACAGTCATTTGTATATATTATTAATTTGTGTTTTCCTGTTTTTGAAATCTATTGTTAATCTGTAATGTGTGCTTCCTTGTTATTTCCGTATTTATAAATGTAAGTAATGATCGTGTTTCCTTAATACCTCCTTTTTCGTGTAAATTCTGTTATCCAACTATTATATGATACACATGGAAATGGTTACGAGAGAAGCCGTTCTATAATTTCAATCGTGACTATTATTTATCCTACAGATTTGGTTGAAATGTCATATTTAAGAGATTGTTGACATGCATGGACTGGCCGCCGCATGCCCAGTAAGTTGTAAGACATCAAACGCATGATAAGCAATTTGTAGTTTGGTGTCAACTGTCAAGCAAATCAACTGGTAGTCTGGTAAAATTCTCCAAGAATTTTAAATGGTTAATATACCATTACCTAGAGGTAATAATGAATAGGATCGGATAGGTGTTGTCGTTTTATTAGTTGTTCTAAACGGGCCTGACTTGATCCACCACGAGTTAATTTCTTTCTCCATCGTACTTGACCTCACTGGTTCGATTACTCGGTACATGAGAGTTGTTTTATTTATGCAGCTCATTTCAGGCACTACGCTCAAGAGCAAGAAATAGAATATTTGATTTCCATTATAAGTCCAAGTTCATTATATGAGAGCTTCACTCAAGCATGCACGTTCAAATTTAAATAGTCGCAGTCAACATCGCTGCATTGACACGTTTTAAAACATCGACCACCAATCAATCAATTCCTCTTGTTTAATCTAACGGCAGTATTCAAAAGCTAACATTTATTGCTTCCATTGATTTTATACGCATCTAGTATTATGGTCATTTATTCTGTTTTGGGGACCAAAGACATTTGTAAACAATAGAAAGCAATCGCTGATTACAGTTGTAAATATTGCTATATGCCCAATTTAAACTTGAGGCAGTGGCGGAGTTTTTTTTAGAGATGCTAGGCAGAGACTACCCAGTTACGGAGACGTGGCGGGAGTTACGTTGATGAAACAGGGGTCAATTGACCCCTATGGTTTCGTTTGAATCGCTTAGGAATAAGAGGAAGAAGAGGAATAATATTGGAAATTGTGTAACTTTGTGAAGAATTTAGATAGGAATAAATTTATGTCTAGGAAGAGGCTATTCTCTTATTCCTAGCACCATCCAAACAAGAGCCTATGTTATTTTAAAAAAAATGATGCCATATATAAGGATTTATACTTATAAAATGAATATTTTTTAATTATTCTAAATTTGAACTCCATAAATACACAAAATGATTGTACTAATTGACCCCATATGGTTCATGGTTGCATTCTTTTGAAGTGTTTTATTATGCATTAGTAATACTTCCCGTTTTCCAAAAAGAAAAAACATTAAATCTGACGAAACAGTTTCCAATTAAGTTTGTAATTTACCATTTTACTTTTAGAAAAAGCGTGCTGTAACTTTGTTACTTAATTTTTCATTAAAAATATAATATTTGTCAACAGAGCATTTTTTTTATCTAGAGAAATGCTAGTGTCCAATACGATCGTTCTCACAATTTAAATTTCAAACGACCGATCCATACCGTTTGATATATTTTTCATATTGAAAATTTGTAAGAAATCAAAATTTTATAATTTTTTTGGTATTTTAGAAAATTCATGATAAAAAAAATTTATGGATCGTCCAATAACAACAATTTTTTAAAATATAAAAAAATTCGGAAAAATATGAAAATTTGTTTCATACAAGTTTTCAATATGGAGAACATATTGAACGGTTCGGATCGGTCATTTAAAATTTAATGATGTGAAAACGATCATATTGGATGGACCACATCCGTCCAATATATTGGACTCTAGCATAAATCAAATACAAATAACAACAAATGAATAAGAACGCAGTACTTTTTCTGTAAGGGATTGTATTAATGTTGTTCATCAATATTATTTAATTCTTTATGTTTCAATGCGACAACTAAGATTAATTGAAAACAAGTTCAAAGAAATTCAAACATGTCATAAATTTATTTTCTTATTACTTTAAATATTTCAAGCAAGAAGGTAAGTTTTTTTATTTACAGGGTATCAGAATTTACGATATTTTAGAATTATGCGGAATTTTGCTAATGAAAAATACAAGTTAAGTGAAATATATAATATTTTAATTTCTAAATTCTTTCCTAGAATATTTGATTGTTTTTTTTTAATTTTAGACTTATGATGTTTAACCCTGAAATACTAATAGTATGAAATTGTTGAAATCTATTATAAAATTTTCTGACTCCGCCAGCTGGAGCTAATTCCACTTGAACTTGAAATTCCATTTATAATTTATAAACGGTTAAAAGTTGTTTTTAAGAGAATTTCTATTGTGAAGCATGATGCACCTGGACTTCTATGCGCTATAATATGGACCTTTGGATGTGAGTTAAGATTCGTGCTATCAATGTCGCTGGATGAGAGAGAGTTATATTGTGCCTCCGCGCTTTATTCATTCCGCCTCATCCTTATCCACTACCCATCTCCACAAAACCCCTCTCGTCTCTTGCTCATCCCTTTATCAACCTTCCGCTCAGATCTGTCTCTCCACAGAAACCCTAGCGCTGAAAAGTAAAATAATATATGTTCAGTTATGTTTACATTATATTCTGCATCTGTTAGCAGCCTGTGCTTAATTGTAAAAACACCAAGATGCTTGTACTAGACTTCTATTCAGTTATGTTTACATTGCTTTATCTGCTTATCTCCATTCTTTTGAACACCTGTTCAAAAGTAATATTCATAATTTTTCAAAGGCTGACATGGACCCAAATACATTGCTTGTAAAAACTATAGAGGCTTCCAGTGCTTTATCATTATGCCTGCACCAGGCGTTTTTATACATAGAGGCTTACATGATTAATTATTCATTATTCGTTAGAACACCTCTATCTCCAGTATCTATAGAGACTTGCATGAATTCAATTCTAGATTTTTATACTAATATTTATTTAAAGCAGTGGCATGATATGCAGACTTATTATTTAAAACACCAAAACAGTACCAGTCACCTACAGCCGAGGTCCTTGTTAGTACCTGATTTGCAATTACCAAAATGGGTCTTCAAAACCTCCAATAAACTTCACAAAATAAAGTAAAAAGAGACTTAAAACCAAGCAGCAATTAACATAGAGACTTAAAAACCTGATCATCATTGCAAAAATATGAAACATTATAAAAAAAAAACACCAAAACAATGCCAGTTTGCATTCCAACTAAGCGTTAGCATTCATCTCTTTACAAAATAAAGCATCTATTTACTACAGACTACAAATTATTATATCATTTCTTTACAAAATAAAGCATTAGCATTAACAAAATAGAGCATTCATCATATCTTTGATGTCAACATTAGTCTTTTTTTTTTATGAAATCACCCACAAAATGTTTGCTAGTCTCATGCATCCTCTTCTTCGATATCCTCGTTGTCTTCTTCTCGATCAACCTCTTCTGAAAGTTTGGATAAAATTACTCAATTAGTCAAACAAATATATTGACAGAATATTGAAGTAAGAAAAGCTTAGTGAAGTACAATAAAACTGGACACAAGTGAGCAAATGATGAGAAAATTGTTTATCTGGCACCCATGCTGTATACTCAGGTTGTGTCAATATTACCAGCACTGGAGCAACAAACCAACTTGTCTCATAAAGACATAAAGTATTATAAATCACAATGGAGCAACAGCCAATATTACCAGAATGAGGTCTGCATTTAACCTGAGTCTTAACTATGATTAATTCAAGAATTAAGGGTTTAGTTAAGAAGTATAACAAATAACATAGATTGACACTAAGTATTTTTTTCTTTTTTTGAATGCGCAACACTTGGTAACTTTCACTAGAATAACCCAAATTACTTGCAAAATAACAGAAACATGCAAACTTGAGCGAAATATGGACAGCAAAAATCAAGGGGTTTCAATTTTAAAATTGAAAATTTACATTTTGATCCACACAATAGAAAAGGAAGAAAGAGGTCAAGCTACCTACATGTGTTTTGCTCCAAGAGAGAGGAGAGGTGTATACCAGATCGATTGTGGTAAGACCAATTCACGAGTGAGAGAGAGCGAGGGGGAAGCCTACATACGAACCGGATCGAGTAAGTCAAAATCAGATCCGCTGCCGCACGACACATGGTGTTGCGCGGCATGCTGACCGTCTGATCAAGATCTAATGGACAAGGGAGGCTCGTGCATATAACTTAGATTGATAGGCCCGTAAAAAGTGAACCGCCCGATCAAGATCAAACGGCTCGTAGTGCGCTACACCGCGTGTCGCGGAATAGCGAATCCGAATTGGAGTAAGTCTGATAAGAGTGGGAATGAATAAAACGCGGAGGCACAATATAACTTTCTCATCCAGCGACATTGATAGCACGAATATTGACTCACATCCAAAGGTCCATATTATGGTGCATAGAAGCCCAGGTGCATCCTGGTTCACAATAGAATTTTTCTGCTTTTAAATACCATTGTCTGATTTTTTTGTCGTTTAGTGGTATTATTCTAAGAGTATCCCATTGCATATTTGTATGTTGCTCTTGCTCAGCCTCAGACTCAGAGTAATCAGAAAATAGGTCCTTACCTATGATATAGGCCTAATGCCTGTGTTTAGATAGGCCGAGAATAGAGAATAAGAATAAAAAATTTTGGTTTGCGTACTTATTCTTATTCTTGTGCAAAACAAACGGTATAAGAATAAAGAATTTAGATTCTTATTTCTATACTAACAAAACTATGGCATAAAAATAAAAAATAAAAATAAGCACGCAAATCGAAATTTCTTATTCTTATTTTCTATTCACTCCTTATTCCGTTGCATCCAAACACGTATAATGTTAAATTTTTGGTTAATTCATCAAAATGAGTAATGATGTGACTTTTCATAAATACTCAGCTAAATATACGTCACAATGCATTTACAGCGGTAGTGCAATGATAACAAAACTTAGGTGTGCAGGTCTGAGGACTGGGGCTCTCCTTTTGATTAGACTGGTGATGCCATGAGCCACAGAAAATCTTCCTATATATTTTTTTTTGAATGAAAATCTTCCTTTGTTTTTGAATAATTCCTATATTTGTGAATTGTGAAATTACAGGTGCCGTGAGCCACAGATAATCTTCCTATATTCCGATTGGATTTGATTTTATTAAAGAGAGAGAGAGAGCGCGCGCGCGCGTTGAAAAGTTCCACGTCCGTATTTAGGGCTGTATACGAGCCGAGTTCGAGCGAGTTGGGGCTAACTCAAACTCAACTCGGCTATAACTCGAGTTAGCTCGACTCGAGTTGGAAATACTTTCGAGTTTTTTAAGTTAGCTCAAATTCAACTCGTCTCTAACTCGAGTTGGCTCACGAGTCATGAGCCAACTTGACATGAATATGTCTACTTCAAATTTTCATTTTTTAATTTATATATTATTTCAAAATTAAAGTAATTACTATATACAATAATATAAAAATAAAATATATTATCAATTTTATTCTTTTTCATTGATTTGAAGCAAAATATGTCTTGAAACTCAATATTAACACTCATAGATCATATTGATAACCTTCAAAAAAAATAAATTTATTACGTTACGAGTCAGCTCACGAGTCAACGAACTGAGTTGAGCCTAACTCAAACTCGACTCGTTGATTAACCGAGTTGGTTCAACTCGAGTTTTTTTAGTTCGAGTTATAACTGAGTTTTTCACGAGTTACGAGCTTTTTGCTCACCCCTATCCGTATTTATCCAATTTACAATTCAAACCTCAGAATGAGCACAAATTTCTCCAAGAGCTCTTTTAATTTGTCAAAAGGAAACCACTAACGCAACGTTGGAGTGGGAGGTTCGAAATTTTCCATCTATACTTCCCCAACTTGCACCCAATGTTGGGAGACAGGTGTTGGATTTAATAATAACATACTAGTATACTAGCTATAGTACCGTGTTTCGTGCAATTTAATTTTTTTTTCATAAAAAATATATCGCTGCAACTTTTTGTGGTACTAGATTTTATTTTCTGATTTTTTCTTAAATATTTGTCCTATAGCACTTAGTTCATGCTTACACTTTTTTTTATTAAACTGAATATTTTAATCGTATGCTCTGTTGTAAGGAAGCAAAAACGATGCCTAATTAGATTCTGATAATGAGAAATTATTGAATTAGCATCGACCTTAGTAGAGAGGGTACTGAGATGAGACAGTGGTAGTAATTTTGTCACTTGATTGTGTCATTAACGTGCTTTCTTTTATGCAATTGAAGTGTCATTTGATGATCATTAAGTTCATGCTATTAAAAAAATAAATCACTTTAAAATTATAAAAATATACATGATGCTCATCATTTTTATAAGCATTATATATGCATTATGTAGATGGTGAGTATAATGTCAGATTCTAATAAATGTGAAATGTCAAGTGAATTAGTAGAGAGATAAAGGAGAACTGCAAACTGCTTTCTTACAAAGAGAGAGTAACCGAGAGTACTGAAGGTTGGAGGTAGGAAGAGGAGGAGGCGAAAGATTTAGAGCTCGACAAAGAGGGTAGGAGCGATTAAAGAGAGTCTGTGGGAGAGGAAGGAGATGTAACAATTTGATCGAGATCTCCATTTTGCACCCTAATCATAACAATTTGACAGAATTAGATGGAATTCTAACAGAGTGATTTTATCGGACAAAAATCAAAATTTAGTGGCTCTGGAAGAACACATTAAAATTCAAAATCATTTAATAAAATTGAAACATGTACAAACTTTAGTGATCTCTGAAAAAAATTTAATCTTCCTCATACCATAAACTTACATTACGTGTAGTTAATCATTAAAATTGAAATTATAATAACTTTTCGTGACATCAAAAAACTTATACTATTAAAAACTTTTCCTAACAATTTCCGTCCGAATTTATGCACAGAAATTACTTTATATCTAAAATTATGAATCACATGATTCGATGAAGCCTCTTCAGCCACAAACGATACTATTAACATTTCAGTTGTTCGCCCCACATGGCCACATTCATTCTGCGCATAATATAGCATTCATACAATAACAAAAAGAAACCAAAAATACACAAGAAACTACTAGGAAGTTTATCCTGAATTTCTAGCTTAATATTAACATTGTGTGCTATACCTGTGTACATGATATATCCAAACAAAGTTTCAGGCCCTCCCCTACTGACGTGTCTCCCGCAGCACATCCCCGTCCACCAGATATGGTTTCCCCATTTTCTCAATATACATCTGGCACAATGCCTCACCAGCTACCCGCCAAGGAAATGAGCAATAACTTACTGTCTCCTTTTGACAAGCTTTTGCGTAAGCTAATTTGTAGATGGCACGGGCCTCTTCATAAATTTCACTGCGTGGCCTCATGCTGCTATTGAACTCCTTCACTCCTCCATATAGTATCTGCAATTTTGGCAACTAAGTTGGACTCATTTTTCTCCCACAAAAGATTAAATGTGTATTCTAGACACCATTTTCATACAGTACACAATTTCTTTTGTAGAATAGTTAGAACCATTCTATACAAGTAATATTTCTGTTGCAAAGGTAAAATATTCTTGCAGTGCAATTATCTGCCTAAAATGCATTTTTGTAAGTTGAACAAGGCCCTGATTAAAATCCTTTTTTCATTACATGGGATTTTTATTTCATTAGAATTTTTTTTACAAAATGAATGGACTTGCCATCATTTGGTTGGAATTTTCATATAATAAGATCCAGCTAAATCCTGAGAGATCAATTCAAATGAAATGTAATCCCTCGTAAAAAACATTTTGATCAGGGACTAAATTGAATAACTTTTTTGCCAGGTTCTTTAAGAATGCCTAGAGCTGACTTTTTCTGAGGAAAAAATAAACACAGGATGTACACTTGCCTCTTTGTATTTGTCAATTACTTCCTGGCATGTCTTATTTCTGACATCTTTTAGTTCACTAGAAGAATTGTCAGAGACAGACCCTAAGGCATGATGCATCTCTATTAAATATTGATTGTAGTAGCAATCCCATTTATCCATGCAAGGTTTCAGAACTCCTTCCATGAAGAAGGGGAGCGGCTTTATCTCTGAAAAATATTAAAAATAATAACAAATTAAGAATATGAGGATTGAACTCCCGGCTCAGAATTTGAGCATCCCATACATGCAAGGGACCCCACCTTATCATAAATTTGAGTAATATGCTTACCAGTCAACTGAAGTTTTTCAGATTTGAAGGACTCCACCTTGTCGTATATTTCTCCTAGTATAGACGTAGAATGATAGGTCTTCTCCTTCAGCTTCTTATCCATAAAATCTGGATACAGATCCACTAATAAATAATTCGGTACTTGTACCTATGTGAAAGAGAAATTAAAGTCAAAGAGATAACATCAGTTACCATTTTTCAAGTCAAAATAACAGCCTTGCTACCATCTTGGTATGATATTTAAAAGTAAATTGTTGCATCATTAAATAATTTAGGAACAAGATACCTAATTAAATAAAAGAAAAAGGAAATCACCACGGTGATGTACCGAGTATCATGACAACAAATGCTGACATAAACTTGCATTAGGCTAACTAGATAAATCTTACAAATTTTCTGGAACAAAATTGACTGGTACAAACCTGCTTTCCTGTTTTAGCAGCATCAAGTGCGTCGTAGTATATATTGACTAGTTGCTCCATTTTTCTCTCTATTGTTTTCCTTTCTTCTTCTTCCAGCGAGTTGCGAGTCAATACCCGGTCCATATAAGCCAACCAACAATCTGCAGCTGTGCCAATAGCATAACTACAAATACAGAAAATACAAGGATGAGAATAGACCCCGTATAGATACATACTATCTGTATGAGTTTACCAACTCCGTTATTTGGTTCCTTTTTGTACTTTTGGCTCTTCTGCTTGTGCCTAGAAAGCATTTAAATTAACTGAAATTGAGGTTCAGACAACATTGATCTGGACGAAGAAAAATTACATCTATTGGAAAATGACTGCATTTCAAAGAAAAAGAACTTGCAAATTTAAGCTCAGATAAAGGGCCCAATCATCAACTAACTTAGACCCTGATCAAAATCCCATTTTATTAACATGGGATTTCATTTTATTTCATTTCGTTGGAAAATTCTTGATCAAAATGAATGGAATTTGGTGTCATTTGGTTGGAATTCCCATATAATTAGATCCAACAAAATGCTGTGAAATCAATTGAATTGAAATGAAATGAAATCCCGCATAAAAACATTTTGATCAGGGCCTAAGTCATTTAACAGAACTTTTGCAGAAAGAGAGTATAAACTTAGGCCTAAATCGGGTTTGAATGCATTAATGAAAACTACCGATCAATCCTGTTCTATCTCAAGAAGCTTTTCACCCACAAATGAGATTATGCATTACAGGATGAGCAAAAATGTAACCTAGGTTTAAATCTAATTTTCAGAAATTCTCGAAACAGCCAACTTTCCAGTTCATCTTTCTTCATGTTTGAAAGAACAGGTTGCTCTGGATCATTCTTGCACAAATCTTCTTCAGGTACAGGCCATGGCGAGCCAGGTGTAAATTTCTTTAGCAACTGAAAGCAAAATAAACAAAATAATAGTTGATTCCATTTAAAAAATTACAAGTAAACTATTACGTAAGAAATATTTGCACCAGGTAATTTGTTACATAATTTATTTTAGCTTCTTGAATTTTATCTACTTAACTATTTTCCCCCTTTTATTTTCTGAAGATGTATTTTGAACATGAGTGCTTATTTTTTGAAAAATACTTGTACATAGTATTTAAATGATATGTTTACGGAACTGAGAATTTACTCAATAATTTAGCATAGTGAAGGGAAATGAGAAGGGGGGATTATATAACATTATGCACAAATCATTTATTAACTTTCAACTAATTAACAATACATGATAAGTCAAACTGAAATTAAAACCAGAAGCAAACGAGCAGAGATGTGATACCTCAGGATTTTGGGAGATCCAGTACATGTCTCCGTCAAAGTCGCTGTTGGCCATTTCATCAGCCAGCGAGCGTGGCCCGACGGTTGGGAAGAAAATTCCATACTTAGAATTGCCAACAATTTCTTCCAACTCGGGTAGATAAGTAGCTTGCAATTTGTGTATGTCGCCAGTGTGCAAACCTGGATATTTGTATACTAATACATCCCCAGAAAGGTGGCCCTCGTCCCTTATATATCAAAAAGGACAAGACAATGTTAAATAGATCCTATCTAGCTTAAAACTCTTATTCATGAGCCTTTGTGCTATTCGGTAACCGTAACAATGCATCTGGGGAATAATGGAGCTATGATATGTTGATAGGCAACTCCATAAAAGAAGGTTATAATAGCTTATAAGCCTCTCCAAAAAGAAAACAAAGGTACTTACAATATGATACAGACTTGATGAGGACCCAATTTCCCTGTTGGGTCAGCAGTCCCCATGAGAAAGTATGTATTGCTGATGGGAATTTTCCCTTCTTGCAGACCTTTGTTTTCTTCTCCTATCATGATGGATAACCGGTACTTCAAAAATGGTTCATCTAAAGGTATCTTACTGTACAGCATCCTTGACACCAGATCATCATCATCCAAAGCACTGTTGTTCTTCACAACTACAGTACAAGCATAATGTATTGTGAAAAAAAGGAAAATTCAGAGATTCAGTAACATATTGCTTTTTCTGTTGTTTACTGTTGGCATGTTTATCTTAATGAAATGAGAAATTCAATACTAAACTATGTTTCAGTACCCATTACCCTTTGATTTTAACCTTAGAATTCAGTTGATCATTTTATAGTTAATTGCATTAGAAATTTAGAACTTATTTACAGAACTGCATTTTTTTTTGTTTTGAATTAAGGCTATTTATTGAGAGAGGCATAGCTCAACAATCAATAATTTCACTTTATCCTTCTTCCACACCCAGCAGGAATTGCACCCGTTTTAGGTAAATGATGGAACTATTGACCAGCAGTGTAGACTCCCACATTCATTTACAGAACTGCATAAAGTTGCCACTAATAGCATGTGATGCCACTAAGACAAAAGAGAATATAGTGCATATACCATTAATAGCAGCATTTCTATCAGAAATACGATCCTCAATTTCCACCAGTGCACCCGAAAGGAGCCCCAAGAAGAACTCTGACGGAACTCCCCCATAATGGAGCAGCGATATCAAGAACCTTGACAGGTGGACTTTCTTCGGTCGGTAGCTGAAGTAGTTAAATTTTATAGAAAGTGAGAAAGAAACAAGGAGGGATTAAATATTCATGTGTTCCTGCAGCATGTGGAAGTAATTGATTGAGGAAAATTTCTACACCAGTTCTGCTAGGAGTAACTGTGACTCTCAAATATAAGCTAAACTTTATAGGAAATTATTGTTGGAGGACAAAGGCCGAGAGAATTACTGTAACTCTCAAATAGCACCATACAGTTTTTCCATCATTGCACCAATCCTCAGAAGCATAGATACAGTACCATAGATGTTAACAGTTTGAAACTTTGAATACATACCTGGTGGTAACAATCTCCAAAGAGTTAAATGGTTGGATCTGGATAGAAGGATCTGACTTTACTTTGACCATTGACGGCCGGATTTGGATTGTGTTTGAAGGGAGCTAGCACAAATAAAAACAAATTCAAATGTGACAAATAGTTTAAAGTAAAGACATGATTTGAATTGAAAAGTTAACAGTGCATTTAGTCGAATATTGACATGATACGATAACATTACAGAGACAGCTGTCTGGTACCACATCAAAGTAAAATAGAATAGCACCCTCAATATAAATCTTTAATAATTCCATATCCCTGTTGTCTAGTACCAGGAAGGTGTTGTAGACCAATATTACCTTTTTATTAACCAAAAGTGTTCCCTTTGCAGCCAAACCTTTAAAAAACAGCCGGACTTGACTTAGAAGAGGCTATTTTCAAAAAAGGGAAAAAAATTATCATGTGTGAAAACTTCAGAAGCCAGTAAGACATCAAAATAAAAATAATAATAAAAAATAATAATAGCTGGCATGGAATGCAGCCCACCGGTCCTTCATTATAGTAATTATATCTTCGTCTTTTTGAGCTTGAACCATCTGCTGCATAAGATCTTTTCACCCCCGTCTGAGAGATTATACCCATGGCAAAAAAAAAAAAAAAAAAAAAAAAGGTCAGCTCCAACACTTGTAGTACCATAAAAAAAGTAAATTTGACTCAGTCAACAGGTTCTTAGTACTTCTATGTTTCAGTTTAATAAACCTTAATAAGATATGCTTGAGCACTACCATCGACTCAGTTAATCACCAAAACAGCAGATAGAACAACAAAACTGGCAAACATACAATATGTTGCAGCCTTTAAGAGAATTACATACTGTAAAGTCTGAGAGGATGTTTTTTTTAAAAAAAAAAAATAATAATGAAGGGATAACAAAGAACAAATTATAAGACAGAATTATGTTCCTGGATTTTTCCTTTAAATACATCAAAGGGGAATTGCAGAGCAAGGTCTTCAGAAATGAACCCAGTTCCATCAGTATGGATGCCCTTGGTAGTAGTGCTACCATCCTTTTTGAGTTTACAATTTCAAAAAACAAAGGAGTTGTAATTATGCTCAAACAAGGGTAATATCTTAAAATTGAAAATAGAACAATTCAGGCACTACCATGCAAGGTACATCATCAATAAGTTCTACTTTCACGACAGATAGGTCTATCTGGTGCTTCACAGTCTTCGAAAGAATTAGAGAGAACCTGCACGTTATTCCGTTTTACATTTACATTACTAACCTGAAGAACCATCAGCAACCAATTGATTAACTACATAATAGCTGTACATCAATAGTTAATTAGTAAATTTCACTTTTCAAATTATAAATATTTTGTTGGTCCTTGTAGAGGAAAGGGAATACATAAGTCAAACCTCAGCAGTCAGGTAACTAACTACACGATACTTGTTATAAATACACCAGATAGCACAGAACATGGACAGAAGTAAACCTGGGCATGTACTTAGCTGGGCTGGGAACAGTATGGATATGCATAAATCCAAGTCGTATTTCATTGACAGTCGTTCCATGAAGGAAACCAAAGCGTTGATCCATTAACCACCCAGAATAGGTTCGCACGAAGTAACACTTGACTGAAGAAGAGGTAGGGTTTTTCTTGCTCCCATCTTTCCCTCCATCCTTATACACTGCATGTAATGAGGGAGCAACTTTAATGCACTTCCTTTTGTTGTAGCATAGTGTGTGCTCAATGTTCTAGAACAACCCCCCCCCCATATATATTCTCATATATATATATATATAGAGAATGGCTAACGCGCCATCGATGGCACGTGCCATCAATTTTCTATCGATTCATTTTTCAAATTGGAGGGCCTGAAATACTCTAATCATAATGTTTTTAAAAATAACATAATAAATAGCAAAAAAATTCGAAGAAATATAAAATTTGGTCTCCAAAGATATTTCAATATGGAGAACAACTTGAACGGTTCGGATTGACCGTTTGAATTTTGAATCTCGAAAAATGACTTGATGGCACGAGACCCTCCGTGCCATCGATGGCACGTTAGCCATTCTCTATATATATATATATATAACAAGAGTTTTGCTACGGTGAGTTGCAACTCACCAAAGCGTCAGTGAGTCGCGCTCAAAATTTCGAAATTTAGTTCAAAATGGCCAATCCAAACCGTCTAATACGATCTCCCTATTGAAATCTCCATGCAGACCAAATTTTATATTTTTTCGAAATTTTTAAGTATTTTTTTAAAATTTTAGAAAATCATTAATCTAATTAGTTCTGAACCGTTCAAAAACAGCAGTTTTTAAAAATCTGAAATAAATACTTAAAAATTTCTAAAAATTATAAAATTTGGTCTGCATGGAGATTTCAATAGGGAGATCATATTAGACGGTTTGGATCGATTATTTTGAACTAAAATTTGAAATTTTGAGCGCGACTCACGGACGCTTTGGTGAGTTGCAACTCACCATAGCCAAACTCTATATAACAAATCAATAAAAAATAAAAAGTAAACTAAACAGAAAAAAAACAATCACAATTAAGTAAACATAATCGAAGCATACAGCAACATACCCAGAAAATCGTACCGACGAAGGCCTAGCATGATTCCCTTTTGCACAATACGTTGGTACACATCACTATGATTATTAAAGCGACATGATGCATTTTGCTCCTCTTTTGTTTCCTCAAATGTTACTTGGAGAATGTTGTCATCTCCAAGCACGCGTTGAAGATGGGTTTGATCTGGCTCAAGGAAAGGGCCCTGCACAAACATAATAAACAGACTAAATTATAAGAAATCTCCATAACCAAAAGTTGCATTAAAAAACTTAGGTAATAAAATTTTCTTTTACACAGAAATCTTCTGGATATCTGATAACATCCTAATATCATTCACAACTAGCCTACAAAGTTTTCAGGTTGTTTAAAATCCAATTTTTAAGCAAAAGTTTCTGTATTTTGCAAACAGCTGACTGATTTCTTAACTCCCGAAATGTTTTGATGAGCCACAAAAATGTTAAGGATTCCCCTATTTGAGAAATTCTTGCAGTGTACTATGTTCCGGACAGAGAATTAGTATACTGATTTACTATCTATCTAAATACAATGTAAGCTGGTCTTCATGTTAATGTCATTTTAGGAAAAAGGAAGAATTAAATAAGAGATTATCAAGAAAGAAATGTATATATTATTAAGTATTAACCTTGAATGTTGCATCTCCGTTGAGATCAACATGGCACCTGTAAACATAGGTTTTGCCTGTGTCCCACTGGAAATTCTGCTAATGCAAAAACAAAAATATTTATTTAACGTAATAAACTAGTTATATAAACCAAGAGGGTGACAACTTGACTATTATAGAAACAAATCCACCTGATTAGCGAACCCGGTTAAACTATGGAGCCATTCCAATTTTCCTTCTTCCCCTTCCATTGTGCTTGTGAAAAGTTTGTTGGTAATTTCTGGCTTAGTTAGGATACAAAACACGAAGCCATTGCTAGAAAACAACAAATCTACAAAAGTCTAAAATTACAATATTTCTTTACTTTTCACTTTGTTTCAAACAAACCAAAAAATTAGGTTGCTGAGCCATCCTAGTAAATCATGGTAATCAAGTACTATGAACATACCTTTCTTCTATCAATGCTTTTGATATGATTCCCGCCTAACTTTTTGAAAATTTCAAGCTCAAATTGTTGCATTGGCATGTGCTGGAGAGATTTTATGTAATCAACAGTTACTTTCTGTTCAAGTTTAGCCCTGAAATGGTCAAACATAATAAAATAGTAGTAAGTTCATTGGAAGCCATTAGGTCATCGGGACAAAATATGGTCAATTATCTGTACTGGCAGTATTCAACCTGCCTTGAAACAGAATAGGGCACCATTCTTGTAAGTGTGTTGATGCCAATCCAATCGTAATGTACTTCATACCAATGAACAAAAGCAACCACAGAAATATTACAAACCGATATAACTAACGCCTATTAAATCCGAACATCATGTAACTGTAACATATTAATTATGGACCAAAATTAGAAAGAGAAACACAAATACAGCACTGAAAAAATAATTAGGCACCCAAAGAGAACTCTGCAAGAAATCAGAAATAAACCTCCCAAGGTAACTCAAAATCAAGAAGATTTTCCGGAACTCGAGCTCCCCAAGAGCGAGCATTTCAGGGCTCGCCTCTGCCTGGAATGTGGGGTCCACTGTCCGAGGTTTCTGGGGCTTGGTATGATTTTCATTATTGGCCAACCCAGAAAACTCCAGCCTTCTATGAACAGTTCCATAATTTTCATGATTTAAGGGTGTCGGTGAACAAACAGGTTGAGGGGTTGTGGGAGCTGTTGGAGGAGATAATAAGATATTGCCACTGGTGGTTATCAATTGACTGGTTGGTGTCGAACTGGGCTCGAACATCCCGTTGGCAACAGAGCTAGGGACAGAATCCTCTGTTCAAATAACATGTCAGAACAAACCTGGTCAAATAATGCCTAAACTAAGGAGCAAAACAAAAGGAGTGTCCCACTTTCGTTGAAAAAATGTGGAAGGATTAAAGGGTGGCAATTATGCTACCAAAACTGCTTTAATTGTAATTTCTCTTTAACATACTTATATTGAATTTATCAAATGAAGATAAACAATGCCTTGCATCTCTGAATCTAACGTTTTGTAATACATACTTAGATTTCAGTTCATTTAAGAAAATTACAATTTACTGTCCACTTAATCACTTCCCAGTAACATTTGAAAATAAATTTGAAAAAGAAATTGAACTTCAAACATATAAATAACTTGAACAAAGTAAGATTCACCTCTAAGATACGGGCTCGAGAAACCGCTTCTCTCCCTTCCCACTGGCGACCGGGGGGTACTACACGGCCCGGGCCCGGGGGACTCATTCTTTGCTAGATACATCAACAACGCCGAGAATGTCTTGCGAACTTTACTCCTTTCAATCTTGCGCAGTATTCTCATGGAGGCCTCTTCGCCTAACTGGTAGAGCTTGGAAAGCGCCACGTCATCGGGTCGATCTATTCTCTGTTCTTCACAGATTTTCCCGATCAAAGCCTCCACTTGTTCGGAGAGGCGCATGGAGGTCGGTGTTTGCAGGGAGGAAGCGAAGATCGGAGAGAAATGTGGAGATTGTGAAGGCATCGCCAGGGAGATGAGGTTTTGCTTTGTCGCTGTTGTTGGAAAAGGATCAACGGTCGAAAACGGAGAGAGAGAGAGAGAGAGACGAGGTGAATGATTTGATGGCATGGCAGTTGTTGGAAAAGGGTAAGTTGAAATAGAAAGAATATTTGAAGAGGGAATGTCTCAAGTAATTGGGAATCGACTCTCCTGTTTAATATCATTCTAGTGCGAAATCGGATTTCCAGTTCTTTGAGGAATGGAGAAGTTAAAATTCTCCAGGACTGTACTGGTCCTACTGGACTGTGTAGTGTGAGGTCGGTGCTTTGGCTTTCTTCGCCCGGAAGGAAGTGAATGTTACATTTCAGAAAGGCTCTTGGAAACATTCCCTACAAATTATGTTAAACTCTCCAGAACTGTACTGGACGCGTAGTGAAGAGTCGGTGCTTTGGCTTTCTTCGCCCAGAAGGCCAGAAGTGAGTGTTTCATTTCAGAAAGTCCCTTGGAAACATTACAAACTATTTTTATTTTCTAATAAAAAATGAGAGTAAGTATTTCAACTTTGAATATTTGTAAAACCAGTTTAGTCGGATTTATCCAACTTGTGGTGCGGTATTATTAAAAGCGTATTTCTGAGCATAATTCAGAATTAAAATAATAATAATAATTAGCCTCTAGACTCTAGAGTGATATTTTTTTTAGATGGGTGTTGCACTCAGTGCTGTTGGATAATAAACGATATTTTTCTTGCGAAAAAAGTCAACAAGGATCAGCTGTGAACGACTGAACTGATTATAGTTGTAACTCAATTTATCTATAATAAATCATATCAAGCAAGCGCAAAGATGGAAATTAATTTTACTGTTGAGTTCGTACAACTTTGAAGTTTGAATTGATGAATTTCGATTCAAATTTATTTCGAGCGCACAAGCTCAAAGACCAGTTTCTTTCCTGTTTACTATTCGTGATTATAGTTATTCAAAAAGGAATTGATTTCACAAAATGAATCTACATATACGTACCACATTATTTTGAATACTGCAAAACTAAAATAAAATAGAATTTCATAGGTTTAACATGAATTATATTAAAACCTAATTTGTCAATACGCATCCTCGTAACAAACTTATAACATTAGGTGAAATTAATCATTTAAAGTGAAATTATAACATTTCACAATAATGTCAAAAACTTAGATCACATGGCCCGGTGCTACTCTTCGGCCCAACTGATCAGGCTCCCATTCATACAAAAACAAAAAGAAGCAATAACACGAGAACCTATTTGCTAGTTTATCCTGAATTTCAAGGGTCATAGCATTTCATGCTCAACGGTTTACAACAATCCTCTAAAACAAATTTTCAGGTCCATCACGCAGCATCACAAGCAGCAGATCCCAAGGGAGTGTAATAACTGGACTGCCCGTTCCTTCAATATACATCTGGCACAATGCTTCACCAGCAACCCGCCAAGGAAATGAGCAATAACTTACCACAACCTTTTGACAAGCTTTTTCATAAGCTAATTTGTAGATGGCACGGGCCTCTTCATAAATCTCATTCTGAGGCCTCATGCTGCTGTTTAACTTCTTCACTCCCCCATACAGTATCTGCAATTTTGGCAACTTCAGTTCATATGTTATCCCAAAAATTATGTTAGGTGCATCTTGCAATTCTAGACACCATTACCGGCACAATACACACTTATTTTGTAGAAGCATTTGAAGTCAGAATCATTTAATCCAATTTAATATTCTTGTTGGTTTGTAAACTCTTTTTTTTTTCCGGAAAGGGTAACAAAATTCTTGCAATCCCAACAAACTGAAGTATAATCATGTTTGCAATTGTCTGCCTATAATGCATTTTGTAAGTTGCTAATTGAGCAACTATTTTGTAAGGTTCTTCAAGGATGCTCATAAATGAATTATTTTCCAAGGAAAAGGAAAAACACAAGGTACAATTGCCTCTTTATATTTGTCGATAACTTCTTGGCATGCCTTATTTCTAACACAAATATTAACACCTGAGATCTGTGCCTGATTCATTTGAAGAATTGTCCACAAATATTAACACCTGACTCATCTCTATTAAATATTGATTATATATAGTGATAATCCCATTTATCCTCGCAGGATCTCAGGACTCCTTCAGTGAAAAAGGGAAGCGGCCTGATCTCTGAAAAAGCATAAAAAGTGATTACATACTTAGCATATGAGAATAATCCCTAGTTCATAATTTGAGCATCTCGTACATGCAGTCATATAAATTTTTGAAACTTTGGAAATTGGTGATATGCTTACCGATCAATTGAAGCTTTTCAGATTTAGAGGACTCCACCTTGTCATATATCTCTCCAAGTAAAGAAGTAGAATGATAGGTCTTCTCCTTTGGATTCTGATCCATAAAATGTGGATACTGGTCCACTAATAAATAATTTGGTGCTTGAACCTATGTAAAAGAAAAATCAAACAGATAGCAATATCAATGAAATACCATTTTTTTAAGTCAAATGATAGTATTGTAGCACTTGTACCATCTTGATCTAATTTTAGGTAATCTGTTAATTAATTAAATGATTTTAAAATAAGATATCTCTTTATAAAAAAAAAAAAGGAAATGACCAGGATGAAGTACTGAATAACACGACAACAAATACCAACATACACCTACACTAAGCGAACTTCAAAGATCTTACAAATTTTAGGGAACAGAATGAAATGGTACAAACCTTGTTTCCAGTTTTTGCAGCATCAAGTGCATTGTGTATATGTTGACTAGTTGCTCCATTTTTGTCTCTATAGTCTTCCTTTCTTCTTCTCCTAGCAAGTTGCGAGTCAATACTCGGTCCATACAAGCCAGGCAACAATCTGCAGCCATGCCTGATAGCATAACTATAAAACAAAATTAAAGCATGAGATAAAGACCCATAGAGTTACATACAATCGGTAAGCATAATTAAGAGAATGAATACCTATAGCATAACTATAAAAAAAATATATTTAACCAATAGCATAACCGTATAACAAAAAAATTCCCAAGCATGATACAACACCAGTTCAATCAACTCATGTTTTTTGCTTCTTTTTGTACTTTTGGCTCCACTGTTTGTTCAGACAAAATGAAGCAGTTAGAAGCAAAATTACATCTAGTAGAAAATGAGCACAATCAGAGAAAACATGAAAGGTTCAAAGTTGCAAATTTAGGTTCAGTCATAAATTAAATTTGTCATTTGACAGAAATTTGGCAGAAAGAAAAATAAATAAAAAGCTTAATTAACAAATACTGCACATCGATAAAATCATCATGAAGCTTGGATTCTATTGACACAAAATGCGGAGGACAAAATAACAGCTTTATTGGGGTTCCATTCATTAACAATTCAAATTTAAATTCCAAACGAATATGTGAATTGTTGATCTTGTTCTATCTCAAGAAGCAATTCAATCATAATTAAACACAAAGTCACCAGCAAATGTGATTATGCATTACAGGCTGAGCTAAAAGGTTACCGAGGTTGAAATTTATCTTTTAGAAATTCTCCAAATGGCCAACGTTGGACTTCATCTTTCTTCATGTTTGAAAGAAAATGTTGCTCTGAATCTTTCTTGGACATATCTTCTTCTTCAGGTGTAGACACAGTGAACTAGGTGAAAATTTCTTTAGCAACTGAAAGCAAAATAAACAAAAAAAATAGTTGATTCCATTTTCGAGATTACAAGTAATATACTATACAGAAAAATATTTGCTCGTGGTAATTTGTTAGAAAATTAACTTAAGCTTCTTGATTTCATCTACTGAACTCTTTTTCCTTTTTTAGATATCTATTTTGAACCTGTGTGCGCAGTTTGAAAATAAAGTAGGACGTAGTATTTAGGTGGTATGTTCATGAAAGTGGATCCTGTTGAGTTATATTGTTATTATGCTATTTGTATGATTGTAGGGACCTATTTGTAAAAGACAATAAAAATTTAATATAAAAGGGAGCCTCATGTTAATGAGGTTATGATCCCTACTCTACTCTAATTCTTTCTTCTTGGTATCAGAGCCGCCGTTGTCCCGTTCCTTTTTCGCGTTCGACCACGAAGGCAGGGACTGCCGTAACAGCAGCCCCCCTCTTCGCGCGCGCGAGTCTCTCCCGTTCCGCGTCCGTGGACACGAAGGCAGGGGCTGCCGCAACAGCAGGCCCCCCCCTCGCTCGTCTGCCCCTGGTTTCTCCGCTGTCGTCGGCCGCACAGCCACGACGAAGACAGGGACCGCCGCAACAGCAGCCCCCCCTTCTGCCTGATCTGCACACCCCGCTGCTGTCCGCCTCCATGCCTCGCTTCAGGTGTGTTCTCTCCGTTCACTTCTCTCACGATTGTTGTGGATGTTAAAGCCGTGATTGTGTGAGCGCACACGGTTTGTGAAGAGATAAGTTGTGGCTGGTACAGATCAAGCACGGTTGTACAAGATGGATAAACTTCTCGCAAAGTTATATGCAGATGATGTGAAGATATTGCTCGAGCTCGTGAAGGTGTCGCACGGAGCCTCGGCACTTCAACCGTCAGTAAAGCTAGATCTTCCACCGGTGGAGTTGAAACTTGATGGACCGGCCACATATCTGAGTTGGTCACGTAGGATTCAGGGTGCTCTGGCAGGAAGGAATCTAGAGGGCTTCCTGACAGGAGAAAAGATAGAACCAGAAAAGAACACTGATGCTTGGAATGCGTGGAAAACCACACACATGTTGCTATATACATGGCTTCTCAATTCGATGGTTCCTTCCATTGCTGGGACGGTGGATGGCATCCAGAATGTAAAGGATATGTGGGCGAAGTTGAAGAAGATTTATGCAGGGACTGAGAACAACATGCGGGTGTTTCAGATTGAACGAGAGATAGAAGCAGTGGTGCAGGGAGATAGGTCAATCCAAGAGTATGCCACAGATTTAGAGCGATTGTGGGCGGATTATGACTACTTCTCGCCGATGGCATGCTGCAAAGACCCCGAGTGTAGAAGGGGTGAGCGAGATGCTCAGAGAAGAACTATGCATTTTCTGAGGAGGTTGAACCCGGCCTTTGAGCACAGGACTGCAGTATTACTGGCTCAGACGAGAATTCCGTCACTTGATGAGGCCATTGCAGCTATGATGCAGGAGGAAAGTCGCATTAAACTGCTCTCAGAAACAAATGGTGTAGGTGTGCGTTCGGCATTGACGGTTTCAAACTCTAGTGTGAAAGGAGCTCAGGGGGAGACTCGCAAGTGCTACAATTGTGGTGAAGTGGGTCATTTGAGGCCTGCTTGTCCTAAGCCACTCAAGGAAAGTGATTTCGGTGGACGTGGACAGTCTGGAGGCCGTGGTCGTGGCCGTGGCGGTCGTAGAGGTGGAAGAGGAGGCTACCGGGCAAATCTGATGGTAGCAGACGAAGACGAAGAAAATGGAGTGGTCTTCACTGAGGAGGATCAAGCGCTTCTGGAGGTACTTAGTCGAAAGCAAAAAGCAGCAGGGAATGGGGACAAGAAGAGTGTGACCGATGATGCATCCGCTTCATTCTTGCCTAGGGGTAACATTGCTACTTATGCTCATTCGACCCAAGGTACTAGTAATACACTTGCTCTTGCCTCTATATCCACCACTAGATCACCAGAATGGATAGTGGATTCTGGTGCATCTCGACATGTGACGGGTAATGCTAGTGAGTTCTCTTCCTACACTCACTTGGCAGTGAGAGCATCCAAACTGCTGATGGTACAACACAACCAGTGGTCGGTAAGGGTACTGTGAATTGTACTGGTTCTGTGACTTTGTCTAATGTTTTGCATGCTCCCTCATTTCCAGTAAATCTTTTATCGATTAGTGCTATCATACTCCAACTAAAATGTGTTGTTTCTTTTGATATTCCAAAGGTGATATTTCAAGAGAAGGGGATCGGTCGGAGACTTGGGACTGGCACTTGGCGTAGTGATTTATGGTACTTAGATCGTGAAGGGCTTGATTCAGCATTAATTTCCATGGTAGAGGGGACAAAAAATGGGATCTGAGATGAGTGTTGAGGATGTGTTGATGCTTCATCACCAACGCATGGGACATTCTTCTTTTAATGTTTTGAGTCGTTTGTATCCAGTTTTATTTGAAAAGGCTAATAAATTAAAATTTGTTTGTGATGCATGTGAGTTTGGCAAGCTTACTAGGAGCTCTTATGTTAGTTCTGGTCATAGGAGTCTTTGTGCTTTTGACCTGATACATTCTGATGTTTGGGATACAACATCAGACAACATGTCCATACACACCAGCTCAAAATGGAGTAGCAGAACGAAAGAACAGACATCTTCTAGAGGTGGCTCGAAGTATGATGATCTCCATGAATATCCCAAAACATTTGTGGGGACAGGCAGTTTTAACAGCTGCATCATTGATTAACAGGATGCCCTCCAGGGTGTTGGAATGGAAGTCCCCATGTGAGATGTTGAAAGGAGATAATGCTGGGCTTCTTCCATTGAAGATGTTCGGTTGCGTATGTTTTGTGAAGGACAACAGACCTTCTGTAGGAAAGCTCGATCCTAGAGCCGTGAAATGTATATTTGTGGGATATTCTGCTACACAAAAGGGTTATGTTTGCTGGAGCCCAGTAGAAAAGAGGTTGTTTGTGAGTATGGATATGCATTTTCGAGAATTTGAACCATATTATACATCAGGGGTAACTTCACCGTTTGGTGACTTGTCTGATTCTGAAGGTATGAGACAAGAGGGGGAGAATGGTGATAATGGTGATAAGATGGAAAAAGAAAGAACAATTCCTTTCTTGGTTCCTACGTTGGTTGAGGAACATGAGATTGAAGAAGAAGAAGAAGAGCAGGAGATTGAGGAAGAAGAGGAAGATCATGAAAATGTTAGGACTCAAGCTCAAGGTGAATTGCGAGTGTATACTCGGAGGCCGAAAGAGGGTCCCATGAATGCACCAACTATACCACTTGTGCCATCAAGTCCCTTGTTCCGGTCTACCCCGACTCTTGAGACACCTACACCCACAGACCATTCCTCAAATTCATAATCTGAAACAGGTGATATAAATCCTCTCTCTTTTTCTCATGCTCCAATAACATTAAGAAGGACTTCTCGCAGTAATGCGGGTCTTCCTCCTGATCGTTATGGTTTTCCATATGATATTGCCCAATTTGTCTCATACTCTAACATATCACCTGTACATGGAGCATTTATTGCATCATTAGACTCTGTCACTTTACCTGAGTGCTGGCAGGTAGCTAAGAAGGACCCAAAATGGAAAGCAGCTATGCAAGAGGAACTTGGAGCTCTAGATAAGAATAAAACCTGGGAGATTGTGTCACTACCACCTGGCAAGAAGGCATTTGGGTGTAGGTGGGTGTTCACAGTGAAGCAGACCCCAGAAGGGAAAACTGATCGTTATAAGGCACGACTGGTGGCAAAGGGATATAGTCAGACATATGGCATTGATTATGATGAGACATTTGCACCAGTGGCGAAGATGAGCACTGTTAGGACACTCATCTCCCTTGCAGCAAATGGAGGTTGGAAGCTACACCAGTTAGATGTGAAAAATGCTTTTCTTCAAGGAGATTTACAGGAAGAGGTGTACATGGAAATTCCTCCAGGATTTGGCACAGCTCAAACAGTGGGCAAGGTATGCAGATTGAAGAAGTCACTTTATGGACTGAAACAATCTCCTCGAGCCTGGTTTGACAGGTTCAGGAGGGCTATGGTGGGCATAGGATATCGACAAATTAATGCCGACCACACTGTATTTGTTCGACAACATAAAGGACGTATTACAATGCTTGTTGTATATGTGGATGACATAATTATCACGGGTGATGATGAGAAGGGAATTGCTCAACTAAAGGTGCAATTGGGCAGAGAATTTGAGGTGAAAGATCTTGGTTTGCTGCGCTACTTCCTTGGAATTGAGGTGGCTCGTGGAGCAGAGGGAATTGTTCTTTCTCAGCGAAAATATGTACTTGATCTTCTCAAGGAGACTGGCATGTTGGGTTGCAAGCCTGCAGTTACTCCGATTGATTCAAAGTTAAAGCTAAGTGCAGAGGCAGGGGAGTCAGTTGATCGTGAGAGGTACCAGAGATTGGTGGGTCGATTGATCTATCTGAATCATACTCGCCCCGACATCTCCTTCGCTGTAAGCGTAGTAAGTCGCTACATGCATGATCCAAGAAAAGATCATATGGATGCAGTGTATCGGATTTTGAGGTATCTCGAAAGTGCACCAGGAAAGGGATTAATCTTTAGAAATAATGATCATTTAAACATTGAGGGCTATTGTGACTCTGACTGGGCTAGCTGTGTCGATGACAGGAGATCTACATCAAGATATTGTGTGTTTGTAGGGGGCAACTTGGTTTCTTGGAGGAGCAAGAAGCAGTCGGTAGTAGCAAGATCGACGGCAGAGGCAGAGTACAGGGCCATGGCTTCAGGAGTTGCTGAGTTATTGTGGCTGAGAGCTCTTCTAATAGAGTTGAAGATGAACCAAGGAGATCAGATGAAATTGTGGTGCGATAATAAATCAGCAATCAGCATTGCCAACAATCCAGTACAGCATGACAGGACCAAGCATATTGAAATTGATAGGTTCTTTATCAAAGAGAAACTGGATAGTGGACTACTCAAGTTAGAACATGTTCCGACAAGAGATCAAGTAGCAGATTGTTTAACCAAGGGACTTAGCTCAGAGGATGTATCAAGATTATGTGACAAGATGGGCTTAGCGGATATATTTCGCCCATCTTAAGGGAGAGTGTTGAGTTATATTGTTATTATGCTATTTGTATGATTGTAGGGACCTATTTGTAAAAGACAATAAAAATTTAATTTAAAAGGGAGCCTCATGTTAATGAGGTTATGATCCCTACTCTACTCTAATTCTTTCTTCTTCACAAGAAATCAAAGAGTTTACTCAATAACAGCAGGAAACATTATGGTTAACTTTAAGTAACAATGCAAGATAAGTCAAACTGAAATTAAAACAGAAGCAACCAGCGAACTGACCTAGGGGTTCGGTGAGACCCAGTACATTTCTCCACCAAAGTTGTTATCGGCAATTGCATCAGCCGATGAGCATGGCCCGACAGTTGGGAAGAAAATGCCATACTTAAGAATTCCCAACAATTTCTTCCTACTCGGGTAGACAAATAGCTTGTAATTTGTGTATGTCACCGAAATGTAACCCTGGGTACTTGTAGACTAATACATCCCCAGAAAGTTGGCCCTTACCCCTATATATTGAAGAAAACATACAAATAGCAAAAAATGTTATATAGCCTAACTAGCTTAAAATTCTTATTAATGGGGCTCTTTCGCTATTTGGTAAGATTGCATAGGTGAGGCATAATTAGGATTATATTGATAGGCAACTACGAAAATAGAAAATTATAATAACTTGTACACATCTCCAAAAAACAAAAAAGTACTTACAATAAGACAGACTTGATTTGGGCCCAATGTTCCTGTGGGATCAGCAGTTCCCCTAAGAAAGTATGTATTGCTGATGGGAATTTTCCCTTCTTGCAGACCTTTGTATCTTTCTCCTTTCATGGCAGATAATCGGTACTGCAAATAAGGTTCATCTAAAGGAATCTTACCAAAGAGCATCCTTAACTCCAGTTCATCATCATCCAAACCACCATGGCTCTTCACGACTAGAATACAAACATAATGTATTGTGAAAGAAAGGAAAATTCAGAGATTCAATACCATATTGATTTTCTTCTGTTTATGGGCATGTTCAATACCAAACTAGGTTTTCAAAACCATTACCCATTGAATTTTATCCTAAGAATTCAGCTGATCATTATGCTTAATTGTGTGGAAAGCTCAGTTAAAAATTGCACAAACTTGTGATTAATAGCATGTAGTATTATTAATACATAACAAAGACATCAAAATAGTGCATATACCTTTCATGGCAACATTTCTATTAGTAACAGGAGTCTTAATTTCCACCAGTGCACGTGAGAGGAGGTCCAAGAAGAACTCTGATGGAACCCCTCCATAGTGGAGCAGAGATATCAAGAACCTTGACAGGTGGGCGTTCTTCGGTTGGTCGCTGAAATAGTTAATTTTGAAAAGAATTAAAGAAAGAAACCAAGGCAAAAATATATATAAATAAACAAAAATCAAATACTCAAAGTCCTCGCTGAGCATTCAAAAGTAATTGATTGAGGAAATTTTCTACACCAGTTCTATCAGCACAAGATAGGTAAAAGGGAAAGAATTTTGGTTTTCACAGCTTAAAGTTTCTTAAATTTTTGAAATAAGAATTAATATAAGTATATAACCCTCAAATAGCACCACACAATGATTCCTTCGTTGCACCTATGCTCAGTAGCACAAGTGCAGTACCTCATATGGTAACAACCTCAAGAGATATAAATGGTTGGATCTGGTTCTACTTTGACCATGGACGGCTCAATTTAACCTCAAAAGAAAACATATTCAAATGCGACAAGCAGTTTAAAAGAAAAATGATGTATATTAAAGAGTTACACGTACCCCATCGAAACCTCGAGTTGTTCAGGAAGAGACACGAGGAACTGGCTGGAGGCCGGTCTCGGAGAGTAGGGTGGAGAAATCGGAGACAAAGGCGGCGGTGGTGAAGGCGACTCCATTGGAGAAGAGAAGAGCTTTTTGTTTTCGAAGACGAAGAGTATTACTATTTGGAAAGGAAGAGAATACTGGAGAGGAGAGGTTTCAAATGCCTCGATAAACGGGAATGTAATTATTTCAAAATCCAAAAACAAAAAAATATTTGAGGGAGATTGTCTGAATATGTGAGGACTGGACTCTCCCGTTCCTAGTTTCGTTTGGGTGGAAACCAGATTTCTGTGGAATGGAGAAAATTGAAACCTATTGTGCTGAAATTCAGATCCGCTGCTGCGCGACACAGCGTGTCGCGCGGTACGCTGGCCGTCTGATTAAGATCCAATGGACAAGGGAGCCCCGTGCATGTAATCTAGATTGATAGGCCCGTAAAAAGTGAACCGTCCGATCAAGATCAGACGGCTCGTAGTGCGCTACACGCTGTGTCGCGCAACAGCAGAGTCGGATTGTATTGTGCTGTGTCTGCAACTCTGCATACTGTACAACCTGTTTGTAGGCTATAAGCCCGTAGGCACTAGGCGGGACAGTGCATTGTTTTTTTTTTTTGTTTTAATTTTACAGTGCATTGGTTATCTTATTCTATGTAGAGATTCGTGCGTCGATAGCATTTTATGTTTTTTTCCCAGTTGAAAATCTCCAATCTGCTGCAGTCCTTGAACTTTTCTTTTCTTTTTTTTACCCAGACTTGTTGATTAATTAAAAGAATAAAAGTTTTCATTTTATTTTTGTCCTCTTAATAAACAAATATATTACAAATTATTTGTGGACGCTAAGACACATGCATAGAAATGGTGTCATGTATAAGCAAAATAATACACGAGTTTATTTAACTTTATTTATTTTTTACCATTAAAATTATTTAAATTATTCTTGTAATAAAAGTAATTAACTTTTTTATTTTGTTGTTTCCTAAGATCGGTATTTGAAGTACCGAGATTAATCTTTTTAACTTTCCTAAGATGGCAATAATAATTTTAAAATTCTGAATATTTAATAATATAATCAAAATTGTGGATTAATTTTTTGGGTCGTTCGGATCTGTCTAACAACAGGCCATTAAGCTCAATAATGGGCTTATCATGCAGACTCTCAATAGAAATGGTACTCGTATTATTTGAAAAATATTTTGAGCCTGTTAACACCTAAGTAAAATGGCCCTATCACACGGTACCCAAACATCTAGTAAGCCTATAAAAATTAGACAGTAGAGAAAGACGGGCCATTTTTTACCAAGAAAAAAACACTACGGTCAAAGCGATATGCACAGACTTCGTCAAAGCCAGAAAAGATAATTTCCCATCGCTTGATTTATCTTCGTTTTTTTCCGCACGCTCTTTCGTATTTTCCGTTCTCCCCTGTCGCAACTTTTTCCTCTCGTAACGCTTCTCTCTCATTTTTCTTCTCTTTTATCAAAATTTTGTCTCCCTAATCCTCTCCTCTACGCAAAACTGTTTCGATTTTTCAAAAATAATATATATGACAATAAACTGAACATTTAAATCAATAAATTGAAAATATATTAAAACTAGCCGGATAAAAAAGCAAAGTGAACACTTATGACAACAAAATAAACATATTTATTAAACAAAGTGAACATTTAATAAAAACAAATTTAACAAACATAAAAAAAATCAATAAAGTGAACTAGTATAATAAACAAAGTAAACACTTACAGCAAAAAAATGAACTGACATAATAAACAAAGTGAACATTTACAATAATAAAAATTAACAGATACAAAAAATATAGTTGAAAAAAAATTAAGAAAATAAAATGAACAGATTGAACAAATAAATTGAACACTTATAACAACAAAGAGAAAAAATACAATAAACAAAATTAAACACATATAACAAAGTGAACATCTATATAGCAAACATAGTAAAAAGAAGGGAACATATAGCAAATTAAGTGAACACCTACGACACCAAGATCAACAGATAGAAACATAAAGTTAAATAAAAAAAATAAAGTGAACGGGAGAAGGAAGCACAAATCAGAGACCGAAAATAGAGTAGAAAATAAAAACTCGCAAAAAAGGAGTTGAAGATAGCACAGAAGAAAGATGGAGAAAATGAAGAAAGATAGCCTGTGTGGAGGGAGCGCTGGGTGATGGGGTGAAGAGTCGCTATCATTAGAGTGAGAGAGGGTGAGGAGATCGCTAGGGAGGGAGAGTGCGATGAGCGGTCCATCGGACAGAAGGCGTTGGATTGAGCGATGGTAGAATGAGAGATGACAATAATCAATTTTCCGTCAAATCTGATCATATCTTAATATTAAAATATCACACAATCAATCCAAGCCGTCCAATATAATATTTATATTAAAATTTCTTTACCGGTCAAAATTTATAATTTTTAAATTTTTTTAAGTATTTTTTTCGAATTTTAAAACAACTATTATCAAAGAGTTCGAAACTAATTAGACCATCGATTATCTAAAATCACGACAAAATAGTAAGCAAATTCGAAAATATATATAAAGTTCGGTTGGCATAAAGAGAGTAATGTAAATATCTTACATTGAACAGTTCAAATCAATAATTTGAAAATTTTCTATTGAGATATAGTTGGTTTTAAGAAAATTATTCGTCCATATCGCTTTAACCGTGACATTTTTTTCCTTTTCTAATAGAAGGAAGGTGAACTGGTGAATGGCGAGGGTCTTGGCTCCTGTTGATCCTTTCTTTTCACTAATCCGCTGTTGCGGATGCAATTTGATTCAATCTCATCTCCATGTTTTTGATCGGACGATCACATTCTACAATATACACAATATATGACATGAATATCGAACTAGAGGGAATCTCGAGCTTTATGCGATTTATTCGTATAATTTTGTTATTAAATCCAGAACGTTATATAAAAAGATCCATAAAAATTGAGAATACTATTCAAATATTATATGGAAGGTGCCGCAAAAAAAATCGTAAATATTGTTCTTGCCACAAAGAATCATGTGCCATAGAAAATCCTAATACCAACTCAACATGACAATATGCAACATTTAGCAAAGCGTATACCAAACAATTTATGATTTCTAATGGAAAACCATTGCTCTTGGGTCCGGTCCAAGATCTTCTTATAATTTTATTCCATCCGTGATGATTATATAAAATATCAATGTACAAGGAATATTACAGGGAACTTAAATGATACGGTCCCATTTCTTACTTTGGTTTTGTGATGGTATTCGTATATTCGTTTGATAAAACATTTTACTCAGAATTTAGCAAGTACTATGGCTCCATTTGGATGGTTTCTTTCCGGAATAAGGAATAACCACTTTTTACCAATAAATTTATTTTTAACCATCCAAATTCTTCATAAAAGTTACACACTTCCCAATAAATTTACTTTTTCCTAATAAATTTTTTCTCTTCTTCCTTCTTCCAACCTTATTCTCAACGCATCCAAACGGAGCCATAACGTGAGGTTTCATGAGCAACTAAGATAATAATAAAATAACAAGATTCCATTATATGCTGAAAATGACATGAACGTCCCTAAACCAAGAAAAGTCGCTTTCTACCATTTTAATAATTAAAAAGAAACTAAAAGTGAATTACAAAGAAATGTCTCTTCACTTCGAAGCAACTTTCACACGAAACCAAGGAAAGTCAGTGCATATACATTTTTTAAGGTTTATTGCGCTTGTGTATGATCGTTTAAAACACTTGCACCAGTGAAATAAAAATATATACATCTTGTGTTCGAATAGGAGTGGTCGCTTAATTATCTTTGGCTCCGTTTGGATGTGTTGAGAATAAGGTAGGAAGAAGGAAGAAGGGAAGAAATTTATTGGGAAGGGATAAATTTATTGGAAAGTGTGTAACTTTTGTGAAGAGTTTGGATAGTTAGGAATAAATTTATTGAAAAAAATTCTTTATTCCTTATTCCTTCTTCCCACTTTCCACCATCCAAACACAGCCTTTTATCTTAACACGACATACCAAAAATAAAAAATTGTTGGTTTAATTCTTTTTTTTTCATTGATCCAGTAGTTGTGAAAATTGAACCTAGAGATTTGCGCAAATCTTTTTCTTCAATTGCAAATTATCTTTTGAAATTAACTGTCGAATGAGAAAAAAAACACTAAAAAAGATAAAGATTCCGATCCTTTGTTCAAGGTCGACAGGCGTTGGGTTGATATATAATTAGGGACCACAATTACCTATCTCACAAATAAATTTCCTGAAACATGTGTCTCTATGCTCATTAGAGAAATAACACGCGTCTCTCAGCATGATTGGGTCGTTTTCTTTGACTTATCTGTCTAGAAAAGATCAATTATATGTCAGTTTGATACCATTTCGCTTCAACTTGTAATTGTGGACAATCCAATTCGCGTTAAAATCAAGTAAAGCGGTAAACCAATAGAAAGTTTTTTTTTTATGGACAGATAGTGACTACTGACTACTGACTACTACTAGTGAATGTAAACCAATAGAAAGTTGTGAATTATTCTGGAGTAAAAGTACTTTTAACTTAGTGCAGCAATCCCAAAATGGTAACCTGTTTTTATCCTTAAAAAAAAATGTAACATATCGCATATTCGCATTTTAAGATTCTTTGCTTAGCGAGTAAATTAATTAGGCATTACACATGAGAATTATTGCAAGATGTAAAAAATTCTTTAATTATTTATTTCACAATACCGAACTCACATATCATTTAAATTTCTTTTACCATCCTCTCACTTTTGCATTTTACATTATTTTCGAATAGAGCTGCTTCATTCTAAAATGACGCCTGATTTTAGTCCTAGATATTGCTCTTTGTATAAAAGATGGAGATTCCAAATCAAATATTAATTATTGGACAGTATTTGGGATCCATGATTATTGGAATTGTTAGAAAAAAAGTTTGTTCTAGATAATAATTGAAAATATTAATCTATTGCTCTTGTTGTTTGTAATACACATTCAAAATAATGGAAGACAAATTCGAGAATTTGATTTCCAATTTAAGATGACATAAACAATTTGTATAAATATATATATATATATATATATATATATATATATATTTGAACAATATACGAAACTACGTAATTGCTAAAATGAGGTAGGACTCAAGTTAGAAAACATTTACGGAAGGCATTCAATACACAACTTAAGAGCTATATCATTTTAATGATCAGAGTCACTTAGTTAAAAATTAATTATTCAAAATTTATAGGACTCATAGGCTCCGTTTGGATGGCTTCTTCCCGAAATAAGGAATAAGGAATAACTACTTTTTACCAATAAATTTATTTCTAACCATCCAAACTCTTCACAAAAATTACACACTTCCCAATAAATTTACCCCTTCCCAATAAATTTCTTCCCTTCTTCCTTCTTCCTACTTTATTCTCAACGCATCCAAATGGAGCCATATATATAATATAGGTAAGGGGTGGGGGGGGGGGGGCATGCAATTTAGCTTAAAAAATAAAAAGTCTATAAGCGAGTACTCTGCTTGAGGAAAAATACTCAGCTTTCATTTTAACCCTAAACTTGGCGTATGTTCAAATGATCGTTTTCATGCATTTATCTTTTGGTTTAATTAATCAAATTTATCTCATTTATATGTATTTTAGTACTGGCGTCCAGATGAAATCTAGTTTGTCTTAACTTCTAGTTAAAATCTCAATCATTATCACCTGCTTTTCAATTTATTACTGTTACTTTTGCATAGTGTGATATTCTTTTTAATTACTCAGTTTTCAGTGGTTAATTTGAATTTGTTGGAGGTCCGTTAAATTCGTCAGAGCCCAAAAGGAATCCGACAAGAGTTTTCTGATAGGAGCAGATCCATTTTATAGTAAATTGGAGAAAATACGAGGGATATCTACGAAGTCAAGTCAAAATGCATTGGAATGGAAGTCAAAAATTGAAGTCAACATCTGTCAACCTTGATTATTTAATCCGGTTGTTGCTATAATGCTATCTAGTCGGATAAATAATAAACAACATCTTATTTCACTATTTGACCTTGATTTCTTCAAAAAGTTCTTAGTTATAATTTTATGAGTTATAAATTATTATAGCAGCGTGAATACGTAAGTATTAATATCTCACCAAAAATTTCAAAAAATATGATATCATCTAGTATTATAATTTTAAAAACGTAAAAAAAATTATATGGAATAGAAAATTATCACTATGGATGCACTCACAACAAAATTATCATTTTTTCTTAACACTTGACGTAGTGGACCTCCTCGATTGACTTTCCCTTTATTTTATTTATTATTTATTTTTTGTGGCCTAACCTATGCTATATGTTGGATACGAGATCGTTACCAATATATTTTAGATCCTTATAAACATTTTAGTTACTAACCTTTAACCTTTAAAAAACACAGAGGAACGGCTGAAAATAAATAATTGAGTAATTAAAATCCCCCCCCCCTTTTCTAGACATTGTCATCAGTCAATTTATCGCTTATCTTTATACCTGTCAATTTCGTATCGTTTCGAACGTTTTCGTTCCGTTTGGACGACGGAACATTAAACGAAACAGAAAATCAATTTTGTTTCAAAAAACGGAACGAAAACGAAAATGAAGAAAATGATCGGAACGTTAAACGGAATACGGAAATAGACGAAAATAGACTGAAATCAATAGAAAATGAAAAACGAAACGTTAAACGGAACAAAAATCTATTTCGTTTGACGAAACGAAACGAAAATGAAATAGTATTGTCGTTCCATTACTGAAACGGAACAACTAATTTCCACTTACGCCATCAATGTTTGACAGGCATGCTCATCTTGCCCTCAAGTCACAAATGAACTCACAATTACTCAATCAATGATTCATGGTTCGTTCTGTGTAATAGCGAATGTTGGTGCCTATATTGGATATAGCGTGGGCAGGGACAGAACTAGAAAATTTCATAAGGGGGTTCACTAAATCTTCAGTCGCTTTATGAGATCAATAGGATAGTTTTTTTCGTTAATTTGAACCCGTTTAATTAGGGACTTTTTTTTGAATATTTGACAGCGGCCGTCAAAAAATATATGTTTAGGGACTTGAGAGATTGAAGTACCATCTTGAGGTTGCCGTCTTTTCAAAAATTTCTCCATATTCAATTTAACATAGAACATTAAAAAAGAAAATTGTCTTAAATATTTTGAATTAAAAAATTAAAATTATTATATTGTTTGATACATATAACAGCAAATAAACTTTCATTGTTTTCGTCATTAAAAATTAACAATTACAAATTTGAAATTGACTATGTTTTAGACTTGTAAAAAATTTTCAAACAACAATTTAACTCGCAAACCGGACTTTTGATATGTTATAATCAGGGGAAAAAAGAATTGATTTGATTAAAAAAAAAAGTAAATTTGAAAAGTAATACCTTTTTCTCTATTGTTCTGGAAAAAAGAGGATTAGAGCAATCAAGTCCTGGATGAAATTTTTTCCATCTCATCTCGCAAGTTGAAAAGAGGATAGAATCTCTCGAGTTTCGTTTCAGTAAAGTAAAATTGCAGAAAGAGGAAAGGGCCAACTGGGCGTCGCTGGATAACGTTTTTTTTTCCTTTTTTATTAAAAAATTATCTTTTATTTTCTTGATGTGATTGATTAATTGCACAACTATTATCTAATTGGGCTATGAGGCGCACAAACAACTAAGGCAACAACAATGAGTGCATCTTTATTTGCTCATATTAAATTGACTTTTTTATTATGGCAATACTTTTGCAAATATAAATTGTACGGTCTTTCCAAAAAACAAAAAAATAAACCTCACAAAAATTGACGTATAAATTACGTATGGGGTTCAATAATGATAAATTATGTAAATATTTATGGGGTTCAAACCTATGATGCATATAACAAAGTTACATTTTATAACTATCAAAAAAATTTTTTTTTAATAAAGAAGGGGTCCGGCCCCAAACTTTTTCATTGATAAGAGTTTTGAAAGAAATACAAATTAGCAAAACATAGCGAGTTGCTATGAGTTTAAAAAAAAAAAAACATTAAAGAGGTCAATGTAACTCTGCACAAGCGGAGATAAAGTGGAAGTCAACAAAGAAAAAAGAAGAACAGTGAAAAAGAAGGAAGAGTTAAAGTAGCTAGTTGGCGTCTTGTGCTTGACAAAGTCTCCAATCCTCCCAGATCAGGGATGCTAGTGAATCAGTAGAGGTGGCAAGATTTTTGAAAATCCTGGAGCAGCGTTCCTTCCATGCCCAGAAGCAAGTTAAGGCATATAACTTAGCAACTTTATTTGAAAAGGTGGTGTTAATTAGAATTTCAAGCAGCGACGGTAAGGATTGGTAATGTGTACCAGAATCGGCAAGAACCGAAGAGAGTGACTTGCAGAAGAAAATGCATGTGTTAAAGAGATGAGAAGATGATTCACATGCAGCCCGACATAGTGAACACCGATTTACCAGAATCAGCACTATCAAAATTAATATTAGCAATATAATTTTTAAAAAAAAGGGGTGACATTGACACCCTTTATTGAATATAAGGTGCGTTTGGATCGTTGGAAGAAAGAAGAAGAAGAAGGAAGAAAAAGAAAAAAAATTATAAACAATCCAAATCCTTCACAACGTTACACACTTTCCAATACTTCTTCCCACTTCTTCTCTTCTTCCCTTCTTCCCACACCGATCCAAACGCACCCATAAATCCGTCCCTGCGTGGGGCTATGTGTGGACCAATTTGATGTGTGTTGCCAGAGAAAACGCTACCGTAAAATTTTCATCCCTGTATATTCATGTAAATAAGTGGAAATAGAAAGAATATCCCTGTCAATGTTTTAGTTTTCAAGACTGCAGGTATAAAATTGTTCGCCTCTCAAAAGAAGCGACCTTGAGTTCAAATGTTATATAATTTTAGACGGAAGTTCATGTAAGAACTTCCAGATTGCATTACTGTCTTTATAAATTTGTAAAAGCCATTTATTACTAAATGAAATTTATGATTAACTTGGAAAAAAAATTAACTATTCTTATAGTTTAGGAAAAGAAAAGGCTTTACAAATTCAGGAAAAAGTAGTTACATTTCCCTCTTTGTGAGACTTTTTATAATGGCTAATGATAAGCTGGTATGGTATCCCTTCTAGGGATACTTCTATTTCATTAAAAAAAAAAATCAATACAATCTAAATAAAGATGCGTATGTTGCATAAAAAATACCATACCTGTTTGAATGCATTAATTGAAATCTAAAAGAATATCTAATTTTGATTGTTCTGGACTATTTCCAATTCGAATAATATTTAAGAAAAGCAACCCATGATATTTTATCCAATATAAGCGAATCATGTTGAAAAGTTAAGATTTTAAAAAATTAATATATATTATCTTAAAACCGGAACAATATAAGCGAATCACCATAGCTTGCTCTTGATTTTTATTAAATTTAGAATTTCTCAATTTGAAAAATTTGCATTTAAAACGCTTGGACCGAAACGTTGTTTACTAAACCGTCTGCTTCCACAAAACTTCCTTATGTATAATGGCCAAGCAACCATTCTAATATAGTAATAAATGCAACGGGGGAGTTTACATCCGGCCAGTTATTGGATATACTAATATCGATGCTACTCGTTCGAGTTAATTCTTTTATAACTACTAACTAAATATAGACATATCACATTTATGATATATGCTTACTAAAATTAACTTTTTGACTGTACTCTAGAAAAAAAAGTACATTATCAAAATCAAATAATTTTATAAACAAAGTATTATCGTCATAAATTTTATACACAAGTTGCATTTTTTTTTATAATGCTAAAAAATAACATGATAAGTTGTATGCAAATTCATATGGAAGAATAGAAGAATATAAACTAAGTTGTATTACTTGTAGAGTTTTCTTACACCTTAAGCACGCCATAAAGTATTTCCTTAAAATGAAGAGAGGGGTGTTGAAATGTATGAGCTGTCCCACTATAACTAATTAATAAGAAAGAGAAATAAGATTGAACGATAATAAACTTACTCTCGTAACTTAAAAAAAAACATATAATTTACTTTTTGGAAAAAGGGACAAATTAGTTAATCTTATCGTGCAACTCTGCATCGAAAGTTAAACTTGAATTGGCCATTTATATAGCTATTCAGGCTTTTTGTTTAGTACGGACTTACTTCCATGTTAGTTATTCACAAAAAATAATAATAATTGAGGAATGAATTGCCATTCATGTTGGCAAAAGTTGATGTTGCTACAGAAAATAAAAAAAGGAATACCAGAATATTTGTTTGTAGTTTAAAAATTGTTATTGTTATAAAAAAAGAAAATTTGTTATCCGTTCAATTAAAATTATCTACGTTAGCGGAAGGACGTTCACAATAGCTATATAAATTAATTCCAAAAGGAGCAATTTTTTTAGTTAAAAAGAGACTAAAATTTTACCATTTTAATATTCGGCCACAACTATTTATATACATAATGAAATTTGAATCTGCTTTTTTAGCAAAGAAAAAATATTAATAAATCAAGTGACTTAATTAAGCAAATAAATGAGACTCATTAGTTCTTTAAAAAATGATTTTAGTAATTTCCCGCGAATTTGCGCTAAATAAATATCGAAACCTCTGGTTAGGTTGTCGGTGTTATTTCTGAGTAATTTACAGTGTGGAAAAGTCAAAATATTCAACGTGAAACGCGAAATTACCGTATGCTTGAGCGAAGCTGTTTTGTTTCTTTTAACACTAAACAATTCGGACTGGTATTTGAAAAGTAATTACTAGACATGCCACTGTGATGATGGGTCCGGTTCGGGATTCTATGCGATGACAGCAGGAGGTCAACCTCGTAATTTGGTCTCACCAGCTGTCCCTTCATTTAAGTCACAACCTACACGTGTTTCGCTCTCAACTTATTGCGGATCCTCTATTGTCACTACATACTTCAAAGCGTGTCGTATTACAAACAGAAATTTTTGGCGGGGTACAATATTCTGTCTTTATCTCTTGGAAATTGAGTCTCTTGCCTCCTTTATCTCTAGCCTTTTTTTTTTATTTCACTGTTCAAAATTATAATTTTGATACTCGTATTAGAGACGTTCTTTTATGGTGAGCTTGTTCACTAAATATTTCAAAAAATATATATTTATAGCAAAAACAATTTATGTGGTATACAGTACATGTATAATTATAAAATAAGCGATCAACTACAAAATCCTAATAGTGATAATTATAGTAAACTTGTTTATTTACTCTAGATCGTCATTTTAGGACAAAGATAATATTTTTTATTCGTTTTAGGTGTAATTTGGTCAGTTAATACGATCCAAATTATACAATTACAATTACGAATATAAATATTTTAAACATGACATTAATACTAAAGCGCTTAGATTTATTTTTTCTAGTGAGCTACTAAATTGAACATGAAAGAATACATATGCCCTCTACGTTGCATAAATGGTGACGTTTTAGTATATTTTACCTATATATAAATATCTAACGCAGATATATTACATACATAATATATTCGTAAGATATGTATATGTTATGTTAATTGATGCACTAAGCATTTTTAATGATTTACTTTCAGCAAATATGGTCAATGATTCGGAAAATATATGTAATAATTTTCAAACACTCTAAAAAACAATCCGATCGAGTCTAAAGACCACTTTTATCATACGTGTGAAGAAATCAGAAAATTTTATAATGGAGTTCGTTGATCTTCCAAAAGAAAAATCTCACAAAAAATTGCATTATATATGGATTCAATGATAAAACCACCTTAATATTTATGGGTTCAAATAAATGACTTATATAATATTTTTATGTTTTATGACTATAAACTTAATTATACTATTTTATAAAATAGGAGTGACATTCCTTCAACATATGCAGATCTGTCAATGATTCTATATAGAATTATTGATCTACAAAACGAATAAATTACCTCAGACGGGACTATTGGAATGTTTCACCAATCAAATGTTTCGCTCTAGGCTTTTCTTCCATTAATTTATTTTTCTTTTTGTTTTATCGACGACGACAATGTACTACTACATGTACGATTTTTTTTTTGTTTATAGTCGGAGCTAAGAAGATTCTCACCTATCAAATGTTTTGCTTTAGAATTAATTCTTTTATTATTTTTTTGTTTTATCGACGACGACAATGCACTATTGCATGTGCACATTTGTGTCCATTTGCGTTGTCGGAACTATTCGTACGATAATCAAATCATGCACCAATCAAATGTTTCGCTCTGGACTTCTCTTCCATTCGTTATTCTTTTTTATTTTATCGATGATGACAATGCGCTTCTATAGGTGCGGTTTTTGTGTTTGTCTACTTTATGACCGAAATTATTTGCGAGTCTAATTTTGCTAAAAAAAAATAAAGTTTTACCATAAAAAAGTAATTCATCTCATAATTAGTGTTGTACTTTGTACATCTATTTGGAAATTATTTTTTAAAATTTTCTATAAAGCTATATCTACAAAATCATTTTAATTTTAATATTTAAATTTCTAAAATCCGTACTTCTTATATTAAATAATAAAAAAATATTTTTTCCTTAATATCCATTTATCATGAACACAATTTTGTGTAATTGTGAGGCAACACGGATCGGATACATCGAGAAAAATAGAGTATATCTAAATTAGTAATACCAGAAAGCTGGTCCATGAGAGAAGTTCAATACCGCTCTTTGCATTTTAGCCGATTAGCCCCACGGAAATAAAGATTCTATCCATGAATCCTCTGAAACTTTCCTAAAACACGATCACCACCATATCTTCAACACAATCTTTTATTTAATCCTTTCCTAAAACACAATCACCCCAAAATCACACACCCAAATTTGATATTTTTTCAAGGGCAGAGATACAACAAAATCCACTAACCATATCTTTACACCGTCGTACCATCTGGTTTTGTAGTAATTATTTCCAAAACTGTGCCCTGTTTCCGAATAAAATAATAAAAAATAAAAACCCAACCCCAGCGGCGGCTCTTTATAAGCTTTTCTCTCTGCTTCAAAACCTTCAACTCTCTTCTCTTCTTCTCTGTTTCTCTTTTTTGAGAATTTGAGAAAATCTCTCTCTCTCTCCACCTCTCTCCACCTCACGTGCGATGACGAGGCGGTGCTCGCACTGCAGTAACAACGGGCACAACACTCGCACGTGCCCCTCACGTGCGTCCGGCGGAGGTGGAGGTGGCGTACGGCTGTTCGGCGTGAGGCTGACGGAGGGGGTGGGACCCATGAAGAAGAGCGCCAGCATGAGCTGTCTCGCCTCGTCGTCGAATGGAACGGGTGGCGCGGCCGCGTCTGGTGGCGGACGTTCCGGCGATCATCGTCGGGATTCTGGGTACATGTCCGATGATCCCGTGCATGCGTCCTGTTCGTCGAATTGTCGCTCCGAGAGAAAGAAAGGTTTCTTTTTGCTTCTTAGATTTTGGTTATATATTCGTGCTATTGTTGTCACATTTGGTTTGGAATTTCGTCTGTTAATAATATTTTGTTCATGTATGTCTATCAGTTCCAACTCAAACTTGACTTGCCTATTGATTTCAATAAATCGCGCAAATTGTCTCAAACCTCAAATTTTTGAATTGAGGAATACTTTTTTTTAAAAAAACAGAGAAAACTATATCATGATAAGAGATATTCAGTAAGAAGATCCGTTTTTCAATATTTGATATAGTCCTTAGATATTTTTTTTTATGTTGTAATAATCTAATAGATTGGGGGGCAATATCAGTATATCACCCAGATATTGTATCTTGTCTATTTGTCATGTTATTTTATTTTATTATTATTTTGCTCTGGACAAACAGAGTCTCAACCGTTTAAATTGGCCGACACTACACGTGGTCCCGTCCAAACCATCCAAATTGTTATATATATATTAAAGAAAAATATCTTGTTTGATGTCCCTTATAATATGGTAGTCAAGCATGGTTTGGTACATTGATAATTGGACTTTCATTTGGGTCTACTGGTTATTATATCTTTGTGCAGTCAAATTTGTGACTTAAAAAAAGAAACTTAAAATAATGACTATAAATGTAGCAAATAATGATTGCCTCTCTGTATAAATTTATGAAATTATTGGTCTTTTTTTAGTATTTTCTATATATCTCCTTGTCCAACTTGTCAAGGTAGCTTCAAGATTAAACAAAGAGAACAAATAAAAATAAATCAGCTGTCTCCAATTTTTTTGAAGAAGACAAACGATATTATTTTATTATAATAGCACAATAACTTTGTGATCATCAATATTGGACAAAAAGTACAAGTGATTAAGACACATTTACTGAAAATAATTAAGAAAGAAATGTATAGTATATTTAATTTTAACGGTCACAAAGGTTTGTCATGATTTTACAACTTTTACCTTGATATTGTGCTCATTGATTGAAATCTGAATTATAATCAATGACTTGTTTCTTATGTACATATTAAAAATTAAATGAATTGTAGTCAATGACTTGTTTCTTATGTACATATTAAATTATGAATCTGAAAGCTTTGTTGGGAAGTAATACATTTAATATTGCATACTTGGTGCTTAAGTGCTTAGAAAACCAATTAATCCTTTGCATACTTCAGCCATGTATCCCATGATGGGTGCTCTATGTTATAAAAAACGAATTTATTCTCTCTTAATTAAAATATCTGCAATTAAGTGGCAAAAAATACTGTACCGAAGTCCGATGCATGAGCTGCATATGCTTTACAAATGATTGAATGCAGGCACACCATGGACAGAAGAAGAGCACAAGATGTTTCTGCTGGGACTTAAGAAGCTCGGGAAGGGAGACTGGCGTGGGATCTCCCGTACTTATGTCATGTCTAGGACGCCGACCCAGGTCGCTAGCCATGCTCAGAAGTACTTCCTCCGCCAGAGCAATGTCTCCCGCCGCAAGAGACGCTCTAGCCTCTTTGACATGCTTCCTGATCTGGTAATTTGCACGTTCACAAACCCTCTATAAGTAAATGTTCCTTTCCAGTTTTTCGTAATCATGTTTTGAGATTTTACTGATTAAATTAAATTATCAAATCTTATAGCCTTCTGATGCTGCCCCACCTGTTGGAGGAGAATTGCTTGCGCCTCCCAGTCAACGCCAAGAACTTAATCATGGTGTACCACCATTCGAGAACCGTATTCATAATCAATATAGAGGAAGCTGTCAACATTGCACTAGTTCAGCCCCCATTGCAGCTGTCTTCTATCCTCCTGTCGCTCCACTGCCCTCGCATCAAATCTGGTACGGGTCAACCCACAAGATTTTGAGCCCAGTACCAGTTCCTGATGAAGTTGCCAACATATCTAAGCTTCAGATTAGTGATGCTCTGGTGCCTGGGGAGGATCTCAGTCTCTCGCTCAAGATGTTCGAGCCAACCAGCTCAAGGAAATCTGCTTTTCGTGCAAGCCCATCTGTATCTATGCCAGATCTGAATAAGAATACTGGCAGTGTAATACATGCGGTGTGATTAATCAGTAATCTGGTAGTTGATTATTATGTGTAAATCGAGTTATCTATGCAGAATATTAATGGTTTTATTAGGGAAAATTCAAGTTGAATTTTTCTGTTTGAATAGGATGGGAGATATATCTTGATGTGTTGCAGTTCTTTGTTTATTGTTGGGTAGAAAGTTAACCGTCAGTAGTTGTTTTATTAAATATATTACTTTAAGCTCCGAAGCAACTCTGTATGTTTTATCAAAGGTGAATTAGAATGCTGAATAGATCAACTGAGACGGTTTTAGCAGTTTCTTGTCATCCCTTTGCCATTATTCAATATTTTATATTTAATTACATTGGAAAAATTTATGAATTGGCGAACCTGCTGGGAACTTCCCTTTAGTTTCCTAACAAGAATGATAACTGCCATTTACAGTTTTGTCATTCCTGCCATCGCTAAATATAAAGTGAACATATACAATAAATAAGATAAATATATAAACGATCTAAGTGAACACTTACAAATAAATAAGCATTGTCATCACTTGTTCAAAATTTTACGTGCATATTCAACTTATTTGTTTGTATGTGTTCATTTTGATCATTATATATGTTCATTTCGTGTTTAACAATGGTAGGGATGGTAAAAACTGCAAATGGCAGTCACCAGTAAATTGGTAGTTTCTAACTAAGAACATAGGAAGTTGTTCATTATTTTCGTGCAATATATGTAGCCTTATTAATAATGGGCAGTAAAGAATTTGAGAACAAAAGGTTTATAATCTGTTCATATTTGGGGATCAATTCTAAAAGCGCAATCTCTCTTAAAATTTCTAAGTGAACAATCAATAAATTGTGGATCGTTGAAAAAAATAAAACAATGCGTAATTAAGGGGAAACAAAAATAGTAGCATGAGAGAGCAATTGATAATCAAATGATTGCCACTGGTTGTCAGCTGGTAGTCAAGCTTTTTTCCAGCTGATAGAAAACCAGTCTGCACAAGACGGTCTTTGTCATCACAGCAGCTAGAGGAAAAGCCATAATTGGTCCATCCGTCCATGGTGATCCACCATATTTTGCTTCTTATGCCTTGCAACGATTTTCAGAGTAAAAATTAGAATACTAACCAAATGAAGTTGTAGTGCAATAAATATCTCACAGAATATATATATATGGTTGGTAGTTAGCTTGATTAGTTGTGATGCAATAAATACCTCACATATACTTTAACATCAGGAAATTATTTAACACAACTGTTGTGTTCCTTTTGGAGTAAATAGTTGGAAATAAACGTCTATGGGAGGAAACTTGTTTCTTTTTACACACATATATATTAATTTATGTAAATTTGAAGAGATATTGTGTTGTGGACTATAATTTTTTTTATTAGATTTGGGCCTAATCAATTGTAACTGTTTATAATTTTAAATGAAAAATCTGAATTTCGAGCCATGCAAAAAAAAAAAAAAATTTGTCTACTGAAGAATTTGCCTGACAACTAATGCTTAAGCACAAACATATTCCCACAGGCCCACATCATAGCCCAAAATAAAAGAAAAACTTTACTCCACACATACAATTATAAACCAAGTCTGTAGTAGTGTAGTCTGTGGATAGACTTTTCTTACACGTAATACCCAACCTCTATTGGTCGGCACTAAATTCCCAGAAAACGATCAAACGCCACTGGTATACAATGGTCACTCCATGCCCTTCGGTATACAATGGTCACTCACTAAATTTACAGCACAAGTTGCATTTTAGTTGTACCCTTATACCAATAAAAATCTCATGCTCATGATCAACTATTGTAAATGGACTCGCTGTACAATACTCAGGACTACATACGCCACACAAAATCCCAAATTTTCACCAAAATGGCAACTCCACTAAGCTATCTAACTCTTTGTTAATAGCATTGTCTCGATCCATCTATCCTTCTCAGGAAACAAAGCCTGATCCACCGCAAGGAAGAGAACTAAGAAGATGAACAGCTCAGTAATGCAAAATTCTACGGTTCCCCGACGTGGAGCGGCAGCACCGAAGGGACCCACACAGTGCTGCAGCAAGGATGAGGGGATTAAGCGAGGCCCGTGGACACCAGAGGAGGATGAAGTGCTCTCAGAGTTTGTGCGAAGAGAAGGCGAGGGACGGTGGCGCATGCTTCCGAGACGAGCAGGGCTGAAGCGGTGTGGGAAGAGCTGTCGGCTTAGGTGGATGAATTATCTCAGGCCGTCTATTCGCCATGGACCGATCTCGCTTGCAGAAGAGGATCTCATCTTACGCCTCCACCGCCTCCTTGGCAATAGGTAGTTTGTTGATGCATCTTGGATCTATCTGAAATTGTTGTGGTTGGACTATTTCGGATTTTTAGGGTTCTATTTCTTTCGTTTCTTTTGTTTGAGCTGCCTTAATATTTTTCACTTTTTCCTTCTCTCCGTTTGGGTTTAGATATTCTGAGGCTCAGATGAGCATATCTTTGCTGGTTAATTTGGGTTTCATATGATCCCTATCGAAGAAGAAAATTTCATTTCTGCACACGAAATGCAAAAAAACTTAATGCGCAAATAAGAACAAAATGAAAAGTTAAGATACATTATGTTTTGCATCAAGCTAGGGTTTCATACCAGATTTCTTGACAAATTAATTAATGCATATACAGTAGAAGTACAAAATTCAAGATTGTATATTCTATGCATATAACTATTGATAAAATTCAGTTAACATCAACAAACCAAAGACTAAAAGTGAGAAAACAAGAAAAGCACAAGCTCACAACCATATCCCCCAGCTGCTCTAGATAGTAGATCATACTTCTTCTAATTAATTTCATCTTCAGAGCTGCAAAAGACAACCAAAATGATCAACCCTATTCATTTCACAAATCTTTTTGTTCTTACCATATGTGGTTCATGTCGTATGTAGGTGGTCGCTTATAGCTGGAAGAATACCAGGGAGAACCGACAACGAGATAAAGAATTACTGGAATACTCACCTCAGCAAAAAACTCATTTCTCAAGGAATCGATCCTCGCACACATAAACCTCTATCTGATAATAACTACAGTAATGGAAGCAGCAACGACAAGAGCAACGGCAATTTCAATCACGACAATCATGATAACAATTATAAGCATGAATCTGTACCCACAACAAGTGCACATCCTATTTCATACAGTAAACCAAACCCGAGCCCCATTTCAGCACTTCTCGGGGAAACAGGTGGAGTAGTGCCAATGCAAGATGAGCATAGTAGTTTCTTGAATGGAATGAACATGAATTTGGAGTTAGAGACCAGACCTACATGGCGCAATACTGAAGGACTTGATGGATTTGGTGATGAAGTATTTTCTTCTTTCTTGGATTCATTGATCAGCGAGGACTCGTTTCTACAGCAACAGCAGCAATACCAGCTAGCTGGGAATACAAAAAATAACGCAGATGATCACACTTCTGGTGGAAGTACCTCGAGAGAATTAGGGTTTGAAGTCGGCCCAATGGGTGCACTCTGGGATGCTCCCTCAAACAGGCAATAATCTTGGAGGAGATAAATTATTCATGTAGTAGTCTCTTTTGTTGTAAATTTATTTTCAAGATGCATTCTGCTTGTTTTTCTACTTATTTGTATCATACATTAACACAATTGCCTTGCACTTGTGAGTGAGAAAGACATAAAATAAAATAAATTTGTGTATTTATGTACTTATATTGTGTATTTGTTATCGTTCACATATATTATTGTGTATTTATATATATAAGTATTCATGCAGAATAAGTTATATTTTTAATTGTATACTTACAGTTAGTTTTATTATGATGCTTTCTCATTATAAAATTCGATAACAAAAATAAAAATATTTGTATATATATATACATAAATTAATGGAAAAACATCTAATTAGTATGTGTCTATGTGATATGCAACTATGCAAGCCAAGCTCTTTTGAGAACATTGTAGTATGATAACGCTTACAATTGCAAACTGCCCATGAAAGTAGAAATTACGAAAGATGAAAGAAAACCAATCTCAGAAAAATTTCAGAATCCAAAATTTGCCAAATGTAAGAAACATTTATAGGTTTACGACTTAATTTTGACAAGAAGAAGCACTAAAATTTTTTTAAATATAATTAAATATATATCATTCAATGTGAGGAAATTAAAAAATTGCACAAATGACACTATGAATTAAATAAACATGTATCTTAAATATTCAAAATATATTTCAAGGATTCTAATTTTATTTGAGAATTCTGTGATTTCTCACTATCTTCCGTTTTCCTGTGAAAATACAAAAAAACGTCCAGTTCTTTGTTGATAGCAAAATTGTAAGACAAATTTCAACAATTAACTTCTAGAGAACATATTTCCAAGTTAATAATAACTACCTTAGCAAATAAAAAAAAAACATGCACACCCATGAATAAATAAATGCAAGCAGTATGAGGAGATTTGAACCTGTCACATAAAAGTAGATAAACTGTGTCAATTCTTGGTTAAATTATAAACATTGGATGATATAATGTATATGGACATATATAGGTAATTACCGCCTCTAAGGTCTAATTACTTATTCTTCAGAGGTTTCGTTATTTATTTTTTTTTTTTGAGGGTCAGCAAATGCTGACAATTTTTTCATTAATAAAAATAAAAGTTTACAAAAGTTCAAACCAACACCAGCAACAAAACTGATATAGCACAATATATGAAACGGTATAAATTCCTAACAAATGTCTATACCTAATGTACCGGTATTATGCCGGTACCAACTCATCCAAATCCAATACATAACCTACCTCTTTTTAATTATAAGGACGTACAACTAAACGGCTAAATTGACCTGTGTTTGGGAAGAAGAATGTTTGTTCAAAAGCCTCTTTTTTTTTTTTTACTTTCTTTCTGCTGGATTACATTAAATGCTTGAGCTATCAGTCTATCAACCTTTTAGACCTTTTCACCTTTGGAGTTGACATGAACGGTGGATTGTGAAAGTTAGGTTTGACTAGAAGTTGAGCATCCCAACTCCCAAGCAAACTACTTAGCTAGTTTGCTGTTAGTTCCCATACATAATCCTATATCCGGCCAACTCCTTGTATTTTTTTTTTTGACTGGGCTGATCGTTGAAACATTCAGGTCGCCCGGATCCTCTGCAATTTCGGGTATAATTAATTGCAAGTTGCAATGTCAGTTTTTCGTTTAAATTGATGTAGAAGCAAAAGGCATGGAAAGTGCATGAGACCATGAGTCGCCACTTCATATGACAAAAATTAATTTGGATGAATAGATAAGGAGGACAATAAGGATATATACCATTTGCTTTGTTTATGTTTTAGGTTTATAAATTTTATTAAAACTGATCATGATGGTAGCTAGGCATAAATCTCACGTGCTAGCTAATTAGTTAACGCGCTGGTATTACAACATTATTCAAGCACGAAAGAAATTGAAGATATTGTGCCCTTACCATGGTGCTCAAGTACGCTTGCTATGGAAAGAGTTGACAGTAAGTCAACATAATTCAATGATGTCGTTGCACTAAAGTCATCCTTTAAAAGGGAAAAAAAAGTTAACCTTTATTAACTACATGTCTACATGCATCTAATTAAACGTGGCAGCACTGAAATTGAAGCATTAATTAATGTATATCAAATGAAATTTATAAGGAATAAGTGGATGTGAATTGAAGCATCCTTCATGAAAAATTTGATATAAGAAAAATTTGTTATGATATATCAAGAGCTTATATATGAATGTACATGCGTGGACGTCATAGATAAATACTTAAAATTTTATCAAAATAAATAAATAAATAAATAAATAGGGAGAAAAAGAAGAAAAAAGAAAAAATTTCATGGTTACCACTTCATAATAGAGTTTACAAAGATAAATTCAGTCTTTAGCAAACAATAGCTCAAATTAATAAAGAAGAATTAGCTTTTTCTCCGATTGTAAGAGAAGTACGTACGCTCGTCACATAGATGTTTCTTGTTAATACATATGAAAGCTCTTACAGTTATTTTATAATTAGTTCAATACCTTATGTACGTAGTAGCTGTTTTGGTTAATATTGAATAGGATTTACTATTAAGACAGTCAGATAGAGTGATTTTCTACGATTAAAGGATAAAATATTTGTAGAATTGAATATCCCCTATTTATCCGAAAGAATCATTTTTAATTTGTTTCCTGTCGGAGGTGAATCCTTTGTGCGCAATAATGATTCAGTTTTCAAACCAGGAAACAAACAAAGTTGACTTGGATCATTTTAATTTGTCTGCATGTATATATAGCTAGCTACTAGCAAGATACATCATTTACTTTTTTTTTCATTGACCACAAATTTGTGGGGCCTACATATTTCATGCAAATGTAGACAAAATTTACATACGTACTTACAGTTTATGACTACATGTATTTGTGGATGTATATTGCAAACTACAAAGTATTGTAATTTGTAAATTCCTAAATGCCAGCGTTATACTGGTATGCATTAAAAACATGTGAACAATTATAAATTCGTCTTTTCAGTTCAAGAAATATTAAGTACTGAATAAATCGTAAGATGCAAGAGCATATATTCTAGTGATCCATACATGTTATATATGTGATTTTCTTCCTCCAGCATTTCTGTTTCATTTTATTAAATATAATTAGTATATATGTTATTGTTGCACCAAGTTGATTGTGAAACTACTCGATCATCCTGCAAGCTACCTAGCTAGGTTGAAAATTAACAAATTGATGATCTTCTTTTATTTTAATGGAAAATAGGATGCAAACTTAATTCACTTTGGGAAATTGCATGCATATCATGATATGCATGATATAAAAGTATATGTAAATAAACATGGAAAATAATTAAATAGTATAGAAAAAAGTATATCTTTAATCCTAACGATCGAATAAAATAGTGCAAAACATATATAACATGAAGCCGTTCAAAAGTATTGGAGCATTTAGAATCATAATTAACTGAAATTTCTAGCTGGTACCAGGAAGTGTAAACATTCCTTTTTTTTCTTTTTCTTTTTATTGAAAACAAGTAGGCTCGAGACCAACCACTTCCAATATTTAACAGAAGCAAAGATTATACAAGAAACATCTTAAGGACCCTTATTCTCTGCACTGGTACCAGTGCACCAACGCTATCGATCTAAATCTATGGAAGGACGTAATAAATAGTATACGAATGCTTTTCTTATAAGAGTTTAAATTATTGTAATACATGATGAATTGTACTAATTAACGATAGATTAAATATCAACTCAAGTAGCTCATCAAATTTGGAGGCAAGAATTTTGAAATCTAGCTCCAAGTCAGCATTACGCAAAAAAATAAGAATCAGAACTCACCTTCAATCCGAAGTGGTAGTTGCTGCGTGGCAGTGCCTTGGAAATCTCTGAAGAGAACTAAAAGGATTTAGGAGGCACAAAGAGACAGACAGAGCGCTTTATATTTGTAGTCACGTGCAATGCACGGGTAGAACAAAGCTGACTGGGGGTTAGACCCTAAATTAGACTTTTGGGGAGTTTTACATGACAATATTATTGAACTATCATGCATTTTAGTGCATAAAATTTGTTTTGAAAAATATATGCCGACTTGACTGGTAGTTTTTATGCAAGTGCATTTACTGCATTAAATTAATTAGGAATGCGGAAAGCATGCTAGTCTAATTACTCTTTTAAAAGAGTTCATATGATTCATTCTATGGTAAATATATAGAGAAAGTTTAATATGCACCATAATGCATAGAGCATTCCGTGCATCACGGACTTTTTCGGAAATATTTTTATAAATTGACAAATCTAATTTAACCAATCTAATCTACATATTGAAATCTCATACCAAACCAAAATTTACAATTTTTAAGATTTTATTACTATTTTTTTCGAATTTTTAAAAACATGCCATTTTTGGAATATTGTACTATTTACAATTTTCCAAAAATGGCATGTATTAAAAAATTCGAAAAAAATAGTAATAAAAACTCAAAAATTGTAAAATTTGATTTTCTATGAGATTTCAAAATGTAGATTAGATTGGTTAAATTAGATTTGTCAATTTACAAAAATATCCACGAAAAAGTCCGTGGTGCACGGAGTGCCCTATGCACTATAGTGCATATTAAACTTCCTCAAATATATATATATATATATATATATATATATATATATATATCTTGATATGTGTAATTCAATGACAGGTGGGACCAACACGGCTTAATTTTTTCAGTTTTGAATTTTAGTTGTCATATGGTTGTGTGTGCACTAACAAGGCTCAGAGAATCCAAAATCAGTGCAAGTACCATTGATTTAATATTTACAGTTTAAGAGGCGCATACGCAACATGTGTTGGTGTAATAAGTAGATCGAGGATACAGACCAGAACCAAAAAAATTTGACTTACGTATTTGTTGGTGTATAGCTGAAAAATTAAATAAAATATTAATAAAAATTAAATCTGAAAATTAAATAATACATTAAAAATATCAAGACATGCATGGGTAATTGAGAATTCTATAGTCGAGCGACTGAGTAGCGATTGGCCTACAGACAATTAATATTTTTTAATCGATATATATAGGGTGCGTTTGGATCGTTGGAAGAAAAAAGAAGAAGAAGGAAGAAGAAAAAAAAAATTATAAACAATTCAAACTCTTCATAAAGTTACACACTTCCCAATACTTCTTTCCACTTCTTCCCTTCTTCCCTTCTTCCCACACCTATCCAAGCGCACCCATAGAGAATATGATAAGTATTATAAGTAAATTGTGTCCTTCATAGCTCATAACAGTCTGCCCTTTTTTTTTCGGAAGACATTAAATTATGAAACAACAAGTTACAAGACATCTTTACTGGTCTGCCCCCATTTACTCTTATTAATTGATATCATTTTTTTCGTTTGTTTCTAGGTTGGCATGCAAGAACATTTTGATTTAATAACAAGTACATTAACCAAATATCTCTTGACCAATTGAATCATAAAACGTTAATACAAAGGTACATTTCAGATAATGAAAACAGTCGATTCCAAACTCCCAATTGATCGAAAATTCAGGATATCACTACACGAAAAAAAGGATTCAGTAACGGTTAATAAAATGCTTTAATAACGGTTGACCTACCGTTACAGTAGCCCCCGTTACAAAATCTATAACGGTTATTAGATAATAACCGTTACAGAAGACTAGATTTTGTAACGGTTATTAAATAATAACCGTTATAGATTAATACAATCTGTAACGGTTATGAAGTAATAACCGTTGCAAATCATAAAATATAATTTTTTATTACAAATGTTTATATAATTTTGTAACGGCTTTTAACTAATAACCGTTACAGATTCCATATAATCTATAACGGTTATTAGATAAAAACCGTTACAGATGTTTCTTCCATTTTTTTTTTGTTTTCAGTTTCCGCTGTTACGCCAGTGCATCATCGTGCCTTTCTTATAATTCATTGCATAAATAATATTATTACTTAAATTAAAAATCATACACACTGCAATAACATACACGATTAACAATTCAATAATTAATTCAATAAATATCCAATTAATTTTACAACATAAAAAATTCTTCTTACTCATAAAAAATCATTACATAATAATAGTATCGCTCATCTCATAATACAAAAAAAATCATCATAAACCTTTAAGAATTTTCAAGTCACGGCTTTCGATTGCTCGGCCACGGCTTTCGATCGATCGGCCACGGCTTTCGTTCGATCGGCCACGACCTTCGTTCGATCGGCCACGGCTTTCCATCGAACACGGCTTTCGCCGCGACTTTCGTCCAACTCTTTCCAATTTCTTGATAAAGTGTATATGTCAATCTGCAAACCCAAAAGACCATATCATTAGCACTACAGTTAGTTACCCAGGTCACCTTGTAGAAAAAACAAACAACTTAGTTTGCTGCTTTGAGAAGGCTCAATTTGCCATCAATTATGCATTAGACACTTTATAAGTCCTACAATTTGCCAAACAAAATGCAGCAGAAGCATAAGAAAAATGACAATTAAGCTTGTATGGATTCAAAGTACTTCAACTTAGTTCATGGTGACTAGAAATTTTACCTTTTGAAAAACTGGATATCCTGCTTTGTACCTCGTGCAAGAAAATTCCTTCACCTCCTTATTGTACCAATGTCAACCTGTCATGCGTATAATATACATAAGCACCAGTAATTCATTGGACACCATTTTTTTCATTTCATTTTTTGTTTGTTATTTGTTTAGCGCACCAGTAAGGGAAAATCAAAGCTTAATGGAGTTACATTGAGGCCAAAAAATATATATAAGCATATAATGCTACTTTTAGCATGTCCAATATCTGAAGCCGTAACATTTATAGTAAAATTGAGTAGCCTTGAATGAATTTTCTCAGCAATTCAATCATCTCAAACATGTAAACTAAGAAAACAGCAAATAGTTCACACCTTGTCAGTAGAAGCCTTGATTTCAAATTTTCAACATGTTTGCTCTTCTGTGCAAATATTAAAGTATTGTGTAATTCCAGATATTGTGTTTCTTCAGAATTGCTATATGCCGGCGTTACTGTGCAAATAAGCTAAAAAATTGAACAGTTCAATTATAATGAATGTATTTTAGTTTATACCAATCAATGCTCTTCTGTAGCCATTTATCTTGAACTTTCTAATTTATAGATCCCTATGTCAATCAACGAAAATGGAAATATAAGAGATACGAAACAAACCTAACCTGCTATAATATGATGTTGTGGAGCAAAAACAAAGGTGGGAGGATCTCCAGTGACAACAATCGGTTTGACACTTCCATTGGTTTGTCAATTTTGATCTGGAAGCGGCCATGATGGTCTTGGAGGCGCTCTTGTCGCCCATGTGTCGGACGACGGACGCTTGGGGCCCGATGAAAAGGAGGCCTTCCTCCTGGCACCGCTGGGCGAAGTCGGTGCTCTCGGAGAGGAAGCCGTAGCCGAGATGGATGACCTGAGGGAGGATGGAGGCGGAGGAGTCGAGGTAGCTGAGGGGGGAGGGGGAGGGACCTGGTGAATGTGGAGGGAATGGCAGTCGGCGTCGCTGAAGACGGCGACAGTGCGGAGGGCGAGGCGGAGGGCGGTGCGGATGACGCGGGAGGCGATCTTGTCGCGGTTGGCGACGAGGAGGTGTGGATGTTAGAATCGGCAATGGAGGAAAGACATCTTCTGCTGCTTCTTCTTCTTAGGAGTGATCTCACTAGAGAACGAGACAAATGAAGAAGATGGGATGAGGGAGATAAAGGGGTTGAAGGGCCAAACCCTAGCAAAAATGACGGGGGCTCAGGGAGAGAAATAAAAGAGAGGAGGCGGACATCAGATGAGATTAAAATGAATAAAAGAGGGTTTGAAATCCGGTCTTTTAACTCTTACGGTTTTTATGTAATAACCGTTACAGAACGAAAAATTATATTATGTAACGGTTTTTATATAAAAATCGTTACAGATTCTAAAATCTTTTGTAACGGTTTTTATATAAAAACCGTTATAGAAGGTTTGATAGCTTTTTCTTTTTTTTGTGAACGAAAAAATTATAACGGTTATTTAGAAAAGACCGTTACAGATTACTTTTGTCTTTTTTATCGTGCTGTCTTCAACACTTCTGTAACGGTTTTTTTAAAAACCGTCACAGAAGGTCCGTTACAGAAGGTCCTTTTTCCCGTAGTGTATGAATTTATTCCAGAAAAGAAAAACAGTAAAATTTTATGTACTTAAACTCTCAAAACTTTTAGCTTATAATTAAGTCATCAAAATTTTGAAATAATATCATCTGAATTAATATAACAAAGCTTAGATGTATGTTGTGCATGTGGTGTGGAGTCTACATTTGTGAAAGTAGTAGATGTGTATGTTTCATAAAAAGTACTTATCCGGCAACTCACCACATGGTCTTAGTACACATTCAGGTTTAATTGCTTCAATAAAATTCTGAATTCTACTAACAAAAAAATTCTGAGTTCATGTTTTCAGAGTTTCGGACAACCAAACAGTCTAAACCAAGCGTCCGAACTCTCTATTAATCAATGGCTGGTCAGTGAACCAACTTTTTTTTTTAGAAAACTTGACATCGGTTGTCAGTGAACCAACTTATCATATGCCTTTTTTTTTAAATATATAAGAAAAAAAAAAGGATATAACCCCTTGTCCCCCTCAAATCTTCTTCATCTGGATATAACCGGCCTGTAATCTTTAAAAACGGAAATAACCCCTCTAATCTTATTTATTGTGGATATAAACCCTTTTTGTTAATTTTAATCATTTTTTATTGTTTCAAAATTAATTTGTAATCCTTCTGACCAAATTGCCCCTCCCTGTATCCTTGTTACACGCCTCTGCCCAGCCTCTTTGAAGTTTGGCTCCGTTTGGATGAGGTGTGGGAAGAAGTATTGGAAAGTGTAATTTTGTGAAGGTTTGGATTGTTTATAATAATTTTTTTTTCTTCTTCCCACACAGTATCCAAACGGAGCCTTTGAAAATAAGAGAGATCGCCAGAAATTTAAATGTGGTTTTTCTCTCTATCGGTTAAGCGACTAATAGGAAGAAGTGAAAGTCTTCAAGGTTGAGATGTAAATCAATGCACTATTGTCCTTCAAAGATACAACTTATGCAACCTTAATGACCTCCTTACAAGCACGCTGATGAAATTTTTTTTTTTTTTATTCTCGTACTTCAAAGTACAGCCTGTTATTAATGTTATTAATCATGAACTTAATTTGTGTACCAGTAATTAGATATACGCGTACATGCTTACATAAAACTTGGTTGCTCCTAAATAAAATTATTTCAAAACATACTTATACTCAAATTTAACTCGACCAAGGAAGCTTGGGCCAAGCGAAAGTCAACTTTTATTGAGTTGTTTTAATCCAATTTGAGTATAAGTTGCTCCAAGTGCCTCTCAACACAAATTGGATTCATAATCTGGACCTGAAGATTGATTTTTTTGTTCATGCCAAGGGAAAAGTATGGGGTTAAGATCAAAATCTATGAAATAGATTTAGATACACCAGTGGATTCCCAGCAATTTTGATTTCTTACTGTTTTAAAAGAGAGAGCATGAAGAGGGAAGGGCAATTTGGTCAGAGTATTTAACAATTAATTTAAAAAAATTAAATGATTGCAATTAATAAAAAGAGTTATATCCATAAGAAACAAGATTGGAGGGGTTATTTTCAGTTTCAAAAATTATAGGGAATTATATTCAAATGAGGAAGATTTGAGGGGTTATATCCAATTTTCCCTGTATAGAATAAAGTCGCCAGGGTTTTCTTCTTTGTAATTTATTTTTATGAATATTACTTAAACATTTGGGTGAATTTAGATAAGTCTTAAATTTTGAATTCATTTCGTAAATGCATCACTAAATAAGCAAATATCATTATATGATGACCCGTCGATCTAATATAAAAGAAATGAAAATTTTAAACCTTGTAGATTATTCATTAGATATTTAGATACAAATATACGAATATATATATGCTCCTTAAAATTAATCGCCTAAATTCCAAAACATGTACGTGGTTGAAGCTTTAGAATTCAGCAATAAATGAATCACGGCCGTAGACCGATGTGGAACCACATCTTTTGTGCTGGCTACATGGCCGTAGACCGTGTATGGGTCATCTGATCGATGATGGATGTCCGATGATTAACATAAGGTCCGTCGAGATAAGAGAGAACTATCATACGCAATAATATCATCGTCATGTGGAACCACATCCTTTGTGCTGGCTATATGGCCATAGACCGTGTATGGGTCATCTGATCGATGATGGGTGTCTGATGATTAACATAAGATCCGTCGAGATAAGAGAGAACTATCATACGCAATAATATCATCGTCATGTGGAACCACATCCTTTGTGCTGGCTACATGGCCATAGACCCGTGTATGGGTCATCTGATCGATGATGGGTGTCCGATGATTAACATAAGGTCCGTCGAAATTTGTGCTGCCTGTGAAAATTTACCCACCGAGATTAGATCGAACAGATAGAATTTGGTCTAATGCACATGAGCGGAGTCCGCTCAGAGGATCTTTATCCATCATCAATTCATGAGAGAATTACTTACAGTAATCAACATTTTGTGCAATCAAGCAATCAGAGTGCTAACGCTCTCACCCTCACCCTCACCCCTCACGCACGATTTAATCCCGTCCTCTGTATGCATCCCCTCTGATCTCACGCAACTACTCGCGCCTCCCATCCTCCGCCTCTCCTCACATCTGTATTTTCTCTTCTCCGCCTCACCTCCGCCTTCACCTCATCTCAGCCTCTCCTTTGCCTCACCTCCGCCACACCTCCGCCTCTGCCTCATCTCAGCCTCTCCTTCGCCTCACCTCAGCCTCTCATCTCCTCAACCTCACCTCCACCTCCGCCTCCCCCCACTGCTCCCTCTCCTATACCGATCAGATTTGGTTGAGGAAGAAAGAAGTAGAAATTGAGAAGGATAAGAAGAGAAAAGACGTTTAGATTTAGTTTTGTTACAACTTGGGTGTAACTAAATTACTATAAGGGATAAAATTAATTAGTATTGGGAGTATCTAATATGTATAAGGGAGTAAATAATATTCATATCTGATTCTATTGTTTTTTTTTGGAGTAACTAAATTACTATAAGGGAGGAAATTGATCTGTATAAGGGAGTATCTAATATATACAATGGAGTAAATAATATTCATATATGATTCTGCTGTTGTTTGGGAGTAACTAAATAGCTATAATGGAGTAAATAACTAGTATGAAAGGAGTATCTAATATGTATAAGGGAGTAAATGACATTTAGAACTGATTCTACTATTGTTTGGGAGTAACTAAATAACTATAAGGGAGTAAATAATTAGTAGTAAGAGAGTATTTAATACAAGTGAGGGAGAAATAATATTCATATCTGATTCTGCTGTTGTTTGGGATTAACTAAATAGCATAAGAGAGTAAATAACTGCTAAGAAAGGAGTATCTAATGTATATAAGAGAGTAAATAACATTCAAAACTGATTCTACTGTTGTTTACGAGTAACTAAATAACTGTAAGGAAGTAAATAATTAATAGTAAGGAAGTATTTAATACAAGTGATGTAGTAAATAATATTCATTTCTGATTCTGATAACAGCAAGGTTGGACTGGGCGATGTGAGGGCTGCGACAGCAGGGCTGGACGATGGTGACGGAAGGACTGTAGAGAACAAAATAAGATTAACACTTGAGTTTGGTATATTTGATTCCTTTGATGTTTTGTTTTCTAGATTGCTTCGATATATATACGATACCTCTATTTTCTTTTGATAGAAATTCATAAGGGTGCCAATGCGCATCCAATACCAGCTCCTCTAAATTAAAGTTTTAATTATGTATAATTTTTTCCGAAATTTAATATCAAAATTTACGGAACTAAATTGAACTATTGCCAATTTTAATTGTTTGATAAACACTGGCGTTTGTTTGTGTAGTAAGGAGTTGCATAACTTAAGGATGCCTAAGTGTTTATGTAGTGTTATGTAATAGTTTGGTTGTGTAGTAAGGATGACTAACTTAATGCACGTATATATTCATGTCAAAAGACTCAAATGCCCTTAAATTTAAATTAGTATTATGTATTATACGTTGTGACCTAATTATTGTTAATTATTAATTATTATAAAAATTAATTATTAATGATGATAATAAATCATTTTTACTATTATGAAATATTAATAATTACTTTTAATTAAATATTATAAATATTATTATTTATTTAATAATATAAATTATTATTGATTAATTATCTTCAATTAATTATTATTAATAATTAATATTAGTTGAAAATATTATCAATTATAATAATTAATCTTTGTTATTAATTATGATTTTTTTAATAATTATTGTTACTTATTAAGTATTATTATTTATTAATTAATATTAATTAATTTTGAATTTTTAATTATTATAAAAATTAATTATTAATGATAATAAGAAATCATTTTATTATTATGAAATATTATTAATTATTTTTAATTAAATATTATAAATATTATTAATTATTTAATAATAAATCAATATTGTTTATTAATTATTATTATTATTACTTGTTATATATTATTATTTATTAATTATAATAATTAATATTCATTACTAATTATGATTTTTAATAGTTATTGTTACTTATTAAATATTATTATTATTTATTATTATTATTAATTATTATAGATTATTAAATATAATTAATTATTTCTAAGGGGTATTGTTGGAAAAAAAAATTAAAGGGGACCGGTGCATAACTTATGCAACCTATTTAGGTTGCATAACTTATGTACCCTTAAGGCATCTTATGTAAGAGGTGTTTGGTGACTTAAGGATACATAACTTAAGTTATGAACCCTTTAAGTCACAAACAAACGCCACTTTATGTGCATAAAAGTAACTTTTGATGATTGCCAAATTATCAAATTAGTACATATCGACAACCGATCCATACCTGCAATATATATAGATATTTTAAATTTAATTGTATATTAAGGTAGCGAACTCTGAGACTACAAGAAGATCCATTTCCAACTGGAAATTTTAAATTTTAATTCATCGCTAAACTGTTTATTTCTCATATAAAAATCATAGTAGAATGCAAACCTTGTGTAATATGTTCTGAAATCAGTAAATTCTTTTTTAATAATTATATATATATATATATATTTAAAATATCTAAAGAATCAATAATACCGAATTTATGGAACGTTATACTTTGCGCTCTACCTTTCAGACTTTAATTTCAAATTTTATAAAATTTAAACAAGGATAAGATTGTGAGCCCTTATTGAATTATGACAAAAAAAAACCCACGTGATAGCGCTTAGCGTCGTTCTCTCATTCCCTCTAAAACGCGTTTTAGTTTTTTCCATTTTCAAAAAGTACTTATCCGACGTCATCCCCTCATCTCCTCTTAAACGCGTTAATAACTTTCATTTTCGGAAGTTCAGGGATGAGAGGATGAGCGCTGGGAGCATGCTCAACGAATCAAAGTGAGGGGAGGGGAAAGGGGGAGGGAGCGTTGTGAGGATGCTCAGCGAAACAGAGAGGATTGAGTCTCAGGAGAGGAAGGGGATGAGTCACGGAGGGAGACTATATTAAGCAGAACACAATTTTTACTAAACCAGTTATGTATTTTAACTAGAGCAGTTAAATTTTTAGCTAGAGCAGTTATATTTTTAACTAGAACAATTAGTACATATAAATGTTTATTAAATAAAACAGTTGTGTCGCTCTTCCCTCTGCCTCCTCTGTGTCGCTCCTTCGCCTCTCCCCTCACCCCTTCCCCCTACCCCTCCTCTCTGTGTCGCCCATCCCTCCTCTCTGTTCGCCCATCCTTCCTTTCCGTCATTCTCTCATTCAAAAATAGAAAACGCATTGAAAAAATCATTCCATCATTCTCACCCATTTTTTCTTTTATGAAATACAATTAATCTGACTACTAGAAAATGTTGGAATCTGAAAATTATCTTTATCAGCCCCGATTATCTATAGCTATAATAGTTGCAAAAAGTGCATAAGAATCCCAGCAAATTGTCTTCAAAAGTCATTCCCAACATGAATGGCGGTGATAGAAAAGAATTTTTTAAAAGCTAAATTTAATAAATTGAGACGATGTAATCTAATCTAAAGATATAAAAAGCAAATATGATTTTTTTTTTATAAACTAGATAACGACTATCTAGTGAAAAGCAAATATGACTTATGCGGGAAAAATTGTATGGCTGAGGATTTATACCATTTAGCTTGATAATTTGATGATATATTAAATAGATTTTTTTTAAATTAAAAATAAAAATATTGAAAAATTGTAGCTTTATGATAAGTTGTATATAATTACAAGCAATTTAAACGTCATCTACTCTGCCATGAAAAGTGATCGAATTAAATTTATTGTTAGAAAATTCCTATTCAATTTAACATAACGGGAAATTTCTTTTTCGGCCAGCCAAAGGGAAATTTTTCTCAGCCATCAAATGTGACAATAAAGTGCGCCTCCCCAAGACTAGGGACCACATTTATGGATTTTCTGTGTCACTAAAATTGTAGCGTCCATACAATGAGCCGGCTTAAACTGAAGAATTGTTCCCCTGGCGAAGCGTATATCCAATTTGTTGTTTGCCACAAAAACATTGCAAGTTGTGATTAAGTTGCCACAACGAGCAAGTTCAATAAAACATATCCAATTTGTTGTTTGCCACAACGAGCATCCTTTAATTTAATAAAAGTAGGATGTTTTTTTCTTTTTTGGGTTGAGATTAAGTTGTACAATTTGTTGTTTGCCACAAAACATAGCAAGTTCATTTAAACCATGAGTTATCCTGTAGAACTTTGTGAAGCATATACCTCCAAGTGTTTGAATTTGATTTTATCATTTGCTGTCTTTAGTAGACGACTTAAATTTTACTGTTTGGTTAAGGAATAGTGGAGGAAGAAGTTATTTATTCCCCTTAACTTCAGTTATGTTATCACTTATTCCACAACCAAACACATGCTACAAGTATACACTTGTGTGGATTCGCGTATTGTGCGATCTATTTTTATTTTTGATATATATTTTTTAAAATTTTATTCATTTGAGGAATCATAGCAATTAGTTGTATTGTGCGATAATTTTTAGCACGATATATATATAACAGTACACAACCTCTTAAGAGCACACTCAAATTTCAAACAAAAATATAATAATTAAGTTTTTTGCAACATAGTTTGTGTACGATATTTGAAGGTCTGTCATAATATGTGCGACATTTTTATTTTCATTTATTGTGTATGATACATAATTTTTAAAATTTTCCTTACAAAGGCACATAAATAACATAGAATAATAAAACTTTTCTTAATCGGTATTATCAGATTTTTTTATAATCATATAATGATACACATAAATTTCGAAACAAATTTGGATGGGATTGAAACAATTTTAAAACTAAAATATAATTTTCTAGTTACATAAATAAAATAAAATGATTAAAACAGTATTATAAAAATTTGAAAGCGAAAAAATTATTTTGGTATCACTGAATTCTATTTGGTTTTGCTAATGTATATTAAATTTGACAAAAGAAAAAAAATAAACTCATCTGGATAGTGGATAAATTTTGTACTAATCGTAAATTCAATTATGATGATGTCATATAAAATTTTACGAGAAACAACATGCATTTTCCTGAGATTGATCGTGCAAAGATCAATATTTATTTTAGATTGTGAATAATTTACAAGTTTAATTTAAAACATGCATAACTTCATGGATTTTATTAATAATATAGATATAATTTAAAAAGAATCATCTAAAATAATTTGATCATATAAACAAAAAGGTACTGCTGGATTTCTTATAATATTTCAAGCTTTCATATATAATTTGATGCAAATATGAATTTAGGAAAGCGCTCAAACATTAAAAATATGAAACACAATTTGTGAATTTTGAATATTTAGATGATATAAATATTTGGAAATTTTAAAAGGAGAAAATTTAACTCTCTATAATTTTGTGAGCATCAATATTAAATGAGATATAAAAAAATAGCAATAACTTCAAATACCCAAAATACCATTCTCTTGTTACATAATATTAAATGGGGAAATCTATTATAGAAAGATCCTGATTCCTGAAACAAATAAAAACTTAAATAAATTGCTGAAATTGCATAAAAAAAATATATTGTGATTTCAAAAATTATGTAAAATATTTTGCAAGATATAATTAATACCATCAGATTACCCATAATTTATTAAGAACATATATAATATTCATGTCGAAATGAGGTTTGGAATGCCGTCAAATAATTTAAAAATGAAAATCCATTTTCTGTAAAATCAAGAATGGATGGAACCATTAGATAGGGAATGGAAATCCATTTTCTGTGAAATCAAGAATGGATGGAACCATTAGATAGGGAATGGAGGGGAGAACAAACAGAATTTAAAATTTGGTTCTGCTTTTGCTTTTGTCTCACAGTGGAAGTGGGAACCCTTTGCACTTTCCTAAATTTGGTTCCGCCCAACCATGTTCATTGTGCTTGATTTTTCCAATATCACTGCTTCCGTACGCGCACCACATGTCCACATGTGCACTTGGTCGGATCAAAGATATTTTACAATTATTCTGTCAAGTGGGCCCCACCTGTCAGTCTTTTGAATTAGTGGAATGCCTATTAATATATGGATTGATGATGATATGATCAAACATCGATATTAGTTGAGAGGTCTACTGATATCATTATAATATGATTTAACTTTACAAGTTAAAAAATTGTATTGAAATGTATAACCAACTTTTTTGCAAAAAAATAACTTATGCTTTTTGGTTTTTCTCTTCTTTTGCATGACATCATAAGGGGGCAAAATCATCTACGATTTCGGTAGATGTATATAAAATTGTTTGCAACGTTTACAATAACTTATCTAGCTTGAATTTTTAAAACCTAGTTATGTTGACAATAGAATCATTCAATCATAAACTATAGCAATTATTTTTTAAATAACGGGTGTGTTACAAATAACGAGTGTGTTTGGTTGCACCGGGCACTCCAGACTCAACAGTCATGCATGAAATCAAAATATACAACATGTCAAAATCATCATTTAATTGGAGAAAAAGGTGGAAAGTTCCTTACTTTTTCCACCAAAAGGAAAAAGAATTCAAAATTTTATCCCCTCCATAAAGTTTTTGACCGGATGCAGGGGCGGATCTACCACCGGGGCGGGTGGGGCTAGAGCCCCATCTCACGCCGTCGAGTCCTTGGAGCCCCTCTTTAGCCCCAGCTAATTTTTTCTGCCATTGGAGCACTCAAAAGTGGGGCTGAAGACTTAAACAGAGGTTGTCAGACCCACCTAGATATTTTTTTAGATCCGCCGATGACAATCTCCGGCCACATACTACCTATTTATCAAAAAAATTTTCTTTTTCTTAAAGAATTGAGAATATCCGGACCACCACTTCAGCACTCAGAACTCCTCACTGCAACATGGTCCCACTTCCCTTTTCTCTTTTTCATCTTACATGTGGTAAACCATGACCAAATTGTTATATTTAAAGCTATTTTACTTATTCCTTTTGCGTGCCGCGCGTTTAGTCATCAGTGAGAGAGAGAGAGAGGGAGCGAGAGGGAGCGATGGAGAAACCTGAAATTTCGAGTACAGTTTTGAATTGCATAAGTCTCTCTGATCCTGATATCCATAAATCTGTTGCTCTTCTCAAGCAGGTTGTTGATTTTAATCTTTTTTTTTTCTAATTGATCTTTCTGTTTTTATTTTAATTTTGTAAATTTTTTGCACTGTAGTTTCCAAATATCTGGTTGAAATTTAAAAAAATTGAAATCGAGGGGAAATTTCGTTTTATTGATGTGAATTTGATGCTAGGAAATAAGAGGAAAACATGATTGTTGTAGCATGAAATTGGGAAAATAATTATCTATTGAAATTTGAGTTCAGATTGCTAAATAACTAACACTGGTAAACTCAACTTGTTTTGCATGTTTATTTTTATCTTTTCTTTTTTTTTGTTCTGGTAAATTTTTTTTTTTAAGATATATGTTTTTAAATTAATTGCTCCTAGTCCTACTAATTCAGTACCACTTAAGGAAAGTTGAGATGTTTGGGTGATTTAATGCCTCATTGCATACTTTATGTTAATCAGAGATAAATGCAAATTGTGTGCTCCAGTTGCAGAGCTCGGACTCATAAGTTGTAATTACTAGGTCTGGTCTGATACCACTATTTCTGACCTATACATGCCTTTTTTGGATATTCTGTGATATGGTGATCATTGGTACAAACTTAAAACTCAGTGTATCAATGTGCATGTTTGTTTGTGTGTTTTTTTTTTTGGAGAGAAAATGTATGTTTGTTTTCTGATTTGAACTAAAATTTTACACCGTCTCTTCAAAAGGTGAATAACATACATGCTAGATATAAAATTCCCCAAACTGGCATTTGATCAAATTCAAGGGCATGTCAGCAAATCTAATTCTCCTCTCTCTTTTCAGGCATGTTTGGATTCAGGATTTTTCTATGTAGTAGACCATGGGATAAGCCAAGAGTTCATGGATGAGGTTTTTTCTCAAAGTAAGAAGTTTTTTGACCTCCCCATAAAAGAGAAAATGAAGATGTTACGAAATGAAAAAAATCGTGGATACACCCCTATCTTGGATGAGCTTCTAGACCCTGATAACCAAGTACATGGTTAGTGTTGTTAATACAACTAACTCTATATCTTTTCCTTACTTTCTTTTTTTTTTTTTTGGCTAATTTGGTACTTGATGCATATATCACAATACCTAGATGCAGTTTTGGTTTTGAATTGAGCCCAGTTGCACCAGTTACAGTTATATTGAGGCTTAATCTGACCAATTACTTTCTTTGGTTGATTTGGTGCTAAATTCTGACTGTTAATTGTAGATTGAGTAGTTCCGTGTAAGTTGAAAATAATAATATTTAACATAAACCATTCATTTTTAATATTTTCTAATACAAAATTTAATATGTATGCATTGGATCTGGTCTAAGTCACTACCAGGTTGAAATGTACTGCTATATCTTACCTGTTAAGCAGGGCATATTGATTCCCAACTGGCATGAATATAAGTTGGGTCATTGATTTAAAAGTATAAAATCACAATAGTGTATCTGTTTGGACATTTTGGATTGGTCTCATTTTTTTGTTTCTCGATCTAATCCATAGTCTTAGTTTTTTATTGCTTTCAAATATTATAGAACTTCATGAACATAAAAGGATCAGGTAATCAGGTTAGGGTTGGTTGACCTGCATGCTGCCTGGTCAAGATGCTTCAATCTGGACCAAACCTATTACCCCAAGCCATTATCCCTTATTGCATTCAGTAAATTGTAAAGTTTTCTATGGCAAGCATGTAAAAATCCCTTTTCTTAATATTACATACCTGTCTTTCTGACTCACAGGGGACTATAAAGAAGGATATTACATTGGTGTAGAGGTGCCACAAGACGATCCACAAGCAAATAAACCATTTTATGGACCAAATCAGTGGCCTTCTGAGGGTACAATTTTTTAAGTTTCTTGTGAATCTGAACCATGATTATTCTAATTTAAGGTTCCCTTTTGCAACACAAACTACTAGCTAACTGGTATCTCAAAAAGCACCCAAGGACATTGATTTGCATATACCAATTGTGGATGCATTACTGATATCAAACAACATAATTTAACATGAAGGCTTCCTATTTTATCTTTGACTAATTAATTTTTTTGTTGCTTATGCAAAAAATTATTGTTTTCCTCATTTGTCAGAAAATTAGGGTAAAAGTCCATAGAAATTTTTTAATAAATCAGAAAGCAACAAATTAGATAATGAGTAACTTTAAATTGAAATAAGAACATTTCACAGTGGAATAATATGAGATACAATATTTATAATTAATGACAACAACCGAACCCTCATCAATTCGAGAGCATGACTATATATCCTAACCCTCATTATTCCAATTTTAACTTATGGTCGTCAGGCCAAGTTTAAGTGTGAATGGATTGTAACACTTTATATTGGAAGGCTATATGGTGGCCAAAATGCTTATTTATTCAAATTATTATCTAGTTCTGAGCTAGTTGACATCTTTTGAGTATTATACAATTTGCTCAAAGTTTTTCTCAAGATCCCTTTTGTAAATATGTTATGTACACTTTTGCTTGTATGTGTTCATATGTAAGTGTGCGTGTGTGTTTTAGTCTTTTGTTTCTTTTTTTTTTTTAAAAAAAGGTGGCCATTTGAAAACCAATTTTAATGAAATGGTTTTAATTCTACTTTATTTTAATATATTCTTTTCTTATTGTGATGTAATTGAAGATATCGTACCAGGATGGCAGAAGGTCATGAAGCGTTATCACAAGGAAGCACTGTATGCCTTTTCTTCTTCTGCTTCTTTGTTCTAAATGATAGTTTCTTTTGCTCCTACTAAATATCAGAATATATTATACTCCTGCTTATGAACAAGAAATAATATTTTTTTCTTATAAAGCAAGCACAGACCTTAAGCTCCTTTAGTTCCTAATAAGTACACAATTACTCTCTCAATTTCTATTTTTTGCAGAGGTATGCATGGTCTTTCTCACTTTCTGAGAATATATGTGATACCCTTTTGAGTTTTAATTCTCCTTTAATAGTTTTCCTTATAAACATCATAATAGGAGAGTTGCAAAGGATGTAGCAAGAATTATAGCACTGGCACTTGATCTGCCATCTGACTTTTTTGACAGACCTGAAATGCTTGGGGAACCTATTGCGACACTTCGACTGCTCCATTATGAAGGTTTTACAACAATTCAGTTTACTGCACTTAAAGTGAAATGTCCCTTCTAAGAGGAAATTTTTTTAACACTATTATTGTCAAATGTCCCTTCTAAGAGGAAAATTTTTTAACTTCTAATAGTGCGTGTACTTAAAGTGAAAAATTAGACTTTTTTTGTTTTCGGATGAGTAAGTGATGAGATATTTATGGGCATACAGAATACATTTGAAGAAATGTTTATTTAATTGAGGCTGAATTTTAACTAACGGGTTAGCAACAACTGTTTACCGCACCAGATGCCACAGTAATTGGTTGGCATAACATTCATACATGTACTGAAAATGAAATTTTTTTTTTTAATCGTAGCAGCTAGAGTTTCTGATCCCTCGAAGGGTCTGTATGGGGCTGGGGCTCACTCAGATTATGGCCTGATAACGCTCTTGGCTACTGATAATGTCGTAGGTCTTCAAGTAAGTATCATATCAAAAGAAGAAAATGGCCTAAAAGTTGAAATTCAATTAATATTATGACAGCCTTATATTTTAACTTTTTTATTCGGTTCTGACAGATATGCAAGGACAGAAATGCTGTACCACAAGTTTGGGAATATGTAGCACCCCTAAAAGGGTTAGTTCCATTTTTTTTTTAAACATAGTATTACTGATGTATTTTAGATGTTGATGCCAAGAATTTGCATCCTGGTCTCAATTGAGCCTACATTTGAGCAAAAGCTGCACAAAACTGGAAAGTTGGGGTAAAAGTGCTATCATTAGTCAATCTAGCAATAGTATGATACCAGTTTGTCAGAAGTCAGAACTGTGCTATGATACTTGGAAAAGTTGAAATAGTTTTTTTTGTTTTTAACAAATTAAATTTAAAAGTTTTAAAATTTGGTATCATTGCAGTGGATTTATTGTTAATTTAGGAGACATGCTTGAACGATGGAGCAACTGCATCTTCAGGTCAATCGCAGATTTTTTTTTTGTTAAATTAATGTTTACTTCTTTTAATCAAAGGAGAATGAAAGAAATAGATATTCAATTTTGTTCAAATTAGTTGACTTATTTAATGTGCTTCTTTTTACAGGTCAACCTTGCATCGAGTAGTTTTAGATGGAAAGGCACGATATTCAGTAAGTACCCTTTTATATACTTTTGTATTTCGAGGTCCACTTTTTAAACAGCAAATAAAAGGTTTTACATTGTCGAGTTCACTGCTCCTATGTCAATTTTAATATTAACCGTATTATGCTGCATAGAAATAATTCTATAAGAATCATTGGATAAAGACATGTCCAAAATTAGTATTTTCTTCCCATTCCTTTCTTCTAATGCTGTTTTGTGCTTGCTTTCATCTTGTAATTTCTTGAAACAACTGAAAATCTTACATTGTGTATAGAGGTAACCTGCCCCTGACAGCAGCAGTAAATTGCAATATAAAATTTCTCTTTGCAAGAAAATGAAAGATGGGGCTGTCTCTATTCAAGATAATATGGTCTAAATTGTAATTTTCTATAATAAAGACTTTCATAATATCAAGAAAATGCAAGGTCCTTAAGTTCTATCTCTGTTCATTATGTTGACCAAATATATTGACGAGTTTGTTTTGTTTACATTAAAACAGATGGCATTTTTTCTGGAGCCGAGTCATGAGTGCATAGTTGAGTGCTTACCAACTTGCATGTCAGAATCAAATCCTCCAAAGTAATTTTTCTTTCAACTTATATTGATATATATATTTTTCCTCATAATTTGGTGTGGTTTTTGAGTATTATCAGGAAGGAATCTAGAAAGTTGGTTGCCCAGATCTATGATATGTGGTATATTTCTGTACCCACAAGACAGCATTGTTTTGCATGTGGAGTTACTTCGTGAATATTTTTCTTTCCTTCCTTTTTGGGACTGCTTTTTCTCCTGGGAATCATCACCATATCTCAACGAGTTATTGTGTCCCCAACAATAAAACCAACTTTGCTTTCTAGATACAGGCACTAATGAAATATTTATAAATGATCGAGGTAGGTATTATGCATTAGTATTAACATTTATACTGAAAACATTATTTTTTATATTCTATTCCTCTTACTGCTTAGTATTGCTGCTATCAGCTCTGAACACCCAACTCACATCCACTTGTGTCCGGACGAAAATCATAATTCAACAATCCATTTAAACAATTCCTGATATATACCTAAATTTAAGTAAAATATTCTGATGAATGCATTGTATGCCACAAACTCAGGTTCCCTCCAGTAACATGCGCCGCCTACCTGAGCCAGCGCTACATGGATACACATGCTGATCTCAGTTCGTACAAAAATCACACCAAAGTCAGCAGTGATTGATAAGAAAGAGCTTCTTTTAGTGAGGTAGCTTTTTATAGTGGAGAGAAATAGAAATACATCCAAATAGGCAACCATAGTAAAGTCCCTCATGGAGTCTGCTTACTATCATTATGAACTATATCATTTACTTCCACTTTGAAGAGCTTTTATTTTTAGAGGGCCCAACGCCAATGCCCCTCAAAGAAAAAAAGAAAACCTTTTCAAAGTGGGAATGAATTTTATTACACTTTATATTGATAGTAAGCTGACCCATGAGGGAGTTTACTATATTACATGTTTTTAAAACCGGACCGGCCACTGAATCGGTGATGCTGCTGTTCTGATGGTTCTGGTTTCACAGGAGGATAAATTGGGTTATCTTTTATCTAGAGTCTGAGGTAGGTTTCAAACAAAAGCACGCATAGTGCAGTGGTAGTGGTAGGTACTGGGTTCGATTCCCCTAATAAAAATATTTTTCCTCTGGTATTTGCTTAGTTTTTTTCTCTGAGTTCTAATGATTGAAATGGACCGAACCTGTGACTGGTTCCCAGTTGAACCAGCCGGTCTGGTCCAGTCGGGTTTTCAAACCAGTACTGTAATTGCCACTATTTGGATGTATTTCTATTTCTCTCTATTTTCTTTTTTCTTTAATTAAGCCTGTTAGCTATATCCGTATGTAATTATAATAAAAATATATATGCTTAATTTGTACCAATGTTCCAGAGCTAGAAAAATTGTATACAAATAGAAGTCCGTATAACTAATTAAATTTTAGGATACCGTCTAAAGACTTGTAATAAGACCGTGAATCTTAAACCTTTGCTGCTGGATTTTGATAAAAAGAGGGTTTTTAACCGAGTATCTCAATCACCTTAGGATCGGCAAGCTGTAGGAAGTCAGGAAGTGACAGTGAAGACTTATAATCGGTTTGTTTTAGGTGATTCTAGTGTTATGTAAGGTGCATCTTATGGATGGCTAAAATTTAAATTGGAGATATGTATTAATTGTTCTTTTGAATTTCATCGTTAGATGTTATTATAAAATTTATATGTAGTCCAGAATTATCTCTATTAAATATTAATTATAATTACCAACGTTGTTTTGTACATGTGGCATGAGAGATGTGAACGGTACAAGCTCATTGCTTGCGTGTCTCAATGTATGATGTTTTTGGTTGCGACTTGTCGACTCTCAGGATATTTAGCAGCCTTTTTTTTCCCTCTTTTCTTTTTGTTGGTTGTTTCTTGATTCATTCTCTAGAACCAAGTTTATATTTGGGGGGCTACTGTGTACTTTGATATCATGTCAGTGGTTATTTTGAGCGAGATGTTTGTATTTTTTTACTTTAACAGCATTTCTTTGTTCTGGATTATTTTTAGTTTAGTCTAGCGTGCCGGTTGCTGCACATTAATTTCACGTCCTATCATGATTATTTCGAGGAAGGTGTATTCATCCTTGTACTGTTTTTCAAATATGATTTGCTTTTCATATATATATATATAGAGAGAGAGAGAGAGAGAAATGCTATGGTGCATCGCGATGTATTAAGGCTTTTGTACATCACGATCATATTTGCCGATAGTTTTACAAATTGAAAATCTAACTAAACAAATTCAATCTATATATTGAAATCTCATTACAAACCAAATTTCATATTTTTTGGAATTTTTTTACTATTTTTTTCGATTTTTTTAAAACCTACCATTTTTAGAATTTCTTTATTATTAATTGATTTCCAAAAAAGGAAAGTTTTAAAAAATTCGAAAAAATAGTAAAAAAATTTCAAAAATATAAAATTTGATTTGTAATGATATTTCAATATGTAGATTAGATTAGTTTAATTAGATTTGTCAATTTATAAAACGGTTGACGGATAATGATCGCAATGTACAAAAGCCTCCATACATCGCGATGCACCATAGCATATCTCTATATATATATATATATATATATATTTTTAAACACAAGCCCGCAGGCACAAGACCTATTCAAATTCAAATTAGAATGTCAATTGTCAACTGAATTTATGATGAAAATTTGTTTACGTAGAAAGTGAAAAACTATGTCACTGCCACTAACCTATAGCCCTCTTGTCCATTCCCTTCGTCAAATTATCATCAACCACTCCATAATTTCTCTGTAATACTAACGACAGACTGGTGAACATGGCAATTCCTACTTTGTGTAAATGTCATGATACACTGTCGAGCAATTAAGTTATACTAAACGGAACAAGAAAAAAAAAAAGAACAAATAGAACCACAGATATTAGAATAGTATTGAGAAGCCATAATTTTTTTTTCATATCTAATGTTGATTATCATATCACAATACTAATTATAGAACAAATTATTATTTGTACTTTGTTTGATTTTCCACAAGTTCATGAAGTTTCACTCAAAATATAACGAAAGAATGCTTTTTGTTTGAAATAAGTGTATGAACCAATGAAGGACAATTTTATTTTATAGATCTCGCTGATCCTGCCACAAAATTTGCTTGACAAATTGCACTCTCAAGTCTTAACCAAAATACTGACTATCATAGACATATCAGTGTATCCTTTGCTGTGCGCCGTGTAGCCTATATCCATCTTTGAAAATGTTTCAAGGATGTGCAATTCACATGCTATCAAATATCAATGAGCGACTTTATGTATTATATATATATATATATTCACAAAGTAAAACAGGAATACTAGAAACATGGAAGAAATGTTCGGCAACAGTAGAAACATGAAGGAATGCAAACATAAATTTTTATTTTAATTTAAATGAAAATATTTCATTTTATGTAATTGCACTTGAGTTCCTCTCCAATTCGGTACACTGAATCTCTTACGAGTGACGAGTCCAATCGTCAAAGTATCAATCTTCTCGCACATTTATTTCGAGACTTAAATACTAGCTTACTTGATCAGTTTTAGTCAAGTTAGTTTTTACATTGTTAGACTCATGAATATCAGATAACCAAAATAAAAGATAATTTTGACACCAACTTGAAATTGGAATATTACCTTTCATATAACCGTCTTACCATTACAAATTATAACAAAAAGAAAAAAGAACAAAAAAAATTATGAACGAAGAAACATAGTAAACACGACACAAGGGACATGCACCTTAAATACCACTACTAGTGGCAAAAATGCATTACTACGCCACCTTTTTATGGTTAAAGAAAAAAGGGAAAAAAAAACAACTAAATAGATATTAATTATTGTAAAATTGAATCAAACAATGTTTACCGATAGTTGCGGTAGGCTGGGCTGTACATGCAGCTCTCAGCGTATTTCACCAGGTCGTCTGGGCGAGGCAAACGACTTGCCAAACCTTCAAATACAGAAAACATTTTCATTGGACAAATTTACGAATATGGCCTAGAATGCTTTGTATTTCTCAATTTAACAGGGAAGCTTATATTTCCTTGTATTCTCCATGACATACTTGGGTATTTCATAAGCAAACTACATACTTCACTTTTTTTTTTGAGAAAATAAATATAGGAAGTGAACAATACCGAGATCATAAACTTTAGCAGCCACTTTAGCAGCAATATGTGCAGAAATCTTCCTAATATTCTTAAATGGGGGGAAAATTGAACCCTTATCAAAGTTCTCCTGTGTCGCTTGCTCTGCAAGAGCCTCAGCTGTTTTTAAATGGAATGGAATTTTAGTTAGTCGAAAATCTAATACAAAAGAAAGAACCAAAGAAACAAATATACAAAATAAAAATTAATTAATTAAAAAAACATATTCACTAGGTAAGGTTTGTATTATGATATGAAAACAGTCAATGACTTACATGCAGCTAGAAGCATGTCTTCATGTACTCGAATGGCTCCAGAGATGACCAGACCCAGACCAAGACCAGGGAATATATATGCATTATTCGCCTTAAAAAATGGAGTTGTTAAAAGCAATTAGTTGTAATCAATTAAGCATACCTTCATCACAATCTCAGAATGAACAGAATGGTGCCACGCCACTATAGATTAAATGGCAGGAATCTTTAAGTTTTTTCTTTGACTTTTTCTATATAATTTTTCTTTGACCTTATGATAGAAATAACAGAGCTTATAATGTACAGCATAAATTAAACATATTACGGTACCCATATGAATATACTGTATACTATATACATACCTGGCCTGGCACAAAGGTCTTTCCCTCGTAATCCACTGGATCAAAAGGGCTTCCACTAGCAAATATGGCACGGCCCTTCAGAAAGAAGTTGACAAATAGAAATATTCAGTATTCGACTTCACAGTCTGAAAGATATTGCTTCTTAATTATTCAGGATAGCATCTTACCTCACTCCAATTATATGCCTCCTCAGCAGTACACTCAGAATGTGAAGTTGGATTCGACAAGGAAAAGATAACAGGCTTCTGAATTTTGGGAAAAAAGTAAACAATGTTAGCTTTCTGTTATATTTCCAATTAAATCTGATTAACACAAAAAAAATGGAATCATTTATTGATGGTGATGAGCATAAAAAGAGGATTAAAATGCCTCTATTTTGTGCTCCTATAATGCATGCACTTTCTATAAAAGCAATAAAAATCCAAACTTAACTTGAATATAAAAAAAACATTTATTTTCATTTATATCAAATTGCGTAAATATCCATCAACATGGATGATTTCTTTGCAATGTTTCTTTCTCTTGTGATCTTGATTTCCTCTTAAATGAAGAGGAACTTAGTAGTGGCCATAAATAAAATTTGGGCGTAATTAAAATGAGGGCAAGTTAGGGTTATGTAAATCCTCATAACGAAGTACCTTGTTGAAGGAAGCCATGGCTTCAACCACCTCTTTTGTGAAGGTTCGGCCAACGCCTGATGTCCCAATCAACACTGTCGGCTTGATGGACTGACATGTATTTTTGTTATAAGATTAAATTAGAATGCGCGCAAGCATTAGACCATTGTGTGACACCATTCCAATAAGAAATTGTCATCCGTTTTTAGCTTAGATTTGAGTGATATCTTCAGATATAATAAACTTCTTTCACAAGCTGGAGAACGCAATGCATTTGGGATTATATCTTTTGACTAAGGAGAATTTACACAACCTCAAGTCATAATCGTTCTTTATAACTATGTTATGTTTCTTTAATTGCAGCTTAACTTCTTATAACTTTTCAAAATCCATGAAATTAAAAAGAAAATAGACTAATATAATAACCTTCACAATAATATTAGATCAAGCTAATAATATAATTCATGGTAAACGAGATGCATTATTAAATTCTCTGGCTTCAAGTACCTGAACAGCATCAAGCAGAGTGTTAACAGGTTCATGCTCATGGGCCCATGGTTGCTTGAAGTGCTGAAGAGAACCCTTCCTAGACGCGACAATCAAACCCTGATAACATAATTAAAGAATTAATTAAACTATCAATACTTGGTCTTTGACATAATATTGTTTATAAAAAACTAAAACTAAAACAATTGTAAATTCCTGCATGTGGCCTAGTGGCTCAATGGTACGACCCTAGGCTGGCTTCAAAGAGGTCAAGGGTTCAAGCCCCATATGCACCTTTAATTTCACCAAAAGTTGGATGGCAAAAATCTCCCTCTTTCTTCAAAATAATAATAATAATTGCAAATTCCTTACCTTAGAGTCGACCAGCCAAATCTTTTTGCGGCACTCCTCAAGGGGAGCATTTGTCTGGAAATGAAGAAATAAAACTCAGATTAAATAAATCAAATATATTAAAGCTACAGGTAAGTTCTTTTATTCAAAAAATATTATTTCATGAATAATAGTGGGCATGGTTCTGTACCTGCTTTGACATCTCGAGCGCAATAAGCTCTGCAATTCCAGTTCCAGCCTGCGACCAATAACAAACTTTGCAGTGACCATAAATAAATTTTACGCATTATTTAGATAACAAACTAGATAACAAAGTCAACCTCTCCAGCACCAAGGAACAAGAAGGTGTGCTCAGCCAGGGTTCCTTCAACTTGTTTGAGTGCTGCAATCAGACCAGCAAGCACCACTGAAGCTGTCCCCTGAAATGTTCACATAAAAGTACATTTTCTCTTAATTCCAAAGATTCATTGACACACAGTTAGATTTTTCTGGAAGCCTACAAACAGCCTGTTAGCTATGAATTTAATGATATTAGGAAGGAAAGAGAATATTTAAATTCTGACCTGGATGTCATCATTGAAGACAAGATGAGTTTTGCTATATTTTGCAAGAAGGTCAAATGCATTGTGGTTCGCAAAGTCTTCAAACTGAAACCATATAATGAAATCAATGCTACAAATAACAAGATATATATGATATTAAGTTCTTAGTTTATTAAAATCACTGACCTGAATGAGGACCTTCTCTCCATAGTTCTGCTTGACAGCGGACATGAATTCACTTAGGAGTTCATCGTATTCCTAGATAAAAAATCCATTGAATAAATAAGCATTAAAGATAGAGAGTTGCTAGTGTCAAACATATAGGACACGTACACTTGTCCAACGCGATGAAATTTTAATTTTTAAAATTGGAATGACCGATCTAAACCGCTCAAATTGTTCTGTGTTATAAAATCTTCATGGAGACCAAATTTTATATTTTTTCAAATTTTTTTACTATTTTTTTGAAATTTTTCAATATGCTCAATCTAAAAAGTTCTGAACCCTTCAATTTTGAAAATTCGAAAAAAAATAGTTAGAAAATATGAAAAAATATAAAATTTGATTATCAAAGATATTTTAATATAGAGATCATATTGAGCGGTTTGGATCGTCCGTTTGAAATTTTAATGTGCTACGTTTGAATCGTGTTTGACGTCCTATATGTTTGATTCTAGCATTACTCTTAAAGATATGTGAAATACATGACATTATGTCAGATCAGCAATAATGTATCTCAGTGGTATCAAAGTACCTTTCCAGTGGCACGCCTTTGCCTTAAACCGATGTAAAACTCATCATTAAGCAACTTCTCATTGTTAGTTCCCACATCAATTGTGATCGGCAGGCACTACAGAAATAAAGATATGACAAATAACAAAGATCGCAATCAGATTAATTTGAGAATATTCCGAAAAGTAAGAAGAAAACCAATATATATGATGGTAATCTATGTATAAACCTTTCTTAGTTGCCCAGTCTGTAATCTGCTATATCAGAAAGGAGGCTTTACACAAATTTCATTTTGTTGTCACTTCTATTCAAAAGAACTAAGAAAAAGAATCAGATGCTTACAGCAGAAGGGCGGACTCCACCAAGAGCAGTGTACAGGGCAAGCTTTCCAACAGGAATTCCCATCCCCTTTAGAAAACCCATATGATTCATAAGTAAAGGATGAATAAAACACTTAAATAAAAGGAAAAACATGTAGGTTCTCATTGTTTTACCTGGCATCCAAGATCGCCCAGACCAAAATCCGCTCGCCATCTGTCACCACAATGACTTGAATGGTCTTCTCAGGCCAATTCCTCAGAAGGTCCAAAATCTTACCCCTGATATAAAGATTCCCCGAAAGAATTAGTTTATGTACATGAGCAAATAAGCACACCTGATTGCACCAACAGAAGTAAAAGTGCATCCCTAGTATTCAATTCAGCAGCTGGAGATAAATCATAGCATTTGGCAACGCAAATTCAAGCACAAACACATTATACTTCTAAACTAAATCATATTAAAGCATAATAATGCTTCCTTAATTCATAGCATTCAGAGATATCATTCTAGGACATTTTTTTTTCCCTTTTTTGACAAAAAGTGGCACGGTCAGTACCACCCGTTACATTGAATTAAACAAAAATTTTGCTGCAGTGAATGCCAAAAGGCATGAACTCAAAGAAGACATAATAATAAACTACATCAGCAAAATGAAATTCTAGGTTTGGCTTATCTACCTCAGTTCAGCCTCATCAATATGACTAAGTTAAACAAGGGTAAAACCCTAGGTGTAGCTTAACATAATTTGAGGACTATTTAGCAACATAACTCCAACACCAAGCTTGTAGGGGTATCTGGATGGATAAAATAATTTTGTTTAAACTTTTAATTGAATCAATTTTATGCTGATTAAAACTGGTTTGGTTTGGTCTAAAAATTATAGAATTGTTGTGTTTGGTTTAGGTCACTATTTTTATTGAATGGTTTATTCAATCTGCCCAATTTACATTTGTGAAAACAGGGAAAAAAGATGGTTGGACCATTTTTAGTTCTATATTTGAACCAAAACCAGTAGATGAGGCAGAATATTTTGTTACAGGGTCAACATTCGAGAGTATATAACATCTTTTAAAAAACTTGCCTCAATTTCATACTATTTAATATATTCTTGAAATATACAGGTCAATTGAGTAATTGGCCCACACTAGACGAATGGGAAATTTGAGAGAGAGAGAGAACGAGAGAGAGAGAGAGAGAGAGAGAGATGGAGAGATTACTTGTCTTTGAGGCTGATGTACAAGCCCTGGGGGTGGCGAAAGATACTACCGTACTTCTGGCATGCCTCCCCAACAGTGGGGGTGTACACAACTGGCAATAGCTCCTCCACATTGTCTATAAGAACCTTGTAGAAGAGCCTCTCATTTTGGGCCTGAACATTTCATTATTCACAAATTAAGCATAAAGGTACGGCAAGCTGCCAAATTAAGCAAAAAAAAAAGTCATATACTTCATTGTACCTGAAGATCCATCATGGCAATGTAACGATGCAACGGAAGGTTGTATTGACGAAGATTGTTCATGATCTTCCTTTCCTATATACAAAACTCAAATATTCTGACTCTGTAAGATGTCATATTCAACTACAAAACATAAGACTACCATTTACAGCTCTATTCCTTCCATATCCAAAGAGATGCACTAAGTAGCCCTATTTAATCACTAATTTTTACCAAGCAAATGAAAAGAGGATAGAGGAGCATTTGTCGATACTAAAATATGAGGGGTTTTCCTTTTTTTTCTTTGAAAAAAGAAAAGTAAAAAATGTTCATTCTCAGTTGCTTTTCTGTTATTTCTCATCCTACAGAGTACAAAAAATGTTATTGTTTTTCCAAAGGTGTAAATATAATTTGATTATTCTAAGTCATGCATGAAATTTCCTTTAAATTTTTTTTTAAAAAAAGAAGAACAATAGTATGTGCCCTTAACTCTCTGAATTATGTATTGGATTACAAGAAACAAACCTGGAGCTCCTGGTTAACAACAGTCGGAGGGAGGAGGCCACGCAGGTAGTGTGCATCTCTCTCCTTCTCAGAGAAGGCCAGCCCCTTGTTGTGGTGTGGGTCCCGCAATAAATTGTACCCACTAAGATAACATAAGTACAAAAATAATATGTCAGTCAGATACTCACAAAATGATGCAACTGTATAAAAATTGCAATAGACCCGCCTCATTTTTTTTTCAGAAATTCCAGAAAACTTTCATCAACACTTAAACAGTCTCTGAGCTAGACTTCATATGTTCAGAGTTCTGAGTACACGGATCAAACTTTTGTTTGTGCACTTTTGCTGACTGCCAACTGAAACCAATTAATAAAAATGAAGTTAATTGACTGCCTTAAGTCAAAGAAGAATTCACTCACTTTAGACAATTCAGCATGAATTGATATCTGAATCACCCATTTTATTTGAAAATTGAGATATATTCAAAATGAACTTTTCTAAGAATAGCAGAGGTTCATAAATAGAACTCCAGTCAGCATAATCAATTAAGAAAAAGTCGGATTACTACATAAAAGGTCCATTTCTTCTCTCAGGAAAGAAAACCCTACACTATTATTTGTTGCATACCAAAATATAATTTATGGAGCTATGTTTCTGAAATTGTGTTGATAACAGTCGGTCCATATCAAAATATTCAGACATAGTCATGCACAAACATATTTAGTAACTGATGGCCTTGCAATAAAAGAACAAAAAAAGGAATGGATGGCCTTGTAATTTTGTACGGGACAATGCTTTGAAAGCTCAGTTTCATCTTTTTTGCGGGTAAAAATCTCACTTTCGTCCTTACGTTACTGTCGCTTTTTATTAATTTAAGGACCGCAATTCACAAAGAATCATAGTTCCAATTACGCCATCTTCAAATTGCACTAGTAAGAAATTTCCGCACCAAATGGTCGTGAGCAGCTAGTAACAAATACAAAATTATAAAAGAGTGTAAATAAAAAAAATAAAAATAAGAGAGTGTAAATAAATAGATAAATAGGGTGCGAACGTAATTTCTCCAGAAAAAAAAAAGCCAATTCTAGATTTTGAGCGATCAAACCGAAGTTGTCAAGAAAGAGACAAATATTGATAAAACCGAGGATTCAGATACTGTATGTAATCCACGGAGGATGCGTAAACCCGAAAATGGAGGGAAGAAGCCAAATAGTCGTCACGAAAGCATGCAACAGACGTAACGTAACCTCACCGTTGTAGAAAGTACAAAATGACAAAAGTCAGGGACTAGAAAGAAAAAGGACTTGAATATTATTTTCATGCACAAAGAGACAAACCCGAGAGAAACGGACACAAGTTTCTAGGAGAAGTTTAACACTACATTCCACAATATTGTAACAAATACTAGACCCAGACGCAAAATTCCCCCATAAAAAAACAAAATCAACTAAAACTAAACAAAGAACAAAATTCCATGATTCTTTCCTCGCAGAAATTTAAAGAGATCGAATCAAAATTGACCGAGACAAAGTCGTGAAACCGAAACAGGGATGGAATTAAATTAAGAGAGAGAGAGAGAGAGGTAGAATGCCACGTGGCGCCTACCTGGCAACGGACACGGTCCAGGGTGTGACTCCCTGTTCCTCCGTGGCGCGATCTTCTCCGTAGGGATCCTCCTGACCACCTCCGGCGGCTGCCACGTCAGCATCGCTCTTGGTAGAACCCATGTTCCCGTTCCCGTTCCCGTTCCCGTTGGAGTTCTTGTTGGTGTCGATGAGAGCTCCTCCTCTCTTCCCTGCGACGCAACACAGCACTGGTATTCTCACCACTCTTCTCTGGAACAACAAAGCATGGGTCGACGACAATGGCCTTCTCTGTGTCTCACTGCTCTTATAACAAGAGACGGTGGTACCCTTTTTATAGCAATTGAGAAAAAAAAAAAGAAAGAAACGAGTAATCAAGTCAATATCGCAAAGATAGAGAAAGAGTAAAAATAGAGAAGAAAGGGGTGGTGCGAAATGTGAGTGAGATAAAATTGGAGCGGATCGGATCGTTGTATCATGATCTCGGATTTGGGAAATTGGTCGAATTTGAAATTATTGCTATAATTATGAGGTGGGAGGAATGTAGATGTAGATGTAGATGTAAATAGAATCGGAATTGGAATTACCAGAGAAGAAGCGCCTTTGATGGAAAGCATGGCGAAGAGAGAGTTGGTGGGGAAGGAGAGAGAAGAGAAAGAGAGAGTGTGAGAGAGAGAGAGAGATGAAAGGGTTTTTCTCTGCTTCTTTCTGTCTTCTCTCTTTCTCTCTACCTCTCCGTTTCCTCTGAAATTTCGAGTTGGGGAGAGAAGAGAGAGAGAGAAGGGGTTAAATGAGTTTAGGAGGAGGTGGCGGAACACGTGTCGGACAAGTTTTTTATTAGTAAAAATGGAGTGACGTCTTCTCCGGTTTGTGAACAACTGGAGATGATGTTGCTTTGGTTTTGTCGGACTGAACCCTAGTTCGGATTCATCATAAGTAAACACTAAACAAATGTTTGTGTCTTAGTACTTCATCAGCGAGATAAATAAACTCGTGTTTAATTTATATTTATATGTTATAAAAGAGTATGTATAAGCTATGGGCGACTAAGTCGGACTAAATTTCTTGAATGGTAGAAGTAAAATTTAACACTGATTCCCTTTAGATGGTTCCTTGCTTGGTCTAGTATACAACTCTTTTTTTATTCTAGTCTTGCATCAACAGTAAAGCATATAATGGGATTGTTGGTTTTTGCTTGTCATTTTTGATTAATTTTACAACCCAATTGATTTGGTCCAAACAAATTATGCTGCGTATTATGTTAGTTGGAAATAAATGAGTGGTACTAAAATTCAATTCCTCAACTAAATCAATGGTTGGTTTTGACTTAAGAAGTCAAGCTGTCAAGAAGACCATTGTTTTGGGGTGGGTTAATTGCAATTGAGAATTGTCATTGAAATCGTTACAGAAAACATCTCCATTTTATTTTGGGAATGGAGGGAGCAAATGTCCGATGCCTAGAACTAGAATAAAGGACTACATCCTTGCACGCCAAAACTTCAGGTTAGGTTATGGTTGTATAGACTGTAGACTTGGATCACTCGGTATTGTCGGTACTATGGATGTTTGGTGGGACCGTGGTCACAGCAAGAGCTTGCTTACAACTTGTGAAATTGTGACCATGAGCAGTTAATTGCATGGTAAATCATCTCAAAGTGTACCTAAAAGTTTAGAGAATGGAGTAATTTCAACGGTTTGTGTTTAGATGTAGACTTTGGTCGAAATGTGTTTTTACGCGAGATTTCACTTCGTTTTATTTGAGTTGATTTCTCAATTTTTTTTGTTCGATCTAACTATATAAAAACTCTCAAATGACAACAAATCTGTTTATTTTGATCAAAAAATTTCTAATGAAATAAAATGAAGCGTGATATAGTCATCTAGAAAATGATTTGCGCTTTCTATTTTGCAAAATGGTGGAATATTGGGAAAAAGTGAAGTTGGGTCTTCATAACCGATAAAAATTGTCTAAATCATTTTAAACAATTTGCGAGGAATCGTTTTTTGAGAATTTTAAAATTGGCGGTCTCTAGTTTCGCTTTTTTTCAAACTATTTAAAATATATTTGAAGTATTCCATTATGCTGGCACCTAATATTTATTATTAGTTAGGAAAACTAGGAAAAAATATCTTGAATAGAATAATTATTTTTAAACTTGAACGATGGATCAAATGAGATAGATAATATTTTCGATAAGGCTTTAATACCACTGCTTATAAAAGCACTAATTCTAATTCAAAGGCTAAAATAATTAATCCTTTTACACTGTGCATTTTTAGTCATTGATCGTTTAACTCAATGGCTAGATGTTACTGACAGATATAAGTTTATTCACTCTTCACTTCCAATAGAAAAAAAATTATCACTGAATTGATCGTGCACTCATCAGGATATTTATTTGTCGCTAGATTGGTTGTGCATTGTATTTGAAAAGAGAGCATAATACTTGTGAAAAAACTTTCTTAGGATAATAATTATTTTTTTAAATTTTGAAAATAGAGCACATATGTAAATTTTTCCCATCTATAATTTTTCAAATAATTTCATTCATTATGAAATAAATATTTCTATTAAATAATTTTTATCGACATTTTGATTTTTATTTTAGTTGAAGTATAAATACTTTTTTTCAAATTTTTGTTTATCCAACGATGGGTATGTTTGCTAGAATTAGCATAAGATGCCTTCATATGTGGGCAAATAAAGAAACAAAATAATATTAAGTAATAAAAATATGTTGCTTAATCTACCAACCATACAAATAGATACGTTGTTCAATTGTTTCTTTATTAGACGGAAAGCCAAAATATATTGTTGCTTCGTTTGGTGATTGGTATCCAACCACATATCAAATCGATCGAACACAGAAACATGTGTTTACTTGCTAGATCTAGTATGTTAACACATCTTGGATCTGTGTGTTTATAAGCAGTAGAGATATAAATTGGATAACTGATATACTACTTTTTTGTCCTTTAATAAGTATGCCTTTTGTGCCATGCAATATTTGAATCTGTTTCCTAAAGAAACAACACTGGCTATGATCGGAATGAGTTTTTTTTAGGATTGCTCTACGCAATCAAAGTGATTAGGGAGACGTATTGAGGAAACAGCTCTGATACCATGTTGAGTTTTTTAGAGATATTGAACTATTTCATTTTATTCAAACTATCTCAAACTTTACAAATAGATACACAAACCTCTTTTAGTGTACCCTTGGCTCATGTGTAGAGTACCAAACGGTAACTTCCTATAAATAGAAAAAGTGATTTTTTTTCTTTTTTCTAAATTACATCCATTTCTATTTAAATTATTTTTCTAAAATCTATTTATTTTCTCAATATTTTTTTAGTTGGTCGAAAAAATGAGAATTAGTGTAGCGACAAAACAGCTAAAGTCGCAATAAAAAATGATAAAATTCTCTTACTTTGGGCTGGAAAATAAAAAAAAACATCAAAACCACATTCCACAAAAAAAAAATCTCTATCCTTTCTTCTACAGTAAAAAAGCAACAAAACCACATTACAAAAAAAATCTTTGTACACATTTTTCTACAGTAAAAAAAACGTTAATGGAGAATGTACCTATAACTCCAGCTACCCTCTAAAGTCATCCCTTCCTCTTCCTCTTACTCTCGAAATTCTCCTTCCATCTTCTCCTCCGTCTCTTTCCCCAGATGCAACAATCACTTAGCCGCATTACATGCCACTCACTCCCCCACTCTGATTCCGGTGGTTGTGGAAGAAATAAAATGCGGAGAAAGAATCATTGATGTCTTCTCGCACCTCCTGAAAAAGAGAATCGTGTTCGTCACCGACGAAATCGATGACAACACTAGCGCTGTTGTGGTTGTCGAGCTTATATACTTACAGGTGCAGAAGCCATAGGAGCCAATCTACATGTTCATCGACTCCCCCGGTGGTCATCACTGCTGGTTTAGTCATATATGACGTTATGCAGATGATCAACGGTTCGGTCAAGACAATCTGCCTCGGCAAGGCATCTTCCATGGCTTCCCTTTTGCTCACGGTTGGTGAGCCCAGGCATCGCTACTGTTCTCCCAATACCAAGATGATGATTTCATCAGCTTTTAGGTGAGACCGTTGGACAAGCTATTGATATAGTCATTCAATCTCATTTTTGGTTTAGATGAGGGATAAGTTAAAAAAAATTATCAAAAACACACTGAAAGGGCTCCGGATGAGATTGAGAAGTGTATGGGGAGATATTTCTTCATGAATGCTGAGGAGGCAAAGTAATTCGATATAATTGATGACACCTTGAAGCATTACGGTAGTTATTAGGGATAGGGATGAGAATTTTCAGCTTGGAGAAGCTGTTGCAGTTAATTAAAGAAAAATTTGATTAAATGTTATGTCTTATTGTTTTGTATCGAAAAATTTATTTGGTAGAATTTTTTTATAGATGGAACCTAACTGAATGTGTTAAGATGTTTTGAAAGTTTTGTTTCATGAGATGAACTTAACTGAAAGGGTTGTTACGTCTTATAATTTTTTGTAGAAAGTTTTGTTTGATGAGATGAACCTAGCCTAACTAAATGGGTTAAGAACAAAAAAAATAGTAAATTACTTTGAACCAACAGTGACCATTTTGCAACAACAGCATGTTGCATATTTTCTTATTAGGGAGATTTATTGAGAAAACTGTTCTGATAACATGTTGAGTTTTGTGGAGATATTGAACTATTTCATTTTATTCAAATTATCTCAAACTTTACAAATATATACACAAACCTCTTTTGTAGAGAAAGAAATTTTATCGTTACTGATCGGTTCCAAATGTGCTGGGCCAAAATTAAAATCTTAAATACCGATACTAATCTGTTTGCACTATGAATTTGACAATATCTGCTCTATGAATTTAAAACTAACCAATAATAAAATCAGATTTGAAATAAAATGACGAGCCTATACGGTCCTGATTATAATTATTTTTAACACGAAATTTCATTTTATTTCATTAGAATTTTTTTAATCAAAATGAACGAATTTGATGTAATTTGAAATTTTCATATTATTAGATCCAACAACATTTTGAAAAAATCAATTCTAATTAAATAAAATCAAATAAAATCTCACGTAAAAACTATTTTGATCAAAGGCAAAGTCAAATGACGACTGAATACAAAATAGAGATGCGTGAAAATCTTCGCACTACAAATGTAGACAATGAGAAAGTTGGAGTCCAACACAGATGGTCAATGTCTCCGTCGTTATTATAGAGATAACGAATTTAGTTCCCATTGGATGCGAAAAAGGATGAACTCTATCTCATATAGTTGACTATGCCTCTATAAATAAATCATCTTATTTTAAAAAAAAGCACACAATGATCGGATGAAGTCAATGTTGTAATTATTATTTACAAATCAGTCCAATATTACGATGCATGCCATATGCTTTTGACTCTCACTTTTTGAAAATACTTGATAATTGCAAACAATATAATCTTAGTTTAATAGTTAATAAAATTATACAAACGTGGAGGAAAGAGAGACAAAAATCTTTTAGCTGGAGTTCGCCGTCACTACAAGAGAGATGGTCTATTGTAAGATTTTGCTAATTTTTTTAGATAGACTTTTTTTATTAGTGTTGGATTTTGTTCTATTGCTAGATTTAATTGATGCACTAAAATCTAGCAATCTTTTAGCAAGACTTAATTTTCTATTAATAGATACTTAAAAATCTAGCAATTTATTTTTTATAGACTTTTGAATCTTGCAATGTTTAATGTAGCAATTTTTTACTACATCATAAATTAATGCAGCAAAAAATTGCTAAATTAAACATTGCAAGATTCAAAAGTCTATCAAAAATAAATTGTTAGATTTTTAAATACCTATTAATAGAAAATTAAGTCTTGCTAAAAAATTGCTAGACTTTAGTGCATCAATTAAATCTAGCAATAGAACAAGGTCCAACACTAATAAAAAAAAAAAGTCTATATAGAAAATTTAGCAAATCTAGCAATAGACCATGTCTCTTGCATTGCGTGATTTTAAGAGTTTGAATTTGTGCTCGATTTGTTCACAATTCATATAATTAGCCAAAACTTAACATGATGATGTAAAGACAAGCTCGCCTAATCATCCCATTTTTTTTAAAAAAAAACTCACCTAATTATCAGGGCCATAATAATTTGGTCCTCCCCGCTCGCTGAATTTCTTAATAAATTCTTTTGTTATTTCGGTTCTATAATCAAAACAATCAGAGGGCTTACTGTGGAACTACTGATTTAAATTTCTTCATTATGAATAAAAAAATTTCAAAAATAATAATAGGTTTTTCTTTGCAGCAATAAGAAAGTATATATTTGATAATAATAGGTTTTTCCTTTCTCTATATGAGAAAGTCTTCAATCAAAGCGCTTTGACCGGAGTCCCGGTTAAATCCCGTCAGATCTCAATTTTGAAATTTCAAATGACCGATCCAAACCGTCAAATATGATCTCCATATTGAAATCTCCTTACCGACCAAAATTTTCATTTTTTTTGAAATTTTTAAATATTTTTTTCGGATTTTCAAAAATCGTTAATCTAATTTGTTCTGAACCCTACAAAAATTGTTGTTTTTGAAAATCCGAAAAAATACTTAAAAATTAAAAAAACGAAAATTTTGGTTGGCAATGAGATTTCAATATGGAGATCATATTTGACGGTTCGGATCGGTCATTTGAACTTTCAAAATTGAGAACTGACGGAGTTTAACCGGGACTCCGGTCAAAGCGCTTTGATTGAATCATTTCTCTTGTATTTTGAAATATAGATAACTAAAGGAGAAAACAGTCAAATGGTTAATTCTTTAATCCGCAGCAATATTGAAACCGTTATAATTCTTTGATCATACAAAATGATTCTCGTTATATACTTATATTCCTTCTTTTAAATAAAGAACTAATTATTGACAATAAAAATGTGAAACGTTGGGATTTAAGGTAAATGGCTTAACAACAAGTTGTTAAACTTTTAAAACAATTACAAAAGGCATCACAGTGGCGGCCGGTGACATAGAACAGAAATTTATAGTAGGCTAATCTCTCTCAGTGATTGATTCTTGTACAATGCATTCAACATATAGCGAGTTGATTATGACCCACCAGGCGTTCATTTTGCCTGCTACACCATATGCTACAAAAATAACGATTAAATCATCCATCTCTACCCCAAAACCAACCTGAGCATAGGATTACGTACGCGCAATTGTATTTAGCAACCCTTCTTTTGTTGGAACTTGAGTGTTAATTAACATGATTACGTGATAGAGTTGGTTTATATTAATACAAGGGTAATGTACTCCTAATACTATGATTACTTTTTTTTTCAGCAATTTGCATAATGCAACTGTGTTTTTACTTTTATAAATATCAAGTTTAACATAATTGAGGGACAAGGGTGATTAGGTGAGTTACAAAAATTTTCAAGTGCCAAATTTAAAAATAACGACCCAAATCAACATGTAGTAGTAGGATAAATTACTGTCGCGGTTTGATGGTAATAGCAGTTATTTTTTATTATAGTGACTACGAATTAAAACCCAAATACAGTTGTCTTACCTTCTTTATTTTATGGTTTTTACTTAATAATAAATCACGTCAATTTCTAATACATAGTTTAGATCTGTAATGCTACCATAGATCCCAACACATAAACCATATCTCGTAGTACATACGCAAAAAATATACAGTCGATTGGTGGTAACAAAATTTCTGTGGGTTGAGAAAATTGCTTCAAGAAAAATCACCTGTTCTTAATTAAAAGTTGAACATTATTTTTATTATAGCAACTTCAGTTTTAATAAAGCAGAATTCTCTCTTCATATAAAAATCACATAAAGCCAGCCAAATGGAACAGCCGAACAGGATATTCCGCTAGATAAATTTTCTTCTTAAACAGTGTACGATCTAAATCCACCAAGGCTGGCCTCTTAAACAATGTACAATCTGACATTAACAAAAATTATGGTACCTGTTGCATCATAAATTAAATTTATATTTTTTTTTTCATTTTTTGAGTTCCTATTCAAAAGTACTGTCAGAACAACAAAAAAATAAAAACCTTTGGCATGATCTCTTGTTGATTATTTTGAACTCTATACTATATATATATATATTCTATTTTTCTAATTTTTCTTATTATTATTGTTAATAATATACGTATTATTTTTAACAATAACATCCTTAGGAATTTTTATTTTATTTAAATCTAAAAAGCGGCCCCAAAAGCTCTAATTAATCCGATTACTGATGCATTAATTAATGCTGATAGCACTTTCCAGCAACCAGGATGCCAGGCATGTGCATCAAGTGGGCCCGCATGTAAGTGGGGACGCAACTACCTGGTTGTACCCAGGCGCCTGGCGTCATTAAATGATAAAGCTAGATTCATTTTTTCTGTTCCAGATTCATTCTATGATTCCTGTAACAACTCCCTGACTTAATCCCATCAAAGGAAGGAGCCTACTTAAAGTGCTTGTGGGGTTACAGTAAAATCTAGTTACAGAGAATCTGAAATGGTGGAGTTGGATACTCTAAGCATTTTTACACTGCAGTATATATGCAAATGTAGGAAAAGAGTTTCTTATGTGCCAAATGCACTTCCTCCGTTATTCCCCGGGCTCCGTTTGGATGGTATGGAAATAAGTGAAATAAGAAAAGAAATATTGGAAAGTGTTTAATTTTGTGAAGAGTTTGAATTGTTTATAATAAATTTAGAAGTAGGAAGAAGCTATTTACTTATTCCTAAGCTCAAAGAAAAAAAAATATACATCCTCTTTCTACAACCAACTATTATAGGGGCTGTTTGGATTCCCCAAGAAATTTGGGGAATTTCATCTTCCTACCATAAATTTATTATAAACAATCCAAACTCTTCACAAAATTACACACTTCCCAATAAATTTATTCCTAGAAATTACAACTTCTCCAAATTCTAAGCGATCCAAACGGCCCCATAAGAAAGTTCTTGCGTGGTACTTTTTTTTTTAAATATATATGAGTGGAAAATGTATCTAATATGTTGAGAAAGCCTCCAATTAAAGTGCTTTGACCGGAGTCCCGGTTAAATCCCGTCAGATCTCAATTTTGAAAATTTAAATGACCGATCCAAACCGTTCAATATGATCTCCATATTGAAATCTCCTTGCACACTAATTTTTATATTTTTTTTGAAATTTTTAAGTATTTTTTTCGGATTTTAAAAAATCGTTAATCTAATTTGTTCTGAACCCTACAAAAATTGTTGTTTTTAAAAATTCGAAAAAAAATCTTAAAAATTTCAAAAAAAATAAAAAAATTGGTCTGCAAGGAGATTTCAATATGGAGATCATATTTGACGGTTTGGATCGATCATTTGAACTTTCAATATTGAGATCTGACGGGATTTAACCGGGACTCCGGTCAAAGCGCTTTGATTGAATCCTTCCTCCTAATATGTTTAAGAAATAATAATTTTTAAAACATATATATAAATTTTTTAAAGGATTTAGCAAGAGAGGAATTGAAAATAAGGAAGATGGAAAGGTTTCACTTTATTACACCCACACCCAAGAGTGGAACAAATCCAATATCATTCAATTGAAACACTTCTTCCGACTATCATTTCTAAAGAATAGTTACTTCATCTTTCCCACATTCACATATGTTCCAAATGTGTTCGGCGTTTATTCACTCACAATTCAACTCTATTTGATATTATTGTGACTTTTTTTTAACATAATATTATTGTGACGTTTTATACAACCATCATTTCTAAAGAATAGTTACTTCCTCTTCCTCATATTACGCACATATTCCAATTGAGCTAGTTAGGCGTCTAGTCAATCAATGCCGTTGTCTTTAAATTATCGAAACACATCTTCCAATTATCATTTCTAAAGAATACTTACTCCATCTCCCAAGTGAAAATCAAAAGAGTCAGGCTTGATTTCAAAGAACCGGATTTAACGGGTTTGGCATAAGGGTCAGATTGGACCGGGTTCAATGAAGGATCTAAAAAAGACCGAGTTTGATAGATTTCTTTTCTATGAATAGATAGCCCAGACCTCTGAAAACTCAGTCCTTCTAAGTCCTTGGTCTTTTAAATGGTCGAGCTTAAAGATTCAAAGAACTCAAAGGATTACATATGATATAATTTGATATTTTTCTCATGATTTCATAGTAAATTTTTTTTATATTGCATAAATATTCATGGTAAGTAAACGGATATATTTGTCGAGTAAATTTTATGTTCACTTAAATTATTATTTGGTCAACACAAAAGATATAGCAATTTTTTATATCGAATGCCAATATTTACAATAACTCATATGCCAATTAGTACGTCAATATCTCATAATTATGCTAGTTTTCAACTTAATAATTGTCAAATTTTCTAAAATGTATATAAGTATCACGGCGCATATTTGAATATATAGTCTATGTACCCAAGCACCCAACATACCATTCTAAATATGTAGATGTTAAAGGTAAGATTTAATTTGATACATATTATAAATTTTAGTAATTAAAATAATATAAGACCTGGAATTTATACATCTTTTTATTCTATTAACTAATATTGAACCGGCCCTTTCAAATAGATCGGGTTGGATTGGACTGGACCAGCTAGTCCTTTGATACCCGTGCCATCAAAATCAATCTTAGTCAAAAATTAAATCTAGCTCTTTTAAGTCCTAGTCCGTTGTAATAAATATTTTAAAAGACCGGTCTGATACGAGTTTAAAGATGGTCTTCTGAAAAACGGACCAAGGACCAAGAACTTTTGGCATATCACTACATCTCCCTCCAATTCCGCACATATTCCAATTGTGGTGGAGCTCTATTCGCTCCATTCTACTCTCTTTAATCATCATGTGAAACACTTCTTACAACCATCATTTTTGAAGATGTGTTTCAGACTATTTGGAGTACAACTTCATTCTTCAAACATAAAATAACGATGAATATAAATTAACTATATGATGGACTGAAATTTTAAACTAAATTTGATTTCTAATCAATCATGGCCGTATATAAATTTAATTGAACCATTTGAATTTAAATCAGATTAAAAATATATTTCAACCACCACAAAAATTTACTAATTTATCATGAAATAATATTATTTTACTAATTTATTGAAAGTTTAAATAACAACTTTTCAAATTAGCACTTACTAATTCTTTATTGTAAAATTACGCGGCACCACTCTCTCCGAATAACAAAGCAAATTACAGCTCTCCCCCTTGATATTTAATGCTAGTAAATAGGATGCCTTTGAAGTAATCACCTTGTACACTGTTTTCTAAATTACTCATTATTTTTATGAATGAGTTTATGGTTTTGAGTTCCCAACCAACAGTTGCAACCTAGGTAAGACGCATAAGACAACTGGATACAGACTAACATCGATAGCTCCAGTTTTTAGATCGTAGTGCTTCAAACAGTCTCAACTCGGATTAAACTCGGGGCCGTTGTGACTTGTGAGTGGGATCCACGTCAACTTTGTTTCTCTCCAGTCTCCACTTGATCAACCCCAGTTTTGTCCTTTTTGTTTCTCAACTGGAGAGGATTCGACAGGGCAGCGTTACTTCCGATGAAGGAGCGAATTGAGAAATCCGGTCGCCGCATGCACACGGTTTTTTAATTTTTATTACTCTTTTACTTCTACTAATTGTACCTACCGTGCCAACGGTCCAAGCGACTAGTCACGGAATTTTTTGTGTATCGAATTACGTTCAAACTTCAAAATATTTAGCGTTGAAATGCACAACTTCGGAAAGTTTGATCACCGTTATCAAAATTTGTTTTTAGATGCATAAATTGATAAATATACTGTAAAAGTTCCAATTCACAAAAAAATATATAATAAAACATTACCGGACCCAAATAATTATTACTTACCATGAGTTTAGCTACGGTGAGTCGCGACTCATGGACCCTCCGGTGAGTCGCGACCAATACTCCTAGATCTAGATCAAAATGACCGATCCAAACCGTCAAATATGATCACCCTATTGAAATCTCCATGTAGACCAAATTTTTCATTTTTTCGAAATTTTGAAGCATTTTTTTGAAATTTTAGAAAATCGTTAATCTAATTGGTTCTGAACCATTAAAAAACATGAGTTTTTAAAAATCCGAAAAAAATATTTAAAAATTTTGAAAAAATAAAAAATTTGGTTTTCACGGAGATTTCAATAAGGAGATCATATTTGACGGTTTGAATCGGTCATTTTGATCTAGATCTAGAAGTATTGGTCGCGACTCACCGGAGGGTCCGTGAGTCGCGACTCACCATAGCTAAACTCTACTTACCATACCGTTTTTGTTTTTGTTTTTATGTTTTATTTTTTGAGGAAACATTGTGGGACCCATATGGGGAGTTGGGGACTGCATCTCTGGAGGGGGCCTAGCCAGAAATAATGCAAGAGATTCTACGTATCTAAAAGGGTTCAAGATGCGTCGAATTATTATTATTTAAAAAAAAATCATTTGCTGGAGGTAATATTAAGGTTAATTGGTACAGTGCATAGAAACGGATTAGTAACGGATCAGATTAAAATAATATTTTTACTTGGTTTGAAATTCGGTCGGATGATATCTTACGAATAACTTAATTGATCAGCTTTTTCTTAAAAAAAGTAAAATTTATACTTTGTTGATCACACACGGATACGATCATTGATATTCGGCATGTGTCAAAATTTAAACTAAATAAATCAATATGCTTAGTAGATATTGGTCCGAAATAAATAATTGACAGATATAAATTTCGATGCGAATTCGAATGAACAACTTGCAAATATTCAAGTATAATAAAAATATATATATTACCATAATGAAATAAAAAATTAATAACTGACCTGCATATAATATTTAATATTATATATATAGAGAGAGAAAGTTTAATATGCACTATATTGCATAGGGCACTTCGTGCACCACGAACTTTTTGGGGGGTATTTTTGTAAATTGACAAATCTAATTTAACCAATCTAATCTACATATTGAAATCTCATAGAAAACCAAATTTTACAATTTTTTAGATTTTATTACTAATTTTTTCGAATTTTTTAAAACATGTCATTTTTGGAAAATTGTAAATAGTACAACATTCCAAAAATGACATGTTTTAAAAAATTAAAAAAGTAATAAAATCTCAAAAATTGTAAATTTTGGTTTGGTATGAGATTTCAATATGTAGATTAGATTGGTTAAATTAGATTTGTCGATTTATAAAAATATTCCCGAAAAAGTCCGTGGTGCACGGAATGCTCTATGCACTATGGTGCATATTAAACTTTTTCTCTCTATATATATATATGTATATAAAAGAATTTTTTTGAAGAAATATATATATAAGAATTATGTATCTGTGGACAAATTTGAAAAAAAAGAAACACAAAACATAAAATCTGCATAAAGTTAACGCTACCAATTAAACCATAAACTTATAATATATATACTAGACTTCCTTTGTTTCTGTTATTTTAAATTACGATCCTTCAAAATTCAAATATCTATCTTTTAAGGAGCCGCAAATGACATGTATCCGCATCATTCAAATATCTATCTTCAAAATTCAAATATCTATCTTTACCTCCGGAACGTTCGGTGACTACGGTGGCGAAAATCAAATATTAACAAGGGTTTTTTTTTTGACGGGACAAGATCAGAAATTCAAAGATATTGCCAAATTTCTCGTATTAAAAAACTAAAATACAATCAAGAGTAGGTCTGTCAATATTCCGTTCCGCTCTAGTGTTCCGTTCCGTTCCGCTCTAGTGTTCCGTTCCATTCCGTCCGAACGGAACGTTAAATGAAACAGAAAATCAATTCTGTTTCTGAAAACGGAACGAAAACGAAAATGAAGAAAACGAACAGAACGTAAACGGAACACGGAAATGAACAGAAACGGGCTGAAATCAATAGAAAATAGAGGACGGAACGTTAAACGGAACGAAAATCTGTTCCGTTTGACGAAACGGAACGGAAACGAAAGCGGCCATTTCCGTGTTCTGTTTTCACGTTTGACAGACCTAATTTTGAGTAGGAAGTACGACTCTTATTATTCTTTTTGCAAAAATACGCCGGGATAGATCTCACCTTACACTCATGCTAGCCTGCTAGGTCCATTCTCAGCTTGGACCGGATGGGTGGAGTGTCGGATCGGATGGGTTTGGGTGGGCCTAGGGGTGCCTAACGTGGTTAACGATCACGGTTTCGTCTCGTTCCGTTATCTTGCCACTTAAAAACGGTATGAAATCGGTATGCCGTTTACCGTTCTGTTTATTAAACGAAATAGATTTCTGTGCCATCAACCGTTCCACTTTAGAAATTACACATAAGACGGTTTGAAATGGGATTGAAACGGTCGAAACGGCATAACCAACTGTGCCACATACCGTTTCGTTTAGAAAACAGTATAAAATTTCATGCCACAAACCGTTCCGTTTAATATAAACGAAACGGCATAACGTGAAAAACTGTGCCGTTGACACCCCTAGGTGGGGCCTGATAGACCATCTACATCGCTGTTTAATGTCTATACTATATGAAATAACAGAAAGAATAAGGTTTTGTTTGTAAACTTTTATACTTGCACCAAATTCGTATTTGAACTCTACGAAGAAAAAAAAAATCTAAATTAGTCATCTAAAAGATGATGAATAAAACTAATTAACTTTATTATTTAGAAAAAATAGAGGACAGAAAGAGTTTTAAATGCCTCCACATATCTCCACTTTTAAGTTCTCAGTAATAAAAGTTTAAACAAGAAAAGTAACTATATGTGATTTATATTACTTTCCTACATGCATATTTTATAAAGAAAATTATGACCTTTCAACTTTTTTTAAAAAAAAAAAACAAACAGCTTGAAATATGGACGTCCACATATTGTTTACATCATCAATTAATTCATTTAACAAGCTCATGGTGGTTAACAAAACGACATTGACATGTCGCAAACATTAAAAGCTAGTCGAAAAAATAAAGTAGATCATATCTTTTGGCTTTGTTTCAATATTTAAATGTTAGATTTCAAGTCATCAAAGTTCTGTACATAGGAACACCAAATGCGAACGCAATTTGGACCCTTATTTGAAAAAAAAAAAATTGTAACTAAATTACGCAAGTGAAATTGTAAGTACCAATTTGATCTTCATAACAAAATATAAAAAACCAATCGTATAAACTAATTCACAATTAATCACTGCATAATTATATTAAAAAAAACAGAGGAATGTGTGCCGAAAGCAGTTGCTACTTGCTAATTCCAAACTTCTTTTGTTGGAGAAGAAGCTAAGCGCGTGGCTGTATAGTGGCCTTGAGTTGTGGCAGGGACAGGTACAGCTTCTTGCTAAGAATAAAAGGATTTGATAATTGATGGGGTCGGAGGTACCATGCATTAAACTGGGGGAGGTTTATTGGTGCTTGGTGCTCCAGCAATCATCTCATGCTTCTCTTTTAATTCTCCACGTTTACTTACCTTTCTTATTCATTAATTTTAATAACATATAACATTCTCTAAACTTTTCCTTAGCTTGTGAGCCCCTCAATAATTTCATATTACATACTAACATGCAACTGATCAATAGCTACTCGGTTGATTTTATGAGGCACTTGTAAACATTCTTCGTTACTATGCCTCCGTTTGGATGCGTTGAGAAGAAGTAGGAAGAAGGAAGAAGGGAAGAAAAAAAAATTATAAATAATCTAAATTCTTCACAAAGTTACACACTTTCCAATACTTCTTCCCTGCTTCTAACAAGAAACAGAATATGGAGCAATATTTTTATTGATTTTCTCTCTGTATTTTTACAAAAGACATTACATAGCTATATACTTACATACAAAAACAGCATATAATCTTTCTACATCTTTCTATATGTTGAAATAAATCTTTCTAAATATCCTAAATTGTTTGATATCTTTAGCTAATCTTGTCCCTCAAGTTATTTCCGTAATACTCCCCCTCAAGTTGAGCATGAAGGTTCAGAATGACCAACTTGCCAAGTAGATAGTGAAACTGCCGCTTGCCAAGAGCCTTCGTGAAGATGTCAGCTAGCTGTTCATTGGTGCGGACGTGAGAAGCAATGATGCACCCAGCCTGAATCTGATCCCGCACGAAATGACAATCAATCTCAATGTGTTTTGTTCTCTCATGAAAAACCGGATTTGCTGCTATGTGAAGAGCAGCTTGACTATCACACATGAGTTTCATTGGTTGAGCGTGTGAAACTCCAAGGGATTGAAGAAGTGCTTTGAGCCAGGTCAATTCACAAGCTGTAGTAGCCATTGACCTGTATTCTGCCTCAGCTGAAGACCGAGACACGGTATGCTGCTTTTTAGTTTTCCACGAAATAAGAGATGTGCCCAGCATCACAAAATATCCGGTCAAAGACCGTCTAGTTAATGGACATGTTGCCCAATCTGAATCACGATATCCATACAAAGTCAGATCGCTATTTGCACTCAATAGAATCCCTTGTCCCGGACTTCCTTTCAAATAACGCATGACACGAATGGCTGCATCATAATGAACATCAAGGGGTGCATGCATGAATTGTGCCAGTATATGTACCGAGTAGCACAGATCAGGACGAGTAATTGTAAGATAAATCAACCGTCCAATAAGACGCCTATGGCGCTCAGGATCCTCCATAGATTTTCCAGATGCAATTGACAAATTGTGATTTTGCTCAATGGGAAAAGCCGCAGGTTTTCCACCTAAAAGTCCACACTCAGCCACAATATCCAAAGTATATTTCCTCTGACACAAGTAAAGGCCTGTCGGGTTTCGTGCTATCTCAATACCAAGGAAATACTTGAGTGCACCCAGATCCTTCATATAAAAAGTGCGACTCAAATACTGCTTGAACTGCACTATAGCTTCTGAATTATTTCCTGCTATGACCAAGTCATCGACATATACTAAGATAGCAAGAAATACATCTCCCTTCTTCATTGTAAACAAAGAATAATCAGCATATGACTGAGTAAACCCATATACCTGCAGTGCTTCCGTGAGTTTAGAGAACCACATCCGGGGTGCTTGACGCAAACCATAAAGAGATTTTCGGAGCCTGCACACTTTCCCGGGATATTTTGAAGCAAAACCAGGTGGCAAGCGCATATATACCTCCTCATGCAGATCACCATGCAAGAATGCATTATGCACATCCATTTGATGCAATTCCCAATCTTTTGCTACTGCTACAGCCAAGAAGGTGAGGACACTGACCATCTTTGCAACCGGAGCAAACGTCTCTTTAAAATTAATCCCTTCAACTTGTCGGTTCCCCAGCACAACTAGTCGAGCCTTGTATCTTTCCACTGACCCGTCTGAGTTGTACTTGATGCGATACACCCACTTGCATCCTATTGCCTTTTTGTTAGAAGGCAGATCTTCAATGGACCAGGTGTTATTCCGCTCTAGTGCCTCAATCTCAGTTTGCATTGCTTTTCTCCAGTTATTGTCCTTCATGGCTTCTCCAAAGTGTTCGGGTTCCTTCTTCGCTGTTACTGCAGCTAAGAACTTTCTATGTGCAAGTGAAAATTTGTCACAATTTACATAATGAGCTATAGGATAAGGAGTACCTGAGGTAGCTGCTGATGTGGGGTGAGCATAAGATGGGTCACATTTTGCAGTGTAGCAAATGTAGTCTTGTAGACGGACAGGAGGATGGCGAGATCGTCTTGGTGCAACCTGTTCAGATGCGGGTGCACTTTGACTTGATGCAGGAGCACTCTCACCGGACGATGCGGGTGCACTCTAACCCGATGCGGGTGCACTCTCACCGGACAATGCGGGTGCACTCAGACTCGAAATAGGTGCACTTTGATCATTTGTAGATTCGGAATCATAAAAAACATGACTACTCCCCCTTGCTTCCACACGCTCACTATCCAGCAAATATTCAGCTGTTCTCCTATTATTTGCAAGCTGTATAAAAACTGCATCATCACTTTGACCCACTCTGGGTGCATTCTGACCTGAGAGACCCGATGCGGGTGCATTCTCAGATGCCATCTCAGAAAAAGGATACACGTCCTCACAAAAAACAACATCCCGAGAAATGATAAATTCTTGGGTTTCTAGATCAAACACCTTCCATCCCTTCTTCCCATACGGGTATCCAACAAATGCGCATTTTCTACTTCTACTTTCAAATTTATCAGAAGTGCGCGATTTAATGTAGCACAAGCATCCAAAGTTTCGCACGGCTGCATATGAAGGTGCCTTGCCGAACAACAGCTCATAAGGGGTTTTATTTGACAGCACTTGAGTGGGTGTCCGGTTGATCAAATAGGCAGCATATAGAACACATTCTCCCCAAAACTCAAGTGGTAAATTGGCTTGAAACCGCAATGCTCTAGCTACATTGAGAATATGACGATGTTTCCTTTCCACTCTACTATTCTGTTGAGGTGTAAAAACACAGGATGTTTGGTGCAAAATTCCAAATTCAGCATAGAATTGCTTCATGTGGTGCGATTGAAATTCCAACCCATTATCACTTCTAATACATTTAACAGTTACTCCAAACTGTGTTTGAACCATTTTACAAAAAGATTTTAACAAGTGACCTGTCTCACTCTTTTCAGCCATCAAATAAACCCACACTGCACGTGTATGATCATCCACAATAGTTAGAAAATAGTGTGCACCACAATGGGAACCAACACGATATGGTCCCCAAATATCACAGTGTATAAGATCAAAAGAATGAGATGCTTTATTCAAACTATCAGGAAAAACATCTCGAGTTTGCTTAGCTTTCATACAAATCTCACAAACATCTTTAGAAATATTATTATTATTAAATCCAGCCAAGAGTAAAGTTATCTGTCTAGAAGGATGTCCCATGCGTTGATGCCATAAGTCATAAGGTCCTTTTCGACTCACATGAAAAGCTTTTCCAGATGCACCCCGATGGTAATAGTAGACCCCATCTTTTTGCTCACCCACACCAATCAGCATCCTCGTACTGTGGTCCTGAATAAGACAAAGCTCATTAGTAAATGTAACAAGACAATTTTTGGTGGTGACTAACTTGCTAATAGAAATAAGGTTGCATTCCAAGCTAGGAACATATAAAACCCTTTCAAGAACAAAACCTTCACTCAAGACAACATCCCCTTCGTGTTGTGCCACTGTTTGCTCTCCATTTGGAAGTCCAACAGCTGTGGGATTTATAGTACAAATATTATGAAGGCAAGCAAAATCGCCTGTCATGTGATGGGATGCTCCACTATCGAGTATCCAATCCAACTCTGGTTTCTTACCACTGAACTTTTCATTAGATGCACCTTCATTGGATGCACCTGCATCAGACTTAGCTATAATAGCTATGATTTGTTGAACCTGGTAATCAGAAAGACCAGGTATTGAGACTGCACTCGATGCGTTTGCACCGGATGCGCCTGCACTCGATGCGCCTGCACCAGATGCGCCTGCACTATGAACTGCATTTGCATCGGCATGTACACGACCTCTTCCACCTTCTCCACCGCTTCGTCCTTCACGACTTCCACTGCGAACTCGACCCCAGGCTCCCGTCAACACGCAGGAGTTAATCATGGTTCCAGGGTTATCCGACGAGTAAATAAAAAAAGGAGACGATCCATCAATAAGTTTGGATGAAGTCACCGATCCTTCGGCACCTATGCCCCTGCCATCACCATTGCCGTCGCCTGCCATGAGATCTCCGTGCGTTAGGGGTCTGATACCATAACAAGAAACAAAATATGGAGCAATGTTTTTATTGATTTTCTCTCTGTATTTTTACAAAAGACATTACATAGCTATATACTTACATACAAAAACAACATATAATCTTTCTACATCTTTCTATATGTTGAAATAAATCTTTCTAAATATCCTAAATTGTTTGATATCTTTAGCTAATCTTGTCCCTCAAGTTATTTCCGTAATAGCTTTCCTTCTTCCCACACCTATCCAAAGCCTGTAGGATGAAACTGAGAAACCTTACAAACTTGATCAATTTAAATTGTATGAATCGAAATTTCACAGAACTAATGGAAGCTTGTATATCACTATATATATAAAAAAAAAGTGATTTACCTCATGTAAAAAATACATGCATGGTAAAATTACCAAAAAAAAAAATGATAATTGTATAGTTTAAATTAGAACATGCTTAATCTAATTAACCTTTAAAATTCTTCTTACTCACAATTCACAAATGTGAGACTAATTATTTTGTTTCTTTTTTTTGGGGCAAGTGAAATGGTATGATCCAATCAGATTGTGGTCGGAATAACCTCTAAAGTGCTTTTGAAATGATCCTAATTGAACCAAGGACACAAAATTGAAAATCTCATTGGCCGGCCCCACGAAATATTCCAAAAAGAGAAAGCAATGGATAAACAAATTTTGGCTAGATAATAACATTAAACTACAAGAATCTAATTAAATCTCAAACAATTTGAACCTCAATCAGATTGGATGGAGATGATTGCATTAATAAGAAAGGTGACCCAGCCTGAGCTGTCGTAAACTAGAAAACGATCTGTTAAGCTATGTTTGGATCGATAAAAAAAAAACCCTCAATATTAGCGGGTATTCCGAAACATTATAGCATTTAGATGAATACGCCTTCTAAGTTCCATGTCTGAGTCCGTTTTGTACTGTTTTTACCATAAACCGGGCAAGGATTTTTTTTTAAAAATAATTTTGTTCGATTCAAAATCCGATGGAAGGTTCTTATAGTCATTAAATTTTTGTAACAATATAGTTAGAAAACTTAACTCCATCTTATATTAAAAGAAATACTTTAGTATAATACATTAATACTCTCATTAATCCAACTCTTGATCTAACGAACCAATGACCGTGACATAAAAAACTAATATATTCAAACACGTATATGTGTTTCTAATTTCCAGCTCTATTTTAAATTAACAAAATACAAAAGGAAGTTGATCGTACTCGAGTTTTGATTTATCGAGCCATTTCACAGATCGTTATAATTTATAAACTATTTTTAATAACCATCGAAGGTCTTGATTTCGTATTTTAAGGGCTCAATTGTTAACATTTCTAGTCAAAAAATTCCAAGAATTACTTTTTCGAAATAGTCAAGAAAAACACTTTAAAACGTTTTGAAGTCTTTTACACAGTTATTAAAAATAAAACATCCGTGTCTCCTAATCAAGATCTTATATAGACATAATCTTAACCACCGTGATCAGCACAATTAAAAGATTGGCCACTCTAAAATCGTAGTAAACGATTTAAATGTGACACGCAAAGGAAATTTTGAAGTCAAAATATAAACAGGACTCAGTCACTAAGCTCCTAGCTGGCAATATATTTGCTATTCAAACTTAGCGCGCCACGTCATCAAATCTAGTGTAGATAAAAAGTTGGTACATTTTAGGACCCAAGTTATTGTAATGCTATGCTATGCACTTCCGGGTAATGCATTTGGACTATAACTTAGAAGGTTGCATCTGAGGAAGGTCATATATAAACACATGCCTTTCTTGACCCTTTGTATTTAGACACTTTAGTTCACAGAATTGGTTATAAAAAAAAATGAGGCGACGTGACAACGTCAGAAAATTGATAATTTTTTTTGGTAGTAGAAAGTTGACAAGTTTGACTTTTGACCACCGTAGACATTGGGTTTCAAACGCCTCAAGAAAGTTCAATGAATTGAAAATTTGAATTCCATTGTGCTTTCTGGTCTGCTGGAATTTTTAAAATTACTACAAGAAGGCAAACAAAGCGTTGATTTTTTTTTTTTTGAGGTAAAGGCCCGTAGGCACAAAATATTACTAATAAAAATCTTACAACAAAAATTACATAAACATATACACTTTTTTTAGTCTATGGCAACACAGTATCAATCCAAACATTTTAACCTATTAATACATACCTTAAAAGACAAAACAAATAAACTATAATTACAACACATAATTGTTGGAAAATTAAAATAAAATAAAAAGAACTAAAATGAAGATTCGAAAGACTTCCAACATGAAATATCTCCTTCTTCATAGGCTTCTTGTTCTTCGTAGGCATGAAATGAGGATAGTCATTTCGTGGTTGTTAAGAAACTTGAAAAACAACCACTAAAAACTATAATATAATCATGAACGATATATTTATTAAACCGTTCATTAAAAAAAACAAAAGGTTGATTTACTTAATGGGGATTGGAGATATATCAACAGGGAAGTCATTAAAGAAAATCACATTACAGCCGATTTGTACACCCAGGCAGAAGGACAAAAATTGTTGTTCAAAAAAAAAAAAAACCCCTCAAAGGCACCTACATCTAAAAAAAAGTTAATTATACTACATAAGTTGGGGAGTATTGATGTCTGAAATAATAAAAAGCAAATGTTTGGTATTTATTAAATAACCAAACAAAGATAAATGTTTCTACATGCAACAGCTCAAGAAAGTTATTAGTTTCCAGTTTCAACTTCTCTATTCCATAATGAGCACATTATTATTATCCCTTGTTCAGTTGTTCCATACAATCACTAAGGGCCGTTTGGATCGCTTAGGAATTTGAGGAATTTGGGAAATTTTTTATTTCTAGGCATAAATTTATTGGGAAGTGTGTAACTTTGTGAAGAGTTTGAATTGTTTATAATAAATTTGGATGTAGAAATTTGAAATTCCCCAAATTCCTTGTGTATCCAAACGGCCCCTAAAAGATATATTTTTCTGAGGCAGTGGGCCTAATTGCATGTTTACAAATGGATTCACTCAGCCCAATTCATGACCCAAATTTATTTCCCCCTCTGCTATACAGTATTTAAACCGGACACAAAATACATACATTACATGATTTACATCTATTTTCTTTTTCTCTCGGAAGCGATGTGACCAGTAAAATGCATAGGTCCTTTCACTAATTATTAACTTCCATCATGGTCAATCTTTAACAACCACCAAGTTTGGTACCTTACTTTAGGTAAAACGGGAGTTGATTAAGACACGTAAAGACTTAGCCTGGGTTGGGTACTTAGGTTCGGTGGTCTGAAAGCACACTTTATTTCTTTCAGCCACATATTCTATATAACAACCCCCACAATAAGCATGCCACACTTTTTTTTATAATCCTTTATTATTTCAAATGAAATATTGCTCCACAATTTTTGCACAATGTTATATTCTTTTCTTCAACATAAGCCCAAAAAACTTTGATTCTAAGGGGCAATTTTGCAATTCAGGCACCACACAAAGATTTATGCTTAGACCTAGACCAATGTTTCGAATATTTTCATTCCGTTTAGTCCAAATGAAACGTTAAATGAAAGAAAAATAAGTATTGTTTCTGAAAATAGAATGTTAAGCGAAATAAAATCTGTAAACGTTACTGAAGCAGAACAAAAACGGAATATAAAAATAGACTGAAATTAATGGGAAATGAAGGATGGAATGTTAAACGAAACAGAAAACTGTTTCGTTTGACGAAACGGAATGGAAACGGAAGATATTTTTGTTTCGTTGTTTGGAACATAATGAAAACAAAATTGACATGTTCCGTGAATGTTTCGCTCTTTTGGCACCCCTACTTAGACCCTTCACATATAAATTTTTTCATAAAGGTATTTAATTGAAAATATACCAGCAACAGTTAATTTCAACATAGGTATATCAGCACGATCAGAAAGCTTTCCACTTAGTAAAATATCTAGCCGTAGCCATTTTGGTTGTAAAATATCGTATGTCCATCAATCATAAGATTGGAATTTTATTATTTTTTTCTTGAAATTAGTAGAGAATTTCTCTACCTATTTTTTATTAAAGAAAAGCCCACTAACCTCAATCCAGAATACTAACAGGCCCAAATTTATTTCCGTAAATTCAAACCGGTCCACCTCCGGTGCTTTCACATTCTTAGGATCCAATGTGACTGGTAAAACGAAGGACACCTGGTAATAAGGGGTAAATCCGTACAAGTTTCTTGAGAATAAAACTTGGGTTTATAAAATAATAAATTCTAATTAGCAGATATATACGTAGAAAATAAACCATACCTGCGCAAGTTTATACTTTGACACATTAGTCTGGTTCAGGAATCAGGAGCGATATATTAATCTGAACCGTTAACGACTCCCAACATAATTTCTCATTCAAGCTCCAACCACAGAGAATCCGAACATATCAGATTCACAAGCAATCCCGAAATTCTCCTCTTGCCCAATCCCACTATTCCGGCCATGTTCATCCTGATCTCGCTCTTTCAGAGAACTTTTTTGATTGATGGCCGTAGCCTCACACTCACACACACTCAACCAGCTTGAAGCTGGGATCTAACTCATGCCCTCTTATTTGAGAAGCATATGCCACTACCAACTGTTCTAGACAGCGGTGGCTCTTTCAGAGAACTCAAAAACCTTAAACTAAACTAAAAATAAATAAACCATAATAATTATTTGGGTGATTTAGGTTTATGCCACTAACAAAATTAGAAATTTGAGATATGCCATCACTAAATAACAAATTATTTTTATGCCATCACTAAATTATAAAATTAGTTTTATGCCACCAGATAATTAATATGACCATTACGCCCTTTTAAATATGCCACTATAAAATATTAAAATTAGAAATATGTCACTATAAAATATTAAAATTAAAAATATGTCACTGCAAAAAAATGATTCGCTTTATGCCACTGTTAAATAATGAAAATCGGAGTTATGCCACTATAAATTGCAAACAATTGATAATGTGTCATTTGAATCTTTAATTTCATCAAAATATTTACGTTAGTCTCAAAATTATATTTGCAAAAAATGAGATCATGGAACCAGTTATCATGAGTATTCGGGGAAAAAAATAATAAACGAAACATAATCTGATTATTCATGAGCATAACATTTATTATAAAAAAAATAATATGATATTATGACGTAGTGATATAAATCTGATTATTTGATTATCCTAAGTTTCCAAAAAAATTTGATCTCATAAAATCTATTCCATTGCAGGGGGTTTGCTTTTTTCCTTTCGTCATTTTTCTTTTCTTTTATTTCGTTGATGACTTACATCTTTAAGGGCAATTTGGGTATTTTAAAAACTTAGAATGACATATTTAAAATTAGAGTGGCATATCTCTAATTTAAGAAGAAATTTATGGCATTAAATTAATTTTGACCATTTTATAGTGGCATAAAACTAATTTGTATTTTAAGAATGGCATTTCTCTAATTGTTAAGCATATATCTAATTATTCCTAATTATTTATTCGCATATGCCTACTCAGAACACACTCTCTCCTCTCCACTTGTTACTTGTTCCTTCCAAGTTCCAACAATGGCGCGCGACGATCTCTTCGTCTCCTCCCAATCACCCCATCAACGGACCTTCGACGGCGTCCCATTCCCCGCCGTTCTCAGCCCCAACCCAGCCGCGCCGATCCATACCATCACTCAATTCGAAGATGCAATCCAGGCCGAGAAGGCGAGCCTCGAGTCGTTGATCAAGTCGAGCGGCGCCGTGCTCTTTCGGGGATTCCCTGTGCACACCGCGGCTGATTTCAATCAGACTGTGGAGGCGTTCGGGTATGAGGAGCTGCCGTATGTCGGTGGGGCTGCGCCGAGGTCGAACGTCATGGGCCGGGTTTTCACCGCCAATGAGTCCCCGCCTGATCAGAAGATCCCTTTCCATCATGAGATGGCTCAGGTTTGGATTATGCTTCAGACGATTTTGAACTTCCAAATTGATCTTGGTTTGTTTTGGCATCAGAAAGAATATGTATATATTTGGAACGGTTAACTTAACATGAGCAGTTTAGTAGTTCATGTTTCATTACCTACATAATTATATACACTGTGATATCAGGTGGTTAAGTAATGCCTCCGGTTTAAGTATATCTATAGAGGTTTGATATGGCTCAGCCTGTGGAATCCGAAATCAGTCTGGTTGGATTTCAAGTGTCAGAATTAGAAATCATTATTTTGATATTAGTGGATTTCATCCTCAAAAAGTTTAAGCATATTACCAACAAACTGCATCACATGTCATCGTAACTATTATAATAATCGCTTGTAATGCTGTAGCTCTGACAGTTTGCAATTAAGCACTATATGGTTGCATGCAAGTAGATGAGGTATGCACCATGTCTGGTTGAGGAAGTAGGGTACTGTTAGACTGTTAGTGATAGCAGGCCACTCTAACTAGATTATTACTATTGATATGATTTGCCAGTTAGCCTCAATATATCATATGCTAAACTAATATATGCAGCTAACAACAAAGCAGAGTCTGTTTCTCACTCAAAATGCACATGTTCCTGAAATTAGGTAGCAGAGTTCCCGTCAAAGCTATTCTTCTTTTGCGAACAAGAACCAAAGAGCGGAGGTGAGACACCCGTTGTTTTGAGCCACCATATCTATAACAAGATGAAAGAGAAGTACCCTGATTTTGTTGAGAAGTTGGAGGAGCATGGTTTGATCTATATTAGGGTGTTGGGGGAAGGAGATGACCCCTCTTCTCCTATTGGCCGTGGTTGGCATTCAACCTTTATGACCAAAGATAAAGCTGTCGCAGAAGAAAGGTATGTTTAATTATGACTTCCCTTTTAATTATGACTTCCCTTTCTTTTATTATGAAACCATCTGAGACTAGATTCAGTTAGGAGGAGAGGGGTTGATTGTTAAATTTTTGAGGTTTGTTCATTCTTACAATAAAATTTAGTAAGACTAGTGATCTTCATTGGATAAATTTGGCCAAACCCATTGCAAAATTAAGGGTTTTACCTGCCTATAAGTAAATAGAATTGTTTCGAGTACTTAAGTTTTATCTTTCTTACGGTTTGATTGAGGTCAGTAGAACTGTAAGCGGTCACCAAAATCTGGAGAACCAAACGCCAGAGTTGGAGTTGTAAACCTGCGTTTATATTCTGGCGATTAAAGTTGTAGAAACATAATTATGCTGAGAGCCCCAAATGCAGAAATAATTAATAGTGCTAAAAAGGTTAATGGTTAAAACATAATAAATAAGACACAGATGCAAAGCTTGTATCTCTGTCATCATCTTACAATCACAAGCAAGGGGTTCTCAGAGCCATTGCTGGTCTGCCAGCCCTTTCATCATCTTATAATCAAAAGTGCCATAAGTTTCAACAAGTCTTAAGCCAAGTTACCTCTCGTAACAACAAACCATCTTGAATACCCTTGGTTAACATACCTTTCTACCTCAATCTGTCCATCATTGAGGTCGCCTTGCTCCTGTAGAGCAACTGTTCTGGTATCTAGCCTCAATTAACCTTGCTCTACATGAAACATCCCTGTATATGTGGACCACCATGACCAGGACAGCTGAGTACTACTGTTATCTGGTGAACCTCCAGCAACACAATTCAAACAATGCTAGAAGAATAATGAAACTGTAATATAAACACTTAGCTTAGGCTTTACAATGCCCTGTATGTGTATCCATTTTTGGTTGTGTTTATTTAAGATAATACCAATTTGAGGGCCCATGTCAACTTGTTCTAGATGGCTGTCTTGCTGCTTAATTGCGTAAATTAAGGTCAAGGGAGGGCTCAAATAAGGCTTGTAGAAACAACAACAATTAAGACTTTTGTCCCAAACAAGTCGGGGTAGGCTACAAAAGAAACCCAGCAAAAAAAAAGTAAAAAAAAAAAATACTAAATAATAAGGATTGAATTTTTTATAAAGCCCAATAAATAGTTTCTTTGAAACAAGCAAAATATTTTAAGGTTTCACTTTAACTATAGAGCTGACCTTTTTTTTTCCCAGAGCTGCACGCCTTGAGATGAAAATTGAGTGGACTCCTGAAGGCGCAAGAACAATAATGGGGCCCATACCTGCAGTCAAGTTTGACAAATCAAGAAACAGAAAGATATGGTTCAACAGCATGGTTGCTGCATACACTGGGTGGAGTGATTCACGAAACGACCCAACAAAAGCTGTAAAATTTGGCGATGGGTCCCTGTTGCCAGCTGATGTAGTAAACGACTGCCTCAATATCTTAGAGGAAGAGTGTGTGGCAATACCATGGAAGCAAGGGGATGTGCTTCTGATCGATAATTGGGCTGTTTTGCACTCACGCCGGTCATTTGAACCCCCGAGACGAGTGCTAGCATCTCTTTGTAAATAGTTTAATGGTTGTAAAGATTCCAATAAGCTTGAATAATGGACATTTGAGGTCCTTTTGCTTGTGAATTCTCTACAATTAAGTCAGCAGTAATTCATTTGCCATATAATGTAAAAATTATCAGTAACGAGGAAGTTATATAAATAAAATGTTTCTTATTAATTTTGTTCCATTGTTTCTGGACAATGATATTCTTTGTTCCAAATAGCAAGCGCAATTGGACCTCAGCTTATGTAACATTTGTAGAGCTATAATACGGAGATAAACGTTAAGAAATTGATTACCTTCTTGTTAAAAAAAGTTGGTAAATTGTGAATTACGACTCTTTCAGAGCCGAACTCAAAATTCTCAGAATGGTTCATAATTGGGATATTAACTGGTTTACTTTCAATTATACTTATATTTTAATAATCAAAATCCTTATAAATGTAGGGCCAGTTCACATAACATGAAAATAGAAGAAATTTAGTTTTCTTCAGAGGAACAAGTAATGGATTTTGCTTCAAGATGGCACGAAAGAACTACACAAAAAAACCACCTATTCAAAGGACAAAACAAGCATGCACCTAACACAAAACAAAACCGCCTCTTCTGTTAGCTAGTGTTGATTAATTTGCCAAGCACTGACTCTGCTTCCCTCTAACACAATCCAAAGTCCAAAATATTAGTATTGTCTATAAAATATTAGCTAGTGTTAACAGTTAATTTTTACTTTCATACCAGCAAGGTCCGGTTTCAGCTAACAAAAGACCAGTTGATCATCATGTCATGTCAAAACCCCGACAAGTACATCCATAGAATTTCACCCTTACATTTGAAGAAAGCATAATACGACTAAAACTAAAAGAAGTTCAATTTTCAAATATAGCTCAGCTAGGAAAAGGCTTCCATAGGCAGGCTCAGATGTTAAGTGGTGCCTTAGTTGCGTAGGACGGGGAATCAATCTTGGCGGCCAGAATATGACCTGTGATATCTCTGAGGCACACAGATAGCATTATTTTTGCTGTCTGCATGCGTGCATGTCTCCAAGATTAGAGCTGTAGATATGCAACCTTATAATCTAAGATTTGGCATGGTCGATTCCAGCAACATCATGAGTTTTCTCAAACTTGATGATCGAGTTATCAAAAATGTCCAAGGCTTCACCATTGGGTCGCAGGCGTAACAAAGAGGGGTCCTGAATTCCCCTCTAAGCCAGCTGTCAAGTCATATGTCAATTCTAAGGTGAATCTGGACCTACAGAAACTGGGCTGCTCAGTGCTCAGCACAGACAACGGACAGTATCTTGCGGCGCTTCCTATCATCAACCTACAGGACAAAAGTGGTATCATCTGCCATCTGCTGCTCTCAGAACTACATACTTGCTGACCAAACGAAGGGGGATCTTTATAAGTTATAACTTCGCCGTAAGAGAAATGCTGGATGGTCATTGATTGAACATCTGTAACATGGTTGAGGACGCTGTCTAGCGGGCCACAGAATTGGCAAGAAGTGTCAGGGAAGAAGAAATCGTCTTCTTTTGGTGTGACCCAACCACGACCCTTCACCCTTGTGAGTTGTGGCATGAGTATTGATTTGTATATTCTTCATTCAGCCTTTTCTGTCTTCCAATTAACGACAGTGCCCTTAATGGTGAATTAAGCAATACCGGCACTTGGAGTGATGCTCATAGCATAGGATGCAGCTGTAATGTCCCTGATCACACTGGATATATAAACATAGTGTTCAGATAATTTGTCAATAGTATCTTTATTGTTTGTCTACCCCAACTTGTTTGGGATAAAAGACTTAGACTTTAGACTTTAGTATCTTTATTGTTTGCTGATCAGGTGGAGCACCGTTTCTAAACTGCACCTTTTTCTTTAATATGGTCAATAGTGTCCGTGGGACCGTGGGATCGCATTTCAAACTTTTAGTTCAACCAAATAGGGTCTTTATAAAAATCTTCATTGAACTCAGTAAGCTTTTGATACTAATACAAATAATTCTAGAAAAATGCACATGTTAATTTTTGCTGATTCGCCACTATAATTAATGGAGAAAAAAATATGGCGAAAGGGGCTATTTTCTCCTTCCGATTTAATTAATTAGTTGTCAAAACAATCTTAATTGGAAGTTACAGCTAGCTAGTGCAAAACACATTTATGTATTTTTTTTTAAAAAAAAAGCAAGCAGTGATGCTGTGCTCCTAAAAATAAGGAATAAGAATAAAAAATTTCGGTATGCGTGCTTATTTTTATTCTTGTGCAATTCAAACAATACAAGGGGTGCGTTTGGATATAGGAAGAAAGAAGAAGAAGAAGAAGGAAGAACGAAGGAAAAAAATTATAAACAATGTAAACTCTTCACAAAGTTACACACTTCCCAATACTTCTTTCCACACCTATCCAAACAGTGCCAAGAATAAGAAATTTGGGCGCTTATTCTTATACTAACAAAACCATGGTATAAGAATAAGGAATTTGGATAAACACGCATACCAAAATTTCTTATTCTTATTCCTTATTCATGGCTCATCCAAACACACCCAAATTAAAAGGAAAACTTAGTGAAAGGAACAGAGCAGAAGCTAATCTAACAAAAGCTACTATATAAAGCTTGCGTTTGGATGAGAGAAGAAGAAGAGAAAGAAGGAAGATGAGAAGAAAAAAAATTATAAACAATTCAAACTCTTCACAAAGTTACACACTTTCCAATACTTTTTCCCTTCTTCCCACACCTATCCAAACGGAGCCAAAGTGATGTAGAAATGAAAAACTTACTATTTGTCAGAGTATCTTAGTTCCACCCAAGGCATGTGCGATCTGATTCCCAAGAACACAGGTATTACTAAGGGCTGTTAACGGAGTATTCGTTCACGTTTTTCGTGACTGTTCTGTTCAGAACGGAACGGCTAACGGTACGAATTTTCATTTCTTTTTAAAAAACGGAACGGTAACGGAACAGATTTCGTTATATATTTATGTGGTATACAGTTGAAATTTGGTCATTCCGTCCTATTCCATCCAAACGAAACAGCTAACGAAACGCCCGATATGTTTCGTTATCGAAACGGAACGTCCAAACGAAACGGTCAATTCCATTTTCATTTGACACGTTTGACATGCCTAATTTACTATTACCAAATAGTTTCGCAACCAAAATTTAGGAGCCTAAGATATGCTTGTTAAGAACGACTTGCACAATTGATTTGCGCTGACTTACCAAATAGTTTCTCCGAAGGTACATGTATTGGTAAACAATTAATCGGGTCTGGAACTTAAGACTTACTAATAGGAAAATAAATTTAGTCAACGCTGTTTTTAATTTCTGTAATAAAAAAGTTAATTTTTGGTAGAAAAAATATACCTTGAAAAAAGGATTATTTGATTATTTGAGTTTAACTTGCGCTGGAACACATTTGGAGGGGAAGTGTTGATTTGACCATGATCGTACCCATAGTTCCACTCCTCACTCCATCATCTCTTGCAATTAAAAGGCTCAAATGTTTTTAGAAGAGTTCTCTGAACAATCACTGAGCAAGCAGTTGAGCTTTGTTCTTACTCGGTCACTTTAGCTTTTCGATTTTGGATTTCACGGTTAGCAAACTGGATTCACCATGCCATAGGCTTCAATGGGGGGCAAGAGAGTAATCTCTTGACTGGTTTATTTTCCTATAATATAAAAAAATCTAAATTTAATTAATAAATTCAACAATGATTTATCACCCTTCAATATTAAAAAAAAAAATTGACATGTGAGTGTGTTGGTCTTTGCATGTGGAATAGCTCAGGTGGTAAGAGCACTGGCTCTCTTCTAATAGGGTGCGTTTGGATCGTTGGAAGAAAGAAGAAGAAGAAGGAAGAAGAAGAAGAAAAAAAATTATAAACAATCCAAACTCTTCACAAAGTTACACACTTTCCAATATTTCTTCCCTTCTTCCCACACCTATCCAAACAGAGTCGTAAATCTTATATTGAGAATCAAAAGAGTTAATTCGGCAATTACAAAGGTAATATTGAGAAATATACAAGTAAATATATCGATTACGAAAAGAATTTCATCACCAAATAGGTCGAGGATTAAGCTCGGATGCTTGCGATAGGCTTGGTAAGTCAACGTAAGAACTCAGCCATATATAAAAAAAATGACTAGAACAATGGTGTCATTTTAGCCTACTCAATTTGTTTGGGATAAAAGGCTCTAACTGACCTTGAGTGTGTTGGTCTTTAGTTTCTAAACAGTTTTTTTTTTTTACTTCATGTACATTCTTTTCATATGACGTCTGGTTTATGTCAATCTAGAACCATTTTGTTGTCATAATAATGGCTCCGTTTGGATAGGTGTGGGAAGAAGGGAAGAAGGAAAGAAGTGAAAAAAAGTATTGGGAAGTGTGTAATTTTGTGAAGAGTTTGAATTGTTTATAATTTTTTTTCTTCCCATCTTCCTTCTTCCTCTTCTTCTTCTCTCATCCAAACGCAAGCAATATTCAAATTGGAAAGACATTTTGATATAAAAAAATTACATGATTAAATGTAACGCATTAATGCTTATTGCTAAAATCGTTCTCTACAATACTTTTAGCATTTTTTTTTTCTTATTTGAAGATGCTTAAATAGAGTTGTTGTACATAATTTTCTCTGTGGGCTGTGGCCTTACTGTGAAAATAAAAATGCAATCCAATGAGTTCCAAATCCGTTAAAGAATTGTAACTTACAATGTGGGCCTCTAGAAAGATGCAGTCCGTATTGTATGACAGACCTTGTGCACCTGACCGAAATTTTAAAAAATAATATTAAAATAATATAATCCAATAAAATTAATATCAATTTAATCAATTTAATATAAATAGTATCGTAAGATCGGAATCCTGGATTCCGAACGTTAGATCGGATTCCTGGATTCCGATCTAACGTTAGATCGGATTCTGGGATTCCGATCTAACGTTAGATCGGATTCTGGGATTCCGAACAGTGCTGTAACTGCTCAGTTTTGTCTTTTTTCATGGTTTTATTATAATTCTATTATAAAAATTAATTAAATATATGAAATTTTAATATGAAATTAATATATTATGAAATTAATATATTTTAATATTAAATTAATATATTATGAAATTAATATATTTTATTTTACTTCTATTGTAAACATTAATTAAATATATAAAATTTTAATATTAAATTAATATATTATAAAATTTTTGTCGTTTGTTTAGAACCGGATTTTTGATATTTTGAAGAATGTTAGTATAATATAATTCTATATTATGAATAATATTTTAATATTTAAAGTTTTGATATTAATTTGATATGGATGGTTTTATTTTTAATATAAACTTATAATTAAATATTAGATTTATTTCATTTAATTCATAATATAAAAATACATGAATTATAAGTGTCATCATCGGCAAATATACCATCCCACTTAGACCGGCAAATATAAACTTATTTGTTTGTATGTGTTCACTTAGATCGTTTATATGTTCACTTTGTTTTATGTATATGTTCACCATTAGAAGAAAAATTGAATTTTGTAAACATAATAAATTAGCACACTAAAATAAAAGAAAGGGAAAAATACATGAAAATCATAATATAATTTAGCACACTAAAATAATATAAAAGGAAAAATGTACATAAAAAACCATAATATAAATGAACACACCAGGGTACTTAAAAATAAAGTAATAAATAAACTTAGAGATCTTGATCATCTACATGTTGCAGAATTTCCTCCCACCAGGGTTGATCTTCTTCCGCATTCATTTCTTGTTGATTACTGGCACCATGGTTGTCGGCGAATTGAGCGGCCTCGTTCCAGAAAGCGGCATCAGGTTGTTGTTGATTATTCGCATCAGGTTGTTCATTACTGGCACCGTGGTTTTCAGCGAGTTGAGCTGCTTCGTTCCAAAAAGCCTCATCATTTTCTTGTTGATTATTCGCAGCCGGGTTGTCTGCGAATTGAGCGGCTTCGTTCCAGAAAGCTGCCTCGGCTTCTTGTTGCTCAATCTCAGCCATTCTAGCTACTGCAATTTTGCGTTGTTCATCTCTCTTCTTGATCTTGATTAGGCTCTCCTTAATTTTTTTTCCAATTTTTTTCTTGTTGCAACCTCCGGCTCTCTTCGGCGGCCTTTTCTTCCATTCTTCTCCTTTCGAACCATTGTTCTTTCACTCTGAATCTCTTTACAATTTCATCCCTCTCTTCTTGTTTTTTGTGTTCATCGTAGTGGTCACGCAAAACGGTATCTTTGAAATTGAAAACCTGACCACACTTTGTACAACTCACTGTGTGGTCTCCACGAAAATCGTATATGCTTTCGTAAACAATCATGGGTGTAGGATCTGGTTTCCACGGTTTGAGTTCCGGCATGGGTTCAGGTTCTGTGTAGTACTTTTTATAGAGTTCAGAGTTGCTCGACTCAGGTTTAGTAAGGTAATGTCGCAATCTCTCCCTGAGGTCTCTTTCTGGGCCACCATGAATGTGCCACTGATAGTGGGTGTATAATGGCCACTCGCCACCATATTGCGAATGGATATTGTAGTCGAATTTGCGGTAACATTTATTACATATCGCATGATAATCTCCTTTGTCGATCTCATTTGGATTGGCAGGGGAATGTGTGTAATTTGGCAAGTACTCATGTCGAGTAGATGGCCATTCCCGCACTTCACTGTTGGAGGTATTTCCTTTCTCCATGGTAGTGAATGTTGAAGAAAGAAAGATTGAGTGGGTGTGACATATTTTTGCTGAGGAAGAATAATTTTATAGATCAGTTTAGACTTGCAATTATTTAAAATTAATAAATATAATGTGATATCTTTTCAGACTTTATCAGAATACGTTTGTCATTTTGCATAGCTTAGGTAGGCATCAGTATACTTTTCAGACTTTATCAGAATACGTTTGTCCTTGTTGCAGTGCTTAGGTAGGCATCAGTATACTTTTGAGCTTTTATCAGAGCACGCCTGTCCTTTTGCATTCCTTAGGTAGGTATCAGTATACTTTTGACCTTTTATCAGAGCACGCCTGTCCTTTTGCAGTTCTTTTCCAGACTTTATTTAGTTGTTTGAAGTAATTAATTTAATTTAATTTCATTTAGTTAATTTAATTTGATTGAGCTATTATTTTTTTAACTACTTTAATTTCAGTTCAAAGTGTGACTATCTTGGTCCTTTGTTATTTTTGTTTTGAACAAATGGTACGCCTAAAAATTTTGAAATTTAAGTTTAGGAAAATTCGTCCGCCAATTAACAGCTCAGTATTTTTGTTAGAATTTTTCACAGCGTATTTCATATTTTTGTAGCGCCAAATTTTTCGAATCTAGAGCTGTTTTTTCAGTTCAAAGTGTGACTATCTTGGTCCTTTGTTATTTTTGTTTTGAACAAATGGTATGCCTAAAAATTTTGAAATTTAAGTTTAGGAAAATTCGTCCGCCAATTAACAGTTCAGTATTTTTGTTAGAATTTTTCACAGCGTATTTCATATTTTTGTAGCGCCAAACTTTTCGAATCTAGAGCTGTTTTTTCTGTTCAAAGTGTGACTATCTTGGTCCTTTGTTATTTTTGTTTTGAACAAATGGTACGCCTAAAAATTTTGAAATTTAAGTTTAGGAAAATTCGTCCGCCAATTAACATCTCAGTATTTTTGTTAGAATTTTTCACATCGTATTTCATATTTCTGTAGCGCCAAACTTTTCGAATCTAGAGCTGTTGATAGTGTGACTATCTCGTACTTAGGTGTGATAGCGCCAAACTTCATATTTTTCAAAGCGTTTGTCGTAATTAGGTGTTTCGTACTCGTTGTGATTGGTCCTAATTAGTTATTATAAAATACAAATAAATATAGAAGTCATAAATATAGAACTCATAAATATATAAGTCATACATAAGTAAATAAAATATAAAATACAAATAAATCCAAAATATGTCCAGTACGGTGGATCCACCTCCCCTCACTAGGGGACCAAATATACGGAGGACCTGGCGGCTGACTGGGGTCTCGTCCGCGAGCAAGTCCGACAGGTGGTGGACGAGGAGCCATCTGAGGAGTGGAATGACGAGGCGGTACACTAGAAGAAGAGGCTCCGCCATATGTCTGACCAAATGGACCATAGCTCTGACCGAAAGGAGATGGATGAACTGGAGGTGTGTACGGCTCGTCCAAATGTACTCCAATGGATGACAAAAAAGCGTCACCCGGGCTCAAGATAGGCTCGCCCTGAGTCTGGTATGGTGGGTACTGGGTCGGATACTGTGTCTGGTATGGTGGGTACTGCGTCTGGTACTCATAATGGGTAGGTGGGTCTGGATATGGACCATGAGGTGGGCCTGGTGGTGTCGGTAACTCGCCAGTGGATATGGGTGGCTGTGTAAATGGGTGGATGGGCGGCTGTGTGGATGGCTGACTCTCCGTCCGTCTGCTCCGCACAATAGGCTGGCTGGGTCTCGGCTGATCAAAATATGTGTCCCAGTCGTGTAAAGTATACCCAGATGGCTGTTACATACAATGATATTATAAATAATATTAATATTATCAATAACAGAATAATAAAAAATAATAATATTACAAATTTTAGGTTACCGTCATAAACTGCTGCTCCTCAAATCCTGGCTCTGGCGCGTGATCCTCCTCAGGCGAATCAGGTATGGAGTCTATGTTTGTAGCTAGACCCTTCGACTCTAAAAGGTGAGGTAACCGATGCGGCTCCCCAGCGAGCTCCAACTGCGTACTGCAGCCCTTCAGCATCTCCTTCCCAGCCCGTCTGAATCCTTTCTTCACCGCCCATGCACATGCTCGCAGAGCTTGCGTCAATATGTGCTTAACCTGTTTATTTGTTGTTAGTGACCAAAATACAAATCAATTCATTTTAATTGAGTAAAAAACTTACCATAGACACCCGCTCGGGCGCATCCTCTAGATAGGTCATCCGGCTAGCTACTCCCGGAATGGGGACAAGATGAGCACCTCCATGTATCCGCATCCATCTATCGTACGCGGGCAAAATATCGTCACTCCATGGCCGCGCCTCTGCCATCTCGACCTGCGTCGTGTCGGCCCACATCGCAACCTCTACTGAGAAAAGGTCCTGCAAATCTCTCTGCCGAAATGTGTTGTGCCGGTACTGTAACAAAGCCTCCATCCTCCTCCAAGCCTGTTTTTTAGGTCATATGTAATGCACGTATTATAAATATTTCAATTTAAATCACGAAGGTGAAAAGAATAACGTACCGTAGGAAGAGGAGGCGGAACAGTCTGGAACAGCATGAACTGATGCATCACCCGATCGGCATAGTGCCACGCCACGACCCAGAAATGGATGCATGGAACGCGGAGCCGGTAGTACCTCTGCTCGTAGCGGGCATAAGGAGGCATGACCACCTGTCTGAGCTCATCCTCATATGGCCGCCACACCACGTGTGCATGCTCCATCTTCATTAGTACGTCTCTAGCGTACTCAATACCACTGCGAACGGGACCTTTCACCTTTTTCGACCTCAGTCGTGTCGTCCATTGCCTGCCAAATCATTACAATTATCATGATTTCAATTGTTAAACTAAGTAATTAATTTTAAATTACGTAATTTAATTTGTTTACAATTATGAGTAATTTAATTTTAATTTGTTTATAATGATTTCAATTTTAAATAACGAATTTGGATTCATTTTAACTAATTAATTATTACCTATCAAATTTGTTTACCAAAATTTTGATTATAATTTTTAAACAAACAAATTGATGTTATATTACAATATTTCATTTATTTTATTAAAAAAAAATATTATACCTCCCATACGGCGGACATCTCTCAACTGACGGCTTCCCCCAACCTTGAAAACTTTTCGTAACGGACGGGCGACAAAGCAATAACCGGGTGTACGACCACAACTGAAGCAGTAGCCACGGAGCAGGAACCTTCTGAGCGCCATTTGCCAGGACTGCCAAGTCCAGGCCGCGGTATAACATAGCAAGTGTGGCCGCACCCCAGTTATATCTAACTGAATCCGATGCATGAACATCCTGCAAATAAGAAAAAATATTTTTCGTTAGTTGCAAACTAAGTTATCCAAGTTAGTACTAATGTAAGAGATGTTCTTAATATTTAAAATTACTAACCCGAAGTAACTCCAGATAAAAACAAGGAACAGAATCTCCTGTGGTATCTGGAAACATCTCGCAACCCATCAACTCCAACACCAGGGCCCGAGTGTATCTATCGATCTTATCTGCGTCCTCTGACCCAGGTCCCTGTGCCCACATATCACGCAGTTTCCCAAACTGTACTGCGTGAAGTTTCCTGCATTACATAAACATTACACACACACACACACACACACACACACATATATATATATATATATATATATATATATATATATATATATATATATTGCAGCATATCTCAAAATTTAAATTAAATTTTAAAACGTTTGTTACCTCCCAGCACGTCGATCAGTCGCCCTCTCTCTGAAGCAATCTAGAACATCCTCCATAGGAGTGTCCCGTGGCAATGCAAAGTCGGCTAGCTTCTGCACATCGTCGTAATCAGTACGACCGGTCACCGGTCTTCCAGTCGTAGGCAAGCCAAAAATGAAGGCGACATCCTGCAAATTTCATTTACATTTTTTATTAAACAACAAAAAAAAAATAAAATAAATAAATAGCTACCAACAGAACTTGGAAAAAATAATACCTCAAGAGTAACGGTCATCTCGCCTACGCGGGGAAAGTGGAACGTGTGGGTCTCGGGCCTCCAGAACATGGCTAGACCCTGTATCATGGAACGATCCAATGGCATGTGACCTAACTCAACGAAATGAATAAGGCCCAATGTCACAAGACACTGGTCCACCTCCTCGGTTCGTATCATTTTTACCTTATGCATTTCGGGCGTCCACGCCTAAATAAGTAAAAAAACATATTATTTACTATATATACTATTAACTATATACAAAAATTAACTACATAAATTAAAAAATTTTATTAATTCCTTAAACCCTAAACCCTATAACCTAAATAATTTAAAAAATAAATTATTTCCTATATATACTATTAAAATATATATATAAAAAAAATTAACTATATAAATAAAAAAAAACTTACTCGTACGCCTCGAAGCTCAGACTGACTGAGATGCAGAAGCTGATCAGCAGGAAGAGGAACGGGGGGGCAGCAGGGGGGCAGATGAAGAAGCGCCAGGATCTCCTCCTGATGTAGATGCGCCAGGATCTCCTCCTGATGTAGATGCGCCAGGATCTCCTCGACGCCTCGTGGATCGACGTGGATCCTCTGGTATTCTTCTTCGCGGTGGCATTTCGACTGTTACTGCAATTAAAATTTAATAAAGTATAAAATCTAAAAAAATTTCGGCAGCATCTCCCCTGTACCGGGAGAGTTTTCCAAAAAAATCAGAACCCAATTAGAACCCAATTTCAACCCAATTTGAACCCAACCCAACCCAATTTCATTCCAATTTGAACCCAACCCAATTTCATTCCAATTTCAAACATTGCATTTCACAATTTTACAATCCATCAATCAATCTACAAACAATTCACAAACATTTCTATTCAAACAATAATAAAATAAACATATAAAAAAGCTAACCTGGAGTAGAAAGGAATTGGCTCTCTTCTAAACAATTTTTTACCTACATTTTTAATTAATACCATCAATTATTATCATTTTTCTAATTTTTCCCATATTTAATTATCAAAATTTTAATTATTAAAAGCAAAAAAAAAAAAACAAAATAATAAATTAATTACACATAAATTTTCATATGAATTTTTCTTATTTTGCGATATTTTTAAAATAATTTTACAATTTATTATCTATTTTTCTAATTAATTAAGTACTGAATAAACAAATAAAAAGACAAAAAATATATCCAATATAATTAATAAATTACATACAAATTTTTTCTGATTTTTTCAGATTTTTTGAATATTTTTCCAATATTTTCCTATTTTTTATTTAATTAACTAAATTAAAAACTAATAAACTAAATAAATAATTAATTAAATTAAAAAAAACTTACTGTTCTCGTCGAAGAAGCGCGTCCGAGAGCGAGAGCGAGGCAGCGAAATTAGATCGGAAACCCCTTATATATATAAAGGTTAGATCGGAATCCCAGAATCCGATCTAACGTTAGATCGGAATCCAGGAATCCGATCTAACGTTCGGAATCCAGGATTCCGATCTTACGATACTATTTATATTAAATTGATTAAATTGATATTAATTTTATTGGATTATATTATTTTAATATTATTTTTTAAAATTTCGGTGCACCTGACTTGCCGAAACCAGCCCATTTAAATTAATGTTATCAACACTTTTGCCATCACTTGAATAAAATAAACACATAAAATAAATAAAATGAACATATAAATGATTAAAGTGAACGTATACAAATAAATAAGTTCAATAAAAACACGTTGAATATGCATATAACTGGAGAGGACATTATCATTTCGAATATGTAAAATAGTGCAATGCTATTTTTATTTTTATTTTTAAAAATGCTTCACTAGTACGTAGCCGCAACCACTGGACTCGCATACAATTTACAGCTCGAAAGTATAGTTTTATACCTTTCTGCAAGTAAATATATAGTGTTATGAATGCACTAATGTCAAGCTAATTCATTCATATTTATAATTCTTTTTAATTTGTATATTATTTAAATTTGTTTATAATATATTAATTATTCTAAATAGCAGGCTCCAGTCCATTTGTCTCTACTTAACTGATTTTCAATAATTGTTATTTTTTAAGTCATCTTCATTTAGAAAATTTTTTTATTTTCCTCTTTGGAAACAGAAATTGCGAAATTTTAAACAGTAAAATTTAAACAGAAATTGCCAAAAGGAGCTCAGGAATTGTTGCATGGTTGTCATACTTGTGATAATCAATATCAAAATCTTTATGAATATACAACAACATCTTTTTACAAGTCATGAATAATTTTAGCCTGCGTTTGGATCGTTGGAAGAAAGAAGAAGAAGAAAGAAAATAAGAAGAAAAAAAATTATAAACAATTCAAACTCTTCACAAAGTTACACACTTCCCAATACTTCTTCCCACTTCTTCCCTTCTTCCCTTCTTCCCACACCTATCCAAACGCATCCTTAAAGAATAAATACATAAAATGTCTTCTTCTTCACTGTTAATAGTTTGCGAATCTGCCAAGAAATGACTCTGCTTCTTTCCATCTGAATCCAGGAATGAATGCCACAAAATATTAGGATTGTTGGTGTACTTTCTGCTCTCACAATCATTCATAGATCATGCATGAATAGAAAAAATGCAAAATATAACATAACAATAGTGGGTTGGAAAAAAGGAGGCAGCCGTCCTGCCTTTTTCAAAGCTAAAGATCCAATTCATCTGGGCTGCTACTTTTTTCATGCTTCATTCTCACCCTTTTTTTCACCTTATTCTCCTTCTCCTAAGTGCTTAAAAAGGTAATGTTGATAATAATCATAATCAATTGATTCTTTATCTTTATTTTTGCACTTTGTTAAGCTATAAGTGATAGGAAGCGAGATAGCACACTTTGCATCAGCGTATCCACTAGATAATTTATAAAATTACACACCTTCTTGGAAGGCTCTACAACGTAATAGCATCCTACAAAGTGTTTGAGAAAGATTAGGTCACCGTTTTAGTAGTTTTAATTTTAAACTTTTTAATATGTGGGAGATTTTACTCTTTTTACGTGTTTAATACCTTGAGATTTGTTATAAAAATTAGGATATATAGCTGTAAGGTTAAACATTTTCTTTAAGAAAAATAGCATGCCCACTTTCTTATCCGAAAGGAAATATTGCTTGCCTTAGTATCAACAATTAAACGGACATCTTTTTTATTTTTTTGAGGTTTTGAAATATAAATATATATAGTAGACAAGTGTTGTAAAAACAAAACAACAAAATTGTGCTTGGTGGGCGAACATGGTACACCTAAATTAATCACTATGCTGCTGATTAATTAGACTTTGGGAACAATTAATTTAACGTTTTTTAAAAAATAAACACACAAAAATTATTCATAATAGTTCCAGAAATAACTTATTTTACATACTTTATAATAGAATATAAATCGATAATATAACCATAGAAAAATTAATGATATTTATAACGCTAAACATCAGAACTCGTTGTGGAACTAAAATTTGATAATTATGCATTTATATATGGTTAATTAGTAGAAAAAACAGACAACAAATCAATCTTCTCAATTAGTTTACATTCAAATATATATACCATTATTATTTTGTAATTCAACTACATTGTTTACAATATCTATAGATTAGCTACAAAAGTATTTATAATTAACTAATTTAAAACATCATGCCCCAAATCTTATGATTTATGTGGATTATGTGAAAAACGGCCAACTGATTAGTTTGGCAGTTAAGTGGCTATTCAAAAACATATATACTCTTCTTCATAAATTAAACGTGACGGTGCAAAGTGTGAATATGTCTGATTATAACGCTAAACAATACTGTAGCTATAATCATCAGAATAAATGCCTCCAAATTTTGATACAATACAAGCATGACTTCTTTGTTGGCAGTCTAAAGGAGATCATAGAAAGATCTTCTCGTAGTCTTTTTTTGGCGAAAATGAAATACAAGTTGATAAAAAGTTATCGATAAGAAGCACGAGAATAATTGGAGGAATTTAATGGAGCTATTTTTTGCGGTTGGATTTAGATCATGATTAAAAGGGGCGGTGGATAAATTGGTGTGTACTGTTTGGCTTCTGTTCATTCTTGAAAAATGACAAAGCACTCACTAATAATCAACATGGTAATTATCCAATCTAATCCATTTCAAGCCATCTAAAATTTATATTCTTTTTATGTTGGTGTGAACCACATCTGCTTCACATGTGGCCGGATCAAAGGGGACCGCCATTACAACCAGAATTTCCACATGTGCATATTGTATGTACTTACCTCTTGTTCCCTTGCCAAGTTCCAATCCCTCCACACACACACGTACAAAACACACTCACGCGCACACTCAACCATTAGCTTAAGCATCGATCTTCTGTGGCTATATGTTTGTAGAAAACGATGCAGTTGAATCCAATATTCTGTTGAGAGGTGTTTTATATAATTAACCTGTAAAATACTCAAAAGTGTTAGACCCGCTCCACGGTAGCTTGTTTCGGAATACCACACATAACCTCGTGCTCTAAAATTGGAGCTCGGTTCGTCTATATTGCTAAACAATAGACCCTTTTGTGTAACAAGTTTGTAGTTAGAGATCCCGTACTATTTACCTCAATAGCAACTATAAATTTTATACTCTCTCTTGTTTTTTTGGACCACTTGCAACGCAAATGACGTTAACATGTGGTATGTATATTTGTTATATTTTTCTTATTCGTCGTATGATTATTATTTTACATGCATGACATAAAAGATCTGAGTCCATTTAAATGAGTTGAGCACCAATGTAAAACCAACACATAATACACCAAAAACAGCCGCCTTACGTCCTTCAAATTGTTGCTAGTTAAGGAGTGATGGAGAAGTTTGATGATACGTCTCATCAAGACCATATCTCTTCCAAGCATGCACTTGGTGGTGGTTTAAATTATATATTACAATTTGTCGTTAACGTAATTTTGTCTCCGAGTATGAAAACTTTGTTCTTCTTTACAAGAGGTTAATTACGTTGCAGTTGTTAATATTGTGCTGAGTGCTATATCTGTACCATGCCATGTGAAACAGTAAAATATTCAAGCCAGGTATTTTTTAAATTAAAAAAATTCTATATAAGTGTACATGACCAATTAAATGAGGTTTGTGTTTCTGAGAAAATAACACAAGCTTAAGAAATGAGTTTGCAAAACTATATTATAGCTAGTCCAGTAACTGATGTCAATATGTCTTCTTGTGGACCCAATTAGCAAGAAGTCATCCATGGATGGCAGGATGGGGATTGATCATGAGAGTCTCTTCAACTAGCACAAGTTCTTCAGATTATAATACTCCTGTATAAACCCTTAAATGTAAAGCAAAAATAGTAAAGTTGATGGATCCATTTTGGGATTTTAGCATGAGGGGCTTTGAATTTCCAGCCTACTTTTGGAAAGTGACTAGAAATTCTATGGTACAAGTTCTTTTGACAGCAAAAATTCTGAGACAATGTGAGTGCAATCAGGCGTAACGCTTGAGAATATTCTAGTGTATGAAGTAGACTTGCGATTAATACCACAAAATAATTTTTTTAGACATGACAAATATATGTGTACATATAAAATTGATTGATGTCTCTGTCGATATAGCTCCGTGAGTACCGCAGCACTAACAGTGACCTAAATATATTGGAAAATAAATGGGCCTAAATTGTTAATTTTTTTTAATATATAATTCCATGCAATGTAAATCCTACTTTTTTTTTCTTGCCATTATGTATGTCCATAATAATCTTGAAGAAGCACTCTTTCCCCTCCTTATATGATGGAATAATTAAAAAATTTTGGAAATTTTAATTAGGTCAAATTAAAATGATGGCTTATAGCTTTTGGATGAAAGTGGAGTTGCTTTTACATCATCCTCTAGCCAATCATTTCTGCAGTGAATGGTTTGTCATTTGTCAGAGAAACAAAACCTCTACAGCTAAAGTAGGCCTTTCAATTGGCCCACAAATGTGAAAAAAAGGGGCAAGCCCGTTCTCACCTCAGGTTTCTACTCTGTAGTAAATGGATAGAACTTCACTCTTCTCCAGTACAACAAAATGGAGATAACCCTTTCTTGTGAAGTTTCGTTTTTATGCACTTATGCTATATATATAACACCAATTTAATGTTGACATTTTATGATGCCTAATTTTATTTTGGGCCCCTGGACAATATTTTCTTTTTCAGTTTCACGTGTTATATTTGGGGAATCTTAGGCAAAAGTGCACCGACAATTTTTGCATCAACTGCAGAGAATTACAAATTTCCATCTAATGATGAAGCGAAACTGTTCCACAAGTGCTTCATCTCAATCTGGTATTATCTCTTCAGACAGGATGACAATTGACAAAAAGTTTAGGAAAACAGAATTTCCTTTTTTGAGTGGAGATAACTGAGTGCATCAGAGTATGGATCCACTGTAGCTGGTGAAAAGTAGCATGTGGTGCGGCGAGTCTTTAACGTCTTGGCAGTTGGCATTTTCTCCTTAATTGAATTTAATCATTATTATTGTGACCAGAACATCATTTTAGGCTTTGTAGCAGTTGCATGATTTGATTGTCAGGGAAAACGCATGGTAACAGAGATTCTGAATTTGGTGATATTATTACAACTGAACAGTATCTCAGGCCTGATTATTACACGCAAAAAATTATGCAACCAGTCACTTGAAAGGTGCAATAATAATTGCATGTACAGTGTACAATTCTTTTTGTCGAGTCCTAAATCAGATATAAAATGCTTTAGGATTCGGGTTCTTTTCTTTTCTATTAAAAATTTAATTTTCGCCTTTATTTTCTCAACAAACGTTTATAGAGAGAAGTAAGGAATTGTGTTTATTTTTTTCTTCTTGGCAGGTGTTCTTATGGTTAATTGATGTAAGATTTTACTTACGAAGTCGGTTTATGAAGATAAGGGCACCAAAAAAACGTAGTAGAAATTTACTATTATTAGTCTATAATTGTACTCCTATTAGGCTGATTTCAATATCTTTCATATCAATCATGAATTATGTTTTATCAACCCCGTTATTATTGCATCACATAAACTTAATGACGTTGGAAACTCTTCTTAAGTTATTTTTGTTCAACAAAAAAAATCAGGAATCATTTTATATTGTCAATTATAAGTTTAATAACATTTTGCTATTGCAATTATTATTATTTAATTATTCATTTTAGGCTCATTTTACTAAACACAAAGGCTTTATTTGATGGTTTCAAAACAATATTATTTGCCTTTATTCAATTCATTTTCAAGTTTTTGATTAAGCTAAACAAAATGGCCAAGACAAAAAGAGGACTTTGCGAATTTTATTGAAGTAATAAATAAATAAGTAAATAAATAAGACATATCACGTTATCATTAACATTTAAAACACATGAGTGAAACATAATCCACAAAACACAACATAAATTATGTTATCAATAACAAAATGAGCAATAATTTTGTTCAGGTAATAACAATGTTGTTGCAATCCAACATAATCCATTTCAATCGGAAATAACAATTAACAAATTTAAACATCCGGCAATATTATTGATATTATGAAAATTAAAATAAACAAGATAAAATTTGAATATATTAATGTTCATTTTTACTATCACTATGTCATCGCTTTTTCATAACATAATTGTAAAGAATATTTTATAGTGGACAAATTATTGCATCAGTCAAATTATACTGAACTTTCCTACACTTCCAAATCACTTTTTTAGAAATTAGTTTCTTCCTCAAACAAATATATACGGCCGAACTTGTAGTTCCAACATGCCCATTACAAATCGTAAGTTAATAAAGGTCGAACGAGCGTGATATCATATCATTTTGTTATTATTTTTCAAAGGGAAATGATGACACCATGGATAAGGGTGTTAAATGTGCGAAACGGAAGCGGAACTGGTATGTTTCGTTTTTTTTTGTTCCAGCTAACGTGAATAAATTCAATTTCGTTTTCGTTCCGTTTCGTAAAACAGAACAGTTTTTCGTTTCGTTAGTTATTTCGTTAAGCATTTTCTATTGATTTCAGTCCATTTTTTATTGATTTCAGCCAATTTTTTAATAAACGGAACACTAACGTTTACCAACTTTCGTTCCGTTTTGTTTAGTTTTTAGAAACGAAATTAAAAATCCTTCCGTTAGAAGTTCCAACGGAAACGTCCGAAACGGCACACTTTTGGCAGCCCAACATGGACTCTTTCCATTTAGAAGGCCAAACCCTGACCACTTTTATGTGCTATAGGTCCATGGACCAAGTTCATACATATAAGTGCCAGAAGTCTCCCACGCGTCAAGTCTGTCTTTCCACAATGTGACAATGCCACAAGCGAAAGAATTGGCATATTCTACGTGGCTGTTTATCATTCGCTGCGCACCAAGCACGCGCGTCAATTGACCGGTTATTGCCGTTTCGCATGATTTCTCTGGTCATGACAACTGTCACTTGTCCTGCATTGACCGCCATTCACCGGTTACGGACTTGCCATGTCGGCAGCCAGCCGGTTCAAGTATTAATAAAATTGATTAAACCAGTTTTTTTTAATCACTCTAAGCCAGTGTTTTTTAGTATCAATTAATTGGCTAAAATCTTTAAAACATAAAAAAGTATCTATTAAACAATTTTTATGTCATGAAAAATTGTGAAATTATTATCATTTGTTTGTATTCCCCAAAATATTTATATTTTTTAAACAATGTTTCAAAATAAAAATAGTTAAATGATAGTTAGATGTATAAAGATTCCTTGCTTTCTCATCATATGATCAAAATGATGAGATTTTTTTTTTCTCATGATAGAATCTTTGTCCTTTCATGCAGGCAAAGATGTGTGTTACATTGGCTAGTTCAAAATTTCTAATAAAAGCAAGGTGCGTGTTACATTAGAATTTTAGTCTCTGTTTTTAGTTAATGTCACGTTGGACGAACAATATTAAATGGTGGTGAGTTGTGACTTTACCAGCTTAGTAATTTCTTTAATACTGTCTCATCTGGCATCACCTCTTTAATAGTGTGTGGGTATGAGAGAGAGAAGAGGCAGACAGAATTATGGAGTGGTGCATGCTTAATGACATGACATATTGACATGGATTCGCATATCTTCTTCCTTGCACTCTTCTCTTCTTTTAATCTCTTCTCCAAAAATAATAAAAGAAAATTTACAACTGAATCTAGGACAAAAAAACTTTTATGATATAATAAATGATGAGAAAGTTTAATATGCACCATAGTGCATAGGACATTTCTTGTACCACGAACTTTTTCGAAAATATTTTTGTAAATTGACAAATCTAATTTAACCACTCTAATCTACATATTGAAATCTCATACCAAATCAAAATTTACAATTTTTGAGATTTTATTACTATTTTTTTCGAATTTTTTAAAACATGCCATTTTTGGAATGTTGTACTATTTACAATTTTCCAAATATGGCATGTTTTAAAAAATTCGAAAAAATAGTAATAAAATCTAAAAAATTGTAAAATTTGGTTTTCTATGAGATTTCAAAATGTAAATTAGATTGGTTAAATTAAATTTGTCAATTTACAAAAATACTCCCGAAAAAGTCCGTGGCGCACGAAATACCCTACGCACTATAGTGCATATTAAACTTTATCAATAAATGATATATGAATCGACTATTAGAATGACTTTAATTTATCTGTTAAAAATAATCTATTTGGTTAATAGTTTCTTTTTTTTTAGGAAAAGACATAAATCCTCTGTTTAATATTCCAGTTAAGAATTGTATGAATTTTTAGCTAACAAGATGGAATCAATTTTTTTAGAGATCAGTAACCATAGCAATATTATGACCCGTGTTAAAAAAAAAATTTTAAGGTGAGTGATTTAGTTGGACAATACATAGAATTCCTTGAGAAAACACAAAAAAAAAGAGGGCAGACTGTCCAAAGAGCATAATTTTGTTTTTTAGGCCAAGTAAATGAGTTTGGACAATACAGAATTTCTTGAGTAAACAATAAAAAAATAAAAACAATAAAAGAAATAAAATAGAGGGCAGACTGTCCAAACTCCAAAGAGCATAATTTAGGAGTCAGAGTCCGAAATTTTTCTCAAAAGAAATGAAGATTTTTGTTTCCTTCTTGACAAGATGCTGTAGAATTATTCCGTGAGTAAACTAAAGCAGTTGGAGTAAATTAAACCTCTGTTTTTTGTTTGCAATGGACACTAAAATGTATATATTGCATATGGTTAGGCAGCTATTTTAATTCTTCCTACTGACAAATAATTGATGTGATCACAAGATTTGGTTCATGCTTTGTATGAGAAGCAATACTATTCTAAAGACAATTTACTGAGTATAATCATCACATGAAATAAACAGTGTAACCAACAAGCGAACTTTTCAAAATAATATTCCAAGTCCCTTAACTGGTACATCAGTAAAGAAGGTTAAATTGCAAGTTGATTAGGTTGCTCCCAGTTGTGCGCATTTAATTGGATAATTTTAGTCAAACCCAAGCCGTTCATTTTGTATTCAAGGTTTCAAATTTCATTTCACTGAATAATTTATACTATCTAATTGGGCTTTTGGTCTATTGCATAGTGCAAAGATTAACGCATTTTTACTGAAGGTAACGGATTCAAAACTCGACTGGAATCATTTGTGAATTGTGACATTTAATTTAAAAAAAAAGTTAGAGTGCTTCACCACTTCTTATCTTAAAATAAAATTTATTTCAGAATAAATTTGTACTATTACTATCCGATCAGTAATAAAGCCTCTAATTAGGCTAATATAAATTCCACAAGAATATGATTTGCCCATTTCTGATAATTTTTTATTTAACTTTCAATTATACAGTTAGGCCTTTCTATACCAATTTTCTTGCACCATTATTCAGCTTTAACCAACTTAACATATCTGAATGATGATATAAAAAATTGCTACAATTGCACAATTTTATTATCCTGCCCCTGTTTATTTTTAACCATTAAAAAGTACAATTAGGGGCTGTTACTTGGCTTAATCTTATCCTATCCTGTGAAGCGACTAAGCGAGTAGAAGGAAGCTATGTTAGACTGTTAGTCAATATGCCATCATGGGTAAGCTTAAGAACAATATAGTACTAAGCAACAAAGCGTACAAATAATCCATATAATAACACTAAAACCCCTGCTGGTTACAGTGGTGACAGTAACACACCTGTGGATAGTTTTCGCATGATCTCATCTGGGACCCACCACCTATGTTGGCATCACATGAATTTTCCTTTTTATTTTTTGATACAAATCCGGTTGGATGCCTCCAATCCGAATTTGCTCTCGCACGGGACCGTCCAGCGCAGTCTACGAACCGTCCGATCTGATCTGGACGGTTCGGGCCTATCGATCAGGTTACATGTACGGGGCTCCTTTTGCCATTGAGATTAAATCACACGGCTGTGATTTATGCGCCGGACGGTCCCGCGCGGGACTAGATCTCATTTCGGATGCCTCCTCACATGATTTTATAAACCCCAGTAACCAATTTCCCTCCCTAACTAAGCGCAAGTGTTAATTATAAAACAAACCAATCCCCTTGTGTGCTTTTTGCTTAAACCTTTTCTTGCTCCCTTCTCTCTTTCCTTCCATAAAGAGCAAGCCAGGTGTTAGCCTCAAAGCTTCACACATACACAAGCGAGTGAGAAGAGAGAAGCAGAGAACAGAGAGAAGAGAGAGAGACGACCCAACTATCTTTACATATCTCAGCTACTGTTGCGTAAGTCATGCTATAAAACTCACTTTTACAGTCTGGTTTCATTCCCTCTCTCTGTTTATGTACAGAGAAACCCAACAAAAGAAAACCAAAATCCTAGAAGAAATACTCTGATACAGTTCCTTTTCAGATAAAAATACTTAAAACTGTTCTTGGGTCCTGAGCAAGCTTTGGGTAGAGAGAAAGGTTAAAGAAAAGGCTGGTTACTTTATTTCTGTTACTGCTGCTGCTTGTAGATTTTCTTTTCATGTTTTTTTTCTCTCTTTCTCTCTTTCTCTCTCCATGTTTTGGATTTCTTGTCGCATGTGAGTATTGGTCGTCTGCCTGACATAATAGCTGTTTCTCTCTCATCTGTGTTTCTTTCACTGGTCAAGCTTGGAAACTAGCCCAGCCTTAGCAATAGCATTTATTACTATTTCCCCTACGAAACAAGCTCTGTTTCTCCTATATTACAGACTTTGCTTTCTCTTTTTTAGGAGACAAGAGGATTAAAGAAGAGAGAGAGAGAGAGATGGAAGAGATGCAACCAAAGCTTCTTGACCTAATACCAAATGAGAGAGGTTGGGGTGTTACAGCGAATGACAGAGAGATGGTAATTGGTGGTGGTTTTGGTGTTAGAGAGGAAAAGAAACTGGAGCTCAGGCTGGGACTCCCTGGGGAAGAGGACTGGAATGCAAATAGGAAGAAAACGGAGGGGCTCTGTGCAAATGTCAAGCCTCCATTCTCCTTGGGTCTCTTTGGTGCGCCTCAGACAAAACAAGAAGGTACATAATTATAAACACCTATGTTTTTCTTGAATTTTTCTTAATTGTCTGTCTAACTTAGGAAATTTTTGTTGGTTTTCTACAAAGCTAAAAACAAAGTTGAAGCAAATTAGGTGGACTTAAGAAAGTTAATATACAGCGCTGATTATATTAGTGATTTGATTAAAAAAAATTTGAGAAGGTTCTACAAATTAAATTTGATAACCGGTATTTGAGACCGCTAATGTAAACAACAATGAATTTATTGAGGGTATTTATCAACATTATGGGTAAATCATGATCCGCAGTTTTATTTATTATTCATTAATATAGCAGGGTTGGTAACTGGAGAAGCACAAAAGATACAAGCAAAAGCAGATAAACAAACAAGCATAGTAGAGAGAAAGGCAATTGCACATGCAGCAACTCCACCAGCTGCGACTCCACTTCCGTCCAATTCTAGGTTGCTATTCTTTTGCATGCAAATATCAACTACTAATTTTTAGTATGTGTTTGAATTATAGCTGAAATCACATCTGACTTTTACCCTGTTCCCACCTGGATTTGTTATGTTGGAGCCTGTCTCTGCTTTTGATCCACATCACTATCATCATCAACTTGCAAAACACACCCCCATATTTTTCATATTTGTGAAGTTTTACAACTCTTAAAGGATAAGTTATATTGACAAGTGTGAGAATGAACTTTACAACTTATCAAAATCAAGAAGGAAATTTCAGATATTTTCTCTATTGCTAAAATAGTTATGTATCAAATTTGGTGCAATTTGAAAATAGTTTACTCATCAATCCAATAAATTTATCGGCTGTGATTAGCAACCGATGACTTTCAAATTGTACCAATATAATACATGGTATCTAAATATATAATGATCAAATGTGGCACATATATAATCTTGTTGTCGAGTTTACAGAAGTTTTGATGGCGGTTGTCAACATATCTCTCCCTTTTTGTTATCCATATATTGTCTATATTTTCACAAGATTTTGGAGATCAAACACCAAGTCCCCTAGTGCCAATATATTAAACTGATAGTATTACATGTTATTAGGTGCAGTGTCTTCATTAAGTTAGATTAGTAATTAGTTAATTATTAGAGCAATACTACAATTACAAGCCTCTTAATTAATAGTTACTTTGTAATCATCTAGAATAATTATTTGTTTGTAAAGGCCACTTGTATATGCTTACACTTGTATTGGTTGTCCTGATAATTAGTGAAAACAATTATTTCATTATAAAGAAAGGTCTCCATATGTTGTTGATTTGTAGAGGTGGTACTTTTCGATATTCCTACATGATTACATGCACAGAGTAAGATATTTGAATCAATATTCATGTATTATTCATATGTACTCCTTGTCTGTAAAGGGCAAGGCCAGCCTCATCTCATTACAAAATTTATTCAAAGATGCAATTGATCTTAAATTTTACAAAACACTAAGGAATTCTCATTTGGACAGAGCTGCAAATGCACCTGTAGTGGGATGGCCTCCAGTGCGATCTTTCAGAAGGAACCTCGCTTCTACATCCAAAACAGTGCTCGAGCCACAGAAGTGGGCATCTGGGACCTGTGCAAAATTTGAGAACAGCACAAAGGGTTTATTTGTAAAAATCAACATGGATGGTGTACCAATTGGCAGGAAAATTGACCTCAAGGCATATGATAGTTACGACAAGCTTTCTTCAGCTGTAGACCAGCTCTTCCGGGGCCTTCTTGCTGGTATTATTTTTTTATACAACACAATGTTTTAGAAAAAAATTACATATGCCCCTAATAAATCTCTGGTTCGTGCCTCTACCTGTCGGCAAAGGAAAAACATCACTTGTAAATTTGTATTGCTTTCTAGTTTCTTCACTCGATCCCTTTTTGGTTATTTATGTACAACATAGAGGATTAAGATTAATTTGGGTACTCCTAAATAACTGTAAAGAGAGATACTTTGTCATGACGGTTCCACATCACAAATTACAATAAATTTTTTTTTGTGTGATATTTCAAAGTTCCTGTACGTTTATACTATGAAATGATGAAATTGCTCAAGGAAATATTGTTTCCCTTGTGACATGCATAACCTCCTGCAAGAGGAGAAACATCAACTGTACCTCTTAACTGTTAGTAAAGGTTCTTAAATTAATGTTGCTTACACTCTTATATATGATAAAAAGATGCAATAGAAGCGCCTAGTGAGGAAAAAGGGTTTTTTTTTGGGAATTTAAGATTAAACTCTGAGCTGTGACATGCATTTTCTTTTAATATTTCTCCTTCAGTTAATCATTCTCACCTCTGATACAGATCAAAGGTCAGAGATAGGAACAGAGAAAAATGTAGAAGAGAAGGGAAGAGCAATTCAAGGACTACTTGACGGGAGCGGGGAGTATACTCTTGTTTATGAAGATGATGAAGGTGATAAGATGCTAGTTGGAGATGTTCCATGGGAGTAAGTCTATTTTGCATTTGGTAACATTTACTTATTATATTAGAAGGTTTTTGGTGGTTTAATTTGTTAGGATCTGTAGTAACAAAGACAGTTCAATATTCTATCTTAGTTGGCACAACTCAGCATCTAATTTGATTAATTGTGATTTTTAGATTTAATGGTCAGGGAAGAATAATTTGAGTAGTTGCCACGTAACCATTTCAAGCCGATAGTAATTTCTCTAGCAGTGAAACTTCATCTTGCTTTAAGTACATGTAGAATACTTGGAAAGAAACCAAAACATGGTAGATATTGTATCCCAGAATTTTTTTAGTAGATGGTTATTTTATTATTTTAGCAGTAATTTTACTATTTTTATGCTACTGAAATAGTCAAGTGTAATTGGCTTTTACTGTGAATGTAGGATGTTTGTTAGCACTGCCAAAAGATTGCGTGTTTTGAAGAGCTCAGACCTCTCTGCCTCCACTGTAAGCCCCCTCACAAGTTCACTATTAGCATCTCACCTTTTTAGTTGTTACACTTGGTATGATTTGACAAATCAATAATGTTCCAATGTCCCAAAACTTTTTCTTTTTGCAGCTAAGGACAACTAGCAGGAAGAGAGCTGCCACCGAGTGCTGACTGCTGAGAGCCAGAAAGACGTATAGAGAGAGAAAAAGGCTTTCTTTTTGCTAATTGTACTCTTGCTCTTTGGTTTTCTTGGGTTATTATTATTATTTTTTTACTTTTCTTTTGAAGCCTTCAACTTTGTAACATACGAAGGAGAGGTGATCGTTGAGCAGGAGTATTATGGCCTTGTCTATCCTTTTTCTTTACCTTTCTATTGTGTATTTTGGCTTTGGGAGTACCTAATTATGTAACCAAATGATTGGCTAGTAAGAGAAGTACATGCTATCTTCATGTATAAATTATGAAGTAGTCTTGTTAACCAATTTAGAAGCACTTTGACTGAAAGTTTCAGAAGCAACTCCAAAAGTTTAAATGATTTGTACTGACATAATGTTGCTCTTTTGACAACAATGTTTCAAAAAATAACTTTGAAGTACTAGCCGCTGTCAAGTCCTCTGAAACAAACCCATGGTTATTTGCATAGCGGCATTAAATGCTAACTTTGCTGAGAACACTAATTGTTCTCTTCTTTTTTCCTTCCTAGTAATTTTGTTGAACTGAGGACCCTAAGTTATTGATATTCCTTTTAAAACTTATGGGTAACTATTGATAAACATTTCACTTTCAAATAAAAAGCTCTGTACTGTTGATGCCAAGTTGCCAACCGAGATGCTATCGGCGGACAAAAAAAAAAGCTAATATTCTACAAGCTCAGATATCATATTGGTATCTTAATGCAGTCGTTTGTGCATTTGGTGGCTGAACTCTGGCTCCGTTTGGATGGCTTTTTTTCAGAATAAGGAATAAGGAATAACCACTTTTTACCAATAAATTTATTTCTAACCATCCAAACTCTTCACAAAAGTTACACACTTCCCAGTAAATTTCTTCCCTTCTTCCTTTTTCCTATCTTATTCTCAACGCATCTAAACGGAGCCAGATCTGTGATTAATATTATGCACCATCAATACTTATGTCAATCAACATCCGATCACATCAAAGGCCCATTATTAGAAGTTTTCAACCCTAGGCCTAAATTTCATTTCTTGGACAAAATAAAAGAAGCAAAAGAGCCCGAGAATTTATTCAAACTAACACACTTTTCAGCTCTCTGTTTCAAACTTCAGATTGGCTCCGTTTGGATAGGTGTGGGAAGAAGGGAAGAAGGGAAGAAGTGGGAAGAAGTATTGGGAAGTGTGTAACTTTGTGAAGAATTTGGATTGTTTATAATTTTTTTTCTTCCCTTCTTCCTTCTTCCTCTTCTTCTTCTTACATCCAAACGGAGCCATTAATTAAGTATTGCTTACAATACAGCTCAAGCTCAACTAATACACAAGCGTTTGATTCTTTTTCAAAATAAGACAAGTGGTAACGTTGACTGTTCGTATGTATGTCCAAAAAAGGTTGCGTGACATGAAGAATATTTTATTTTTATATATTATCTAATCTTTATTTCTATCATGACATATTCCCAAATTTGTCACACACTCAAACGTGAAATTTCATGACAGGTACACCTAATTACTACCAAGTTATGGTATAACACCTTGATTGAACTATTTTTTTTTTCCCTTCTGGTCTTTTCGGTCTGTATAACCGAGACAAACGTAAAGATATTGGTTTTCAAGCTTTAAAATCATGGACCGTCATTTCAGATTGCCAAACTGTTTTGGTACATGAGGAAACTATAATGAGTCCTAAAGTGAGGTCAACCTTGTTTAATTTCAGTGAAACACAACGAAATGAGAAACAGAACAATCTAGCAGCCATCCTACCACAATTGTTGCCGAAAATTTTCAATTGTTGTCGGTTCCAGCATAAACATGAGAAAATCTGAAAGCTAACCCTTGATTTAGTGCAGATGACAACACATCTGTTGGAATATTTAATCTAAGGGTGCATTAAAATTTGATGAAAATTTTAATAGACTAGATTCATTGTACCTGATCCTTTTTGTTGCCTCAGCATTAAATATTTTATAATATGAAACTTAAAAACACCATTTCTTTTAATTTAGCCATTAATGAAGTTTAGAAAAGAAGAGAGAAAAATACCATTATGACCATCATAAGGGCTAAGGAAAACTAAAAAAAAACAGATTACTAATTAAAGTTTCCGCTTAACCATATCTGCACTTCAAATTTGTAAGTTCTATACTCAAAATTGGTATTTTTATTTAATTAATGATTAAGTCTATCAACATCTTGACGGAGGTGGGTTTGAAAGCTTGTCGAAAATTTCTTATGGATATTTTAATTTTAAAATAAGTTGGAGGCTTAACCTTTATTTTATCTTAAAAAAAAGACTAAGCTAAAGTCATGCTTATACATTTCAATAATTTACCGCATCATCTGTGTAAGAAATTTCAGATTTACTTTTGAGATTTGTCAACCGTGTAGATCTTTGTGAAATTATTAGTTTGAAACTTTGTTATATACGTGAAGACCTTTTTTTTTTTTATGAATTTTCTGAATACCTTAACCTTTGTTGAGTTCCCAAAAAAAAAAAAAATTAAATGAAATGGGTAAAAAATGTCGTTCGTGAGACATGAGCTGACTGTATTGGTCTAAAAAATTGAGACAATCTCTGCAAGTACTGTTGTGCTATTGTGGTGATTCATCTGTCAAAAAGATTATATTGAAGAGGACATTATTTGAATCAATTTCACACACAAGTTTCTTCATCTATTTTATTGTTTGTTTCTGAATTCTGATAGCAGAAAGTTTTAGCATGGTTTCATGTTTTATAAAGGAGAAAGGAAGATGATCATATGAGTTTTCTTTTTAGAGAAAAAGACAAAGATAAGAGTTTTGCTGCAGGAAGGAAAGAATAAAGCACAGTGGTGGTACTTCTTCATTCTAAGTGATTAATTGTTCTGAAATAAATTTTCTTTCCGTTGATGAAATTATTAATAATGAAACCACCTCAAATGATAACTTATTCAAATACAAATCTACATATATAACACTCTAAAAATGAACTGCTATGCTTAAAATTAGAATTAACTCAGGTGGTATTGAAATACTACTCTTTATGATGTAAGTTAGAGGTAGTTAAAAAAGAAATTAAACTACTTCAAAGAACGTCATAATCTGCATTATCTACAAACGGAATATATCTGATACTAAACAAGATCGGTTTTGTGGGGCAACTAGCAGCAACTTGGCATAATCTTTCTAGATAAGGAATTCTCTTTTAAGAATTGGCATACGATATTTAAAAATATTACACAAATACACAACAATCCCAAAAACGGTTTAAAATGATACTTTTGCAAACTTGAAGCATAGAAATCAAACATATATAGCATTTTACGCAATTAGTAACTTTATGAAGCTCCTGGCACGGAAACATGATCACCTTTTGTGATATCAGTCATAATAAAATTTTAAGCATTTTTAATTTAGATACCAACTTTTGACATGCTCAAATTTGAACTTCTGTGTGAAATATCGACGAAATTATGTTTAGGGGAGAATCTATCGTCTATGCAATGGATATCTGAAGTTTTTAAGTTGTAAAAGAGCCGTTGGAACACTGTCATTGAAATCATTAACAGATTATAACATCAATGAATCATGAAGGAAAGAAATCAGAACAGAAATATCAACCAAACACACAACATGTCACTGTATAAGTATTTAGTAATAATCAATTAAAACAACAAGTTGTACAATTACATGGGCCCGCACGAAAACAAAAACAAAATGAAGAAAAAGGAAGAAAAAAATCTAAGGAAAATGCCTGACTTAACCCCTGTTTGCCATTGTAAAATGCTACATGCACCTTAGTCGTGTACGATCAGACCCGGAGAGTCGAAGGTGAAGGGACAGGTGGCAGAGAGTGAGAAGGAAGATTGAAAGCCATCCGGTGCTTCATCCACACGAAGAAGAAGAGAAGAGAAGAGGAGGCCGAAAACTTCTACAGTGGAAATAAGAAAAACAATCCGATGCTGTTGCGCGACACAGCGTGTAGCGCACTACGAGCCGTCTGATCTTGATCGGACGGTTCACTTTTTACGGGCCTATCAATCTAGGTTACATGCACGGGGCTCCCTTGTTCATTGGATCTTAATCAGACGGCCAGCGTACCGCGCGACACAACGTGTCGCGCGGCAGCGGATCTGAATTTTAAGAAAAACAATGGTTTTCTCGCTGGCTCTCTTTACATTTTGTAAGGTTCTTTCTCTGAATTTTATTGGAGAATGTGTGCACTGCACGGTGCTTTGCTTGGCGTTTTCTCACTGGTATTTCCCCTTACGTTAAGACAACTGTTTTCAAAAGTTTGGCATTTTAAAATCAGATTGAGGATATTAATTACGGCCATACAGTATAAGAGAAAGTTTAATATAAACTGTAGTCTATAGTGCATAGGACTTTTTTATGCACTACGGATTTTTTCGAGAATATTTTTGTAAATTGACAAATCTAATTTAACCAGTTTAATCTACATATTAAAAATTTATAGCAAACCAAATTTTACATTTTTTTAGATTTTATTAATATTTTTTTCGAATTTTTTAAAACATGTCATTTTTAGAATGTTGTATTATTTACAACATTCCAAAAATGGCATGTTTAAAAAAATTCGAAAAAAAATAGTAATGAAATCTCAAAAATCGTAAAATTTGATTTTATATGAGATTTCAATATGTAGATTAAATTGATTAAATTAAATTTGTCAATTTATAAAAATATTCCAAGATAAGTCCGCGGTGTATAGAAACCCCTATGTACTATGATGCATATTAAACTTTCTCTGTGGTATAAATAATGTATGTTACAAAAAAAAAATTCATTCCAATGACCATTAGTTAAAGTAGTTTATGGATTCCCAAACAATAGGGTGGGTTTGAATGCATTCTAGGGTGCGCATGCAATGTCCTCATATTTTTATAGTTATGTATAGACAAATTTTTAAGAAATTTTCTATTTACCCTACATAAAATGTGACTATGCAATTTTCTATTTTACAGAGGATTGATTTTTTTTTTCCGAAGGCCTACTGAGGATCGCTATTAATTACAACGTGTTGCAGTGCACAGATGTGTCTCGTACAACATGTGATCTGTTTTTGAGTTTCATGCGTTGAACCACCCATCTGAATCACTCAATATAATCTCCATAATCCATATTGATAATCTTGTTGAAAAGTGAAAACCAAACTTCATATTTTTAAAAGTTCTTTTTTTTCTACGATTTCTTAGATTTAAAAAAAAATCGTTGTCATTTGAAGGTCCATGACTAATTAGATAAAATTTTCCACAAATAAAATAAAAGTAAAAATCTAAAAAATATTTGGTACGTCGTTATATTTTTATTAGCAAATTTAACTTATTGATCTTCGTACAAAAAAAAATTCGAAAAGCAAGAAAAGACAAAAGTAAAAGTTTGGTTCATCAAAAAATTCATCAATTCAGATCATCTCTTATTAGTAAAATCAAGAACAGCGAAAATTGGTCCATTCAGCTATTCGGTCAGATCTAATTTGGACCTTTAGATTTAAAATGGACGGATAAAATATGCCGAATGCCATCCAGATCCAATAGATTTCTGACAATTAGAGGGGCCTAAACTCATCTAGCTCACTACTAAGTACTAACTAATCATATGGCAGCCCATTTAAATTTCGAAGTTTCAAGGAGTGGAACCTAACTAAGATATATCTTCTTAAGCAAACTCGCATCCTCGAGTTACGAATTTTAAATTTATCAGATTTCCATATACCTGAACACTTCTCCTAAATTTGCCCGTCATTAGTATTTATTTGGTTTGAAGCGTCCGAACAAACCAACTTATATTTTGAATTAACTCGGATTATATATGTCCGAGTTACTAATATTCCATTTCTTATAAAATTAATTCTCATAACAGGAATAACAACTTTGTTTTATTTTTTTTTCTTTAAATCTTACCCACTAACGATGTTTTTCTTCTAATAAACTATATAACGCGCGTAAATTTAAAAAAAGTTTAAGAAATAGGTAAGAGATCAGAGAACTATGAATAACAGAATAAGCATAGCAAAATTAATTTTAATTATTATCTTTTTATGTTGAGATTGCACGTTAGAAATTCGGCTACAAGTTTATAAAAGCAGTCACCAAAAAGGAAAAAAATTAGAAGGGGCGTGCAGAGGAAAATCTAGATACAGATATATCAAAATCTCTTTCTTAGCTTACTCCCTGATTTATTTCAACAATACAAAATCTACAAAACTCTCTCTCTTCTCACTACTTGGATAACAAAATATATCTGAAAAGTAAATTAAAGGGAAGCACCATACAACAAAAGGCCCATCTAGCTCTTATTATCAGACCCGAAAAGGTTAGCAAAAAAAAACTGTATGCACCTGATATAAAACTCGAAACAACCTAGCTTTTACAATTCTCCACGCCTGCTATACTGAGAATGAGACGCAGCTATAAGTGCAGCACCAACTCCTGACCCATCATTCGCAAGTGTTACTTCAACAAAACGAGATGCCTCTTCACCGAGCAACTGAGAGAGGGTTCTTTCAAGGCAATTCTTGAAAACTTTGTTGTGCTCAAACAGCCCCCCATCAATTGCAACAACCCTCCTTTGATGATTTACACTGGAGGGGTCTGTTCCCAATTTTTTCAGCACACCAGCAATGCCAGCAGCAGCCAACTGCGCAGCCCGTCTTGTGATGATGTCACACACTTGCACCACCGTTTTTCTTGTCTCAAAAGATGTGTTGATGACCTGGTTTCAATATGTGTACAAGAGAAACTTGTAAAAACTATGATTTGCACCATAAGTTCCTGAGTGAGTTTCATTTGTGAAATTTAGTGCATCTCAATTTGGTTTTGGATAAGTTAACCTTCAATGGTGCAATTATAGATCAATAAAGAATCACTTAAGATTTTTGAGTCCACCTAAAATAAGCCTAATTTTCTTTTAACTGTTTAACTGAACAAAAAGTAAAATATGACAAACAAGAGAAAAGACAATATAAAAGCGGCACAGGTATACTTTCATGCTGGCACAACTGAACTCAAAACAGCAACCCAAATTTGCACAGCAACACTTTTTAGTTCTTCTGTTTATTAGTCCTTTTCAATTGCAACATCGACATTACCAAACTGATGGAAATAAGAAAGTATTACTATGTGCAAACAGAGTATTCAATCAGGCACTAAGATCGAAGAAAATTGAGAGTCCCGAAATGTTAACTCAAACAAAATTTCACAACTGCTGTTTGGTACAGTAGTCAACGTGTGCACTGTAGTAAAATAGTTGGGACTTGGGAGATCAATTCCTCCCACGACAACAAAGTTTTCTCTAAATTTTCAATGTCCTCTGTAAATGCTGCTCTCCTTTTTTGTTGGTATATGTTTTATTTGCTAATGCTCGAATATTTATTATGCTATAGCTGTCTTATTGGGTTTTCATTATTAAGATTGTATTGTCCACCTTTCAAAATGTTATCATTTAGAACAACTCATTGAAAAGTGAGCAAATCCCTCAAATTATCAAACTACAGACTTCTTTTGTCTTCAAATACAGAAAAAAATAATAATAAAGATAGGAAGGACAAATGCACAGGGTAATATGGTCCAAGAAGCTTTTGAAAATTGAGAGATAGAGAAGTATTACCCCCAGGTTCTCTTTTAGTTTAGTGGCGACTACTTTAAGATCGGGTGATATGTCATGGTGCATTGATGAAATATCATGACTCCTGAAACAAACAGAAACAGAATGATTCAAACCTAAAATCACTTAATTAGTGACTGATGGATCTTAAATATTACCATATGCTCGAATAACAAAACATACACGCACAGGCACTAACCTTAGAATGAAAGGAACTCTAAGCTTAGACGGGATGGTGTCGCCAAATAATTCAGCCTCCTCTGCCATCTTCAGCAGCACCCTCCTAACTATATCTCCCAAATACATTCCTGATATCAATTTTTCATATATCTGCCACCAAAATCAATATATTAAATTATAAATAACAAACTAGACAATAATAATTAAAGAAAAGGAAGTTCTGAAGCACAAGACAACTCGAATTATCTGGTGTAGCATACCTGCTCTCCTGGGTTTAAACTCTCTTCATCTAATGCCCGGTCAAATTCTGTGATCGGGAGATTTGATGACTTGAAATTTCCCCATTCCATATTTATGACCTAAATTTCAGAAAATGGCAACATATAAGTTACCTAAATTTCAGAAAATGGCAACATATAAGTTACATGATTCGTAGAGGTTTACAATGAAAAACATATCAGTATAGAATATACATGACAGTTGATGGTTACCTTACTCATATTAATATTCTTGATTTCATTAATTCTGGTACAAATACAGAGTACCAGTACATATAATCTTTATCATATAAAAATGACCTTTTTAATTATTTATACAATACAAAATTAGAAAGTTACCATTTCTCCTGATTTGGGAAGGAGGCCATGCCACTTTGGAATGTTGTTAGCCTTTTCCACATAGGCTGCATTGGTTCCTGTCCCGAGAATGACTGCAACAGTTACATCCTGATCATAGTACCTTCCTCCAGCCAAAGTCCCAACTGTGTCATTTATCTGACAAAATGTGTAACCAATACAGATTACCTTTAATCGCTCGTTACATCATCCATGATAAAGTATTAGAAAACATAGATTTTAACTGACCAAAGCAGTAACATGCATATCTAAACCTTGCTTATCCATTGCTGCTGTCAACTCTGCCACCACATCTGCCCCGACCTGAACCCACAAAAATTTTGAATCTAGTTAAAATTCATGACATTATAATTTGGGGAATAAAAAATGAAATTCATTCAGATTTTATCAGTGATTCATAACGTACCCTGAAGTTTCCTAATAGAGAAGGTTGCTGAAAGCAGAATTGGTACCCACATAACAATTCAAAATGTTATGCAGCCTTATTCTTAATTGATGTGGTATCCAATTTGGTACGACATAAGTAACTCTATTACAAATAAGATATGTTTGAAAAACTCTTTGACCACTCCCTCCAACCCCAAAATATTTGAGGGAAAAAGAAAAGTATACAACAGTAGTAACAACTTGAAGTTCAATTCATAAATTGATTAAAACAAAGGTGTTCAGTTAAAAATTTACTGCATCCTCGATGGAGAAGCCTTTGGTCCATTTGATGAGGGTGCCAGAAGTAATAGAAGATTGCCTGACAGGAAAAGAGAAGGTGAAACCGAGCTCCCTCTGACGACCATTAAAAACCTGAAATTCTTCCCCCTCCGCCGCCACAAACTTGGCCAACTCTGATGCTATGAATCCAAAAAGCTCCTAATTGTGCATTTGTATTTGAAATTCAGAGACTGAATAAACTCATCATAAATAGCATCTTATGGTGAATAAATAAAGGGTTTCACAAAGATTATACCCGCAAGTTATGTTTGCATCATGTAATATATACTTCCGACAAAGGCAGGACTTCCACTTTCTAGTTCTAAAACTACTTTTGAGACTGTATAATGAAATACACAGCTAATTATTTATGTTAAAAAAAATATATGTTTTATAAATAGAGGGAAGGTTGTCAAAGATCAGAATATACAATTTTTGACAACTTACCATGTCAGTTCTAACAAGGCGTTATTTCAAACAAATTTAATACTGTACAATTGTGATTTAAACATGAGATGTTTTAGGGATCAGTTGCCAATATACAAAATGTCAGGTGCTATTTGCAAAAAGTCCAAAACAAAAACTGCATTAAGTGCACTCACACCAGAGCTTCCAGTCATGATATGAGGTGGAATGGAGACCTCCTTTGATTCTTGCTTTAGAATGTGTTTCTCCTTCCCTCCCAATTGCACTCTCAAAACGCGAAAATTAGTTCCTCCAAGGTCTAATGCATAAAACAACCCTTCCTCGTCCCTAATCAAAACATCCATACACATTCAGAATTCAAATTATAGAAATTGTTGGGTGCAATCAATAAAATCGACCATGCACGCATGCATGGAATACGAAATCGGACAGAAACAGAGACAAAAAATTTTCACAAAATTAATTACCCCGTTGGAAGGCTATCAACGTAAGAAAGAAGCATTTTGAGTCGGCTGCCTCCTTCCGAGGCCAACCCAGCATGCATCTCGACCTCCATGGCATCAGCGAGTTGCCTCAACCTCTCCAGTGGCGACGCACAGGTCCTCTCCAGTTCCTCCACCATCTCCTCCGCGCGAGCCAGTTTCGCATCCCCTTCTTTCTTCCTGTTCAACTTCTGGTACAAGATCACACCTGACACCACCACTGCTGTCGTCGCCACCACTGCCACGGTGGCCTTCACCATCGTCTTCTCCATTTCCGATCAACTCGAGAGAGAAAGAAAGAGAGAGAGAGATTTGGGAATGTGTGCAAGGATAATTGGATAAAGTTAGAAAAGAAAGGAAATGGGTTTGGTCTTTGGTGGTGTTTGTGTTTGTATTTTATATCAATTTTGCCTTATTGGGATGGGGGTAAGAAGGTCAGAAATTCAGGCTAATGGATTTTTGTCTTCATTCATGCAGTTTATAATATGGAAGTATGGAGGTGTGGAGTAGAGAGAAAAGAGTAGCTGGAAACTTGAATTCTTTCTGAGAAAGTTTGATTTGGCACCTTATTTATAGTGCACTTGAACATTGGATGGATAATCACTTGGGAGTGTGGGACTAAATAGGGACAGATGTTTCTTGCACTTATACCCTGGTATTATATGATATCAAATTCAGATTAGTCTGGATAGTACTTTTTATAAGAACAACTTTGCAATTTATTAAGGTTTTAGTTTTTTTTTTAATTATCAAAATTGATAAGAACGTCATTAATTTGAACGTTTACTAAAAATGATGATGATATACAAAAGTTCGGCTTGCTGAGAAAGTTTGGCATGCTGACAGAGTTTCCGATGTACGTATTCTTTTTAATAAAACAATGTTTTATTTATTCTATTATGAATATATTTATCATTCAATTTTAAGTGAACAAAATAATTTCATATAAAAATATCTGGGAATCAAAATATATAATCATTCAATTTGCGAAAGCCTCAACATTATTTTTGTACTAATTGCAGCCGGTTGTTGATTTGGAATTGTAGGCTTCCTAATTAATATTATAGTCATGTAAAATTATTTATTTATTTATTAATTGTAGGTTGTAGCCAAGCTTTTAAATTTCGTCGAAATAACAACGTTATTTCCGAAATTTTGGTTTTCCGGACAAAAACGCACCAACTCTACAGTTTCAAATAAGACAAATGCGTAACGCGTCATTTCCGAAATAACACTGTTATTTCAGCGAAAAATTTTCATTTTTGCGGAGAAAAAACGGTAACATGAGACTTTTTATACAATATAATTTTATATTATATTATAGTATTAATGTATAATACAGAGTAATTTTTTTCTTTAGATTTTGTGCTTCCTGTTTGTTATCTTCTTTTTCTTTATTATTCTCTTTGCTTAATTTATTTCTGTTAGATTACACACAAAGATTACACAACATTAGGATTAGTAATTTAATTGTGCTCTTTGCTTAATTTCTTTGCTTAAGATTACATATTGAAAAAAACATAAATTATTAGCGTATTAAAAAAATTAGATATTAGATTATTAGCATATTCAAGAAAAAAAAAATAGAATTCCGACTTGTACTGAAGTGCTGCACATAAGAATACATATGAGTTCGATACGGATGTTTGCATATACAGACCGTTTTTTCGCCTTTTTTTACGAAAAAACGCCGCACCGTTAAATCAACTCCGGACCGTCATACCGAAAAAAATGAAATTTAAAAGCTTGGATGATTGCAATTTTGCATACATGTTCAGTGTAAGAACATTAGACTAAATCTGGATACAGAATAATATCTGTTAGAAAATAAACTGCATAAGAGAAACATTATAAAAGTTTTTATTTTATCATTTGAATGAATGCATTTTAGTTGCATGCATGAATGCATTTTAGTATTAGGTTTGCAAAAACTTTACCCTGATTAGATTCATTAATGCAATTATATTGCATGCATGAATATAATTTAATTTGATTTGTGAATTCACCAGCAAAATCTGTCTGAAAAATTTTCATCAAATCACGTGGTTTTGGATAAATATCTGTCTAAAGATTTGAGGCGAATAGAGAGGTGCATGCTCCATAGCAGGCTTAGCAGCCTAGAGCCGACTAGTATTCCAATTGGTTGGATGAATCTGGTTCTGGTCAAGCTGGCTTTGCAGCTGTAAGCCTATTTTCATTAGCCTTTCTGTATTTTGCTTCAGATATCTTATGTAAATACTAAATTTTGACCAATTCGTGTCGGCGAGAATATAATTAATTTTTTTATTTTATTAAAATAAAATATTATTGTTGTTGGTTAATAATTTTAATATTGGGATCAAAGTATTAAAAGCTAATTAAGACTGTCATGTTTTACGCAATCTACAAGTTCCAATATCATGTTTTACCTTTTCATTGATAATAAAAGGAAAATTATATAGTATAGCGAGTGTCTATAAAGCAAAAGACAAAAAACAAAAGAAAACCAGAAAATGCAACCAGTCTATCTAATAGTAAATGAAGAAAAAAAAATGAAAATTACAGCAAAGCGAAAATAACAGGAGAACAAAAGCCCAGGATAGAATGTATTTTTTCTGATTTAGCATTTTTCGTAGATAACATTTTTCGAGATTAAACTTGTGTACATTTTTGCTGATTCAAAAAACTGTAGATACTTTTTTTTTTTTATGACATGATAGAATGTCATGGGAGATTACAATTGAAGTCGTTATTATGTGGAAAGATAAGGTCACATTAGTAAATTTTTCTTTCGTTTGACAATTGACCCAAGCAATGGGGAATCAGATCTGGTGCCGCGCGGTATTCTAGCCGTCTAATCAAGATCCAATGGATAAGGGAGTCCCGTGTATGTAACCTTAATTGATAGGTCCGTAAAATATGAACCGTCCGATCAAGATCAGACGGCTCGTACACGCGCTACACGTTGTCCCGCGCTACAGCGGATTCGGATCCAAGCAATGGCGGGAGAAGTGAGCATTAAGCAGAGCCAGACGGGACAAGGGTAGGACAAGAAAAACGTGCCACTCATAAATGTTTTTTTTTTCATTTGCTTGAGAATAACTTACTCTAAAAAAAAATGGCAACTGAAATTTGGAGAAAAAAAATTGACACCATATCAAAAGTTCCATATTAACTATACGAGAAAAATTTTGTGAAAGATTAAATAAAATTTTCAATTGATATTATATTATGAAAAACTTTATTATGCACCACAATGCATAGGGCATTTCATGCACCGCAGACTTTTTCGGAGATATTTTTGTAAATAGACAAATCTAATTTAACCAATCTAATCTACGTATTGAAATCTCATAGCAAACCAAATTTTATAATTTTTTAGATTTTACTACTATTTTTTTCGAATTTTTTAAAACATGTCATTTTTGGAATGTTTTAATATTTTTAACATTCCAAAAATGACATGCAGGTTTACCAATATACAATATATTAGGTGTTATTTTTTTTATTCACTATTCCTCAAGGGCATTATTATTATTATTATTGGAGGCTAGATAAATTATTATTATTTTTTTACTACTATCGTTCGAGTATATATCAGATTTGCAGTTTTATTCTAGAGAGGTAAAAATGCATTTCGATTATAATACATACTAAATAATAATAATGGAGCAAATTAAGATGGCAGCTAGTTTTTCTATTATTTATCAATCAATATAATTAATTAATGGGAAAATCAGTCCTATACCCCTCAAATCATTGTTAATTGGAAATATCCCCCTCTAATTTTCAAATTTGAAAATATCCCCCTCTAAACACATTAGCTATAGATATTTACCCTTTTATTCTTTTTTCAACTATAAAAAATCATTTATAAAAATTTCAGACCAAAGTACCCCTCGGCCCTCAGCCTTTACCGATTCATCTTCCCATTTCTCGCTTTTCTTAATCAGAAAAGAGATATTCGTTATCAAATATTCTGCAACATCTTTGAACATTTCCCTTCTATCCCATCGTTGGAGCAGGCACCTTGGAAGCAAGTGGTTTTGACTCGTTAACTGGGCACTATTTTTTGTTTTGTTGCTCTTCTTTATTTCCTCTGACATAACAATGATTTATACGAAATTGGGGTTCAAAGGGGTGCCATAGGTTTAACATAACAAACAAGAACACGCTTCAAGTACTCTAAAACTACTAACAAGGATTTGACAAACCTCCATTTCCAAATATGCCTTTTGTCCCTTGCGTCATTGAATTGGTAAAAGGATACAACTTATATCATAGATACTTTATCATTAGATACAATTATTGTAGATAACTTAATCAACCAATTAGGATCTGTTGTGAATAGCACGGTAGAAACTTATTGCATATCTTCAAAATTCTTATTTGGTCTAATAATTTCAAAAGACTATTGGATGGATGGATTAGTTTTCTCTTCATATACTAAAAGGTGTTTTTCTTGTTTTTTGTAGTTTGAGTCAAAAGATGAATCTTTGCATGCTTACAATTATTCAAATAATATGTTGTAATTTGACTTCCAACATTCATTTCTCATTTTCTAGTTGTATAATCTAGTCTTATGGGCTGAGCATTTAGGAAGTCGTGTGAATGGAGGAGAAAACAAATATCGTATATTTCTTTCTGATTGAACAGAGAGCGAGAAGTATTCGGAAGATGAATCGGTTGGATGGAGGTTATTTTTGTCCGAAATTATTATAAATGATTTTTCATAACTAAAAAGGCAACAAAAGGGTAAATATCTATAGCTAATATGTTTAGAGGGAGATATTTCCAAATTTAAAGATTAGAGGGGAATATTTCCAATTAACAATGATTTGAGGGGTATATGGCTGATTTTCCATTAATTAATAAAGGTTATCAATAAAACATAAGATCATTAAAATCAGTCCATTCTAGCGATCGTCTCATCGACCGGACCCCAACACTAACCCTACGTCCCTGTAGTCACCAAATTCTCAATAATCTGTGTCCGATGGATAGCAATAGCAGTGGCAGAATCGGAGGCGGAGACGGAGACTCTCAAAGCGAAACCCTGTCCGTCCCCGTGGCGTCAATGGAGACTCTCAACGACGCCATGCATGAGACATCGATCTCTGCAAGTGCAAAGGCGCCACCACCCAATAAGAAGAAGAAGAAGAAGAAGAAGAAGAAGAAGAAGGCTTTGGATTCCTACGAGGAACACTGGGCCAAAGCAGAAAGGGCCGGTCGCCGAGCCAGGAAGCGCCTCATTGAACAACTCCGTAGTGGCATCTTCGACCCCACCTTCTCCTCAGTCCATTACCCTCCGCACCGACTCCGACGTACAAAAGAAGCACCTGACAAATTGTATCCTCTCTTTCAGGTTATCCTTATCCATCTAATCTAATTAACCCAACCCCGGCCCTTAATTTAAGCATAATAATTCATTAATTCTTGACTTCTTTTACTGTTACATGCACCTTAATTTTAACTACGGAAACTAATCTTCTCACCTGCTTGCTTACTGCTTACACTTTCTTTACTGTTACTAGAATTTGATACAATGCCTAAATTTCTGGCTCATATGTCAATTTCATCATCTCAATCTCAACCATGACTTGCTCAAGTAATAGTTCTAAAAGGACCAATTAATTCAAGTTGACTTGCCTCATAACTTTTGCTTGCTATATTATATATACTCGCTTGCCTGCCGTACTGCACACTGGCTGGTTGTGTGCTGGTCCTGCAACCGTACTGAAACAATGTTCATCAAGGATCTGACCACAAATCAAGGGGCTGGACACAAAAATCACACTTAGCTTTAGCAAACCCAATTTGCAACAAAATCAATAATACTACTCAGTACTGACAAATTAATTCTTGTTTTTGTATCCAGTGTGTCCTGGGACATTACTCCTGCAAGCAATGCTACGAGCATCACTCCAACAAGTGCCGCTATTGCCTCACCACCGAGGGCTCTGTCAACAACTGCGAGATAAAAGAGGCTGAAATATATACAAATCAATACTCATGCCACAAGGGCCGTGGTTGGCTCTTACCAAAACAAGACGATTTCTTCTGCCCTGACTCTTCTTGCCAATTCTGCGGCCCGCTAGACTCTGTGCTTAACCATGTTACGGTTGTTCACTCTTCCACCATCCACCATTTCTCCTACGGCGAAGTCATACGCATCCCCCTTCATTTAATTGGCAACTTCCTAATTCTGACCGCAGAGGATCGTACCACTTTCGTCCTGTGGGTCAATGATACGTGGGACGGCAAGCTGCTGTCTGTTGTCTGTGCCGAGCAGCCAAGTTCCACTTCGTGTAGGTCCAGGTTTGCCTTAGACTTGACACATGACTTGTCTCCAGTGGTAGGCAGCTGGCTTCGAGCTGAAGAATGGATCCCTCTCTATTACTCTACCAAGCCAAGAGTGAAGCCCTGGGATGATATCAGGAGCTCGATCGTCAAATATGAGAAAAATCATGATGTTGCTGGAATCGCTCATGCCCGATCTAAAATTATAAGTTCTCATATTTCGAGCTCTAATCTGGGACACATGTTCTCAGACGCCAAACGTTACTTTCTTTATGTACCTCAGATGTATTGCTACCGTGGAAAGTGGTATGGGGATCTTATCCTCTCAATTTCTTCCCTGTCCGCTGCAACCTAAGTCACCAAACTAATGTCTGAGCCTGCCTATGTATGTGTTTTGCCTGGTGGAGTTATCTTTCAAATTTGGATGATGCATTGAACTTTTCTTAGATGCCTTTTTTTGTGTTAAAAAAAAAAAAACCGCAGGGCTGGCATGATGCCCTCTACTATCAACTGGTTTGTAGTTGAGCTGAAAGCAGACCTTGCTGATATGAAAAAAAAATATTATTAATGTTAGCTTTGCATTTCTACCTGATATGTTGAATTGTTGTCAGAGCAGAGCAGTTGTTATGTACAACCTTGATAATTTTCGTCATCTTGGATGTTTGATTTGGTATTGTTGTGGATGCATCTTCTATTTGTTCCTCAGAAGAAAACTGATTGCCTTTTGTTTGCATGTTAATAAGGATTTCAAGATTGAAATAGGGCAAGTATAATCGAAAATAAACCATTTGTTATCCCAATCCTCAGCCTTGTTAGAATTTGAGCGCGCCTCTTCTAGGATGCCGAAATTTACTTTCTTTAAGAAATGTTTTACCTTTTTAAATTGGATTCAAAAGAAAATTAATCGCTGAACGTTGATCACTGAATTATAGTAGTAAAAATGTTATAGAAGCGGAGGGTATACAGAGGCAGCTATTTAGAACAGTATTATATCGTTCGTCCTGAGACACAAAGGTAGAAAAGCAACAACACAAACTGCTGATCCTGATTCACTTACAGTTTCCTCTTTAATCTTTATTGATAATAAGTTTACAAGTATACATAGCAGATAAATTTATGTTGACTCAATTGTAGGGTATTTCACAAACAGAAGAAACTCAAATGTCAATTATTCAAGCTCATTAAAGCCATTACGATATTTAAATTTTTAAAGCCATTAATGTTATAGTTACAGTGTAGCCTTAAATTATAGTTTTTAAGAAGAAAGACAACCAGCTAGTATCGGTTGAAAGTTAGGCCCTAAGACTGACAGAACGGAAGAGCTCTCCAATGAGTTTCACATTTAACCATAAGATTCAATGGAACTTAAAATCCTCAATACTTACTGATATTGCAATTGAATCTATAATTGTGGTTTAGAGTTTAGACCTGACGTTATACTCATGAATAAGTAATATCTTAATTATATTTTAGACGGTATAGAGAGTTTAAAATTAAATTATTGCGATGAAATGTTTTTAAAATTAGATTAGCTGAGGGGATTTAGCAGGAGGAGGCAATGGTGGGGGTAGGAGATAAGCAGTGGAGGAGGTGGGGCTTTCAGAGGGTTTGAGCAGAGAACAAGATAGCTGCGATCTATCAATCAAAGTGATGTGTCGTAGAGATGAGTACCAATTGAGTACTCTTATTGATCTATCGATCGATCGATCGATCTTCGGAGATCTGCGATTTGAGGAGAGAAAGAAGGCAGAGTAAAGAAGGAGAGCTGCGATGTGAGTAGAGAAGGAAGGTAGAGACGATTGGATTGATGAGAGGAAGAGGATAAACAGATATTATAATTTATCCTTAATTGAGGAGAGAGGGACTCAGAGATAATATTTTTTTAATGCAATTTTCTTCCGAATTCGCTTCTTCCACCAATTTGTCGGAAGAATGTATTCGCGGAAGAGACGCTTATTCCTCATTTATTTCTGTGCGTTTGGATGAGATTTTCTTCCAGAAATATGGCCCTTTCGGGAATAAGTCTATTCTCAGCTCATCCAAACTTTAGATTAGGACATGAGTCACTTAACAACGATTATTTCAATAGTTTTAATATTTATTGTCCCTACAATAAATTTAAACAAAGTTGAAAACTAAAAAGTAAATTTGCAAATATATTATTAGTATATTCAAAGATCTTAATATTATTAGTAAATTTGCAAATATATTAATAGTTTTAATACCCATCCGTTTTCTGAGTTATTTGTCATCTTGAAAACTAGATTCAAAGATCTTTCCAACGACACAAGTTTCATAAAAAAATAAGTTTATAGATCAAAAGCTATAGCCCTCGAAAGACAGACTATCCCAGACGAAAACTGACAAACTGTCAGACTGACCTAACTTGCAGACAACATTTCTCACTCATATTTATCAGAATTTTGCTAATTAATACTCTATGGAAAGATATATGAAATATCTATATACCAGTAAAATTACATGCAAAACCGAATTACCAATTATGAGAAAAATACCCCGTACTACTGGAAAATTCATGCAAAACATAATTACCAATCAAGGCAAGCAGAGGCGTAGCAGGCTCTGATACCAACTGTAAGTATTTTTAACGATCCTAGAATGCAAAAATAACCAGAATCTTAGATTACTGCTAGCCATCGCTAATTGAAATCGAGCGTTGAGTGGATAAACTTGAGTCCCGCAAGCCATGCGTGTCCTTCTTGTCTCCTGCAACCTACAAGGACTCTTTAGCGAGAAGGCACTACAGAACCGTTTCGACTTTCCGTGACTCGATGGTGTACTCAGGGAATGACGACCCTGACCTGTTTCCATCTCTCTCCTTATATTCTCTCTCTCTTACTCTCTATCGAATAGAATAACTGAAAGAATGATATTAATACTACTGTACTCCATCATAATAGGGCTTAAGTAGGGGTTCTGATCACTCAGAGGGCGCATACAGTGGATCAGATCAAAGGGTGCAATGATCATACCGTTCTGTCCAGATTCAGTGTCCCAGCGGTAGCGACCCGCCAATACTTCCGGCGACCCGCTTTAGAAACAAGTGGTCCGCTAGACTTGGCGTTTTGGACAGAATACTACATTGACCACCACTTTTCCATTAAAGAAAAGTAAACCCAGTCATAGGCTCCGTTTGGATAGGTGTGGGAAGAAGGGAAGAAGTATTGGGAAGTGTGTAAATTTGTGAAGAGTTTGGATTGTTTATAATTTTTTTTCTTCTTCTTCCTTCTTCTTCTTCTTTCTTCCAACGATCCAAACGCACCCATAGAGAAACCAAGTTGGAAGTAGCTGGAGAAACTGCAAAAGGTTTATAAAGATCTCGTATTTATGTGCATCAATATTTCACCACTTCCCAATTAGTTCAGATTGATTTGGTTAAGATAGCAATTAGCAGTCGCCAGTCGACGTCAGATATGTTCTATTACAAAAAATGTTAATTATTTGAAGATTCGGTCCTCTTAGTGCGCAGATAAGGACATATACATTCATATTTGTGGAGTTTCAAATTTGTCATATTATAATCTGATCGTCCATCTCAAATCTCGTATGTATATCAACCATCCCAAAGAATCATATCAGATCGTGTGTGTTCAATTCAAATCAGATGGATTAGAATATAGATTATTGTATGATTTCATTATTATTATGGATGTGTTATTGTGTTTTGACCACTTGAGACAACAGTTAGCTAGAAATAGTTATTTGAATTAAGAGTATCATTTCTAAATAAATAAAAATAAAACATGTTTGGATGATGTGTTGAAATGAGAAATGTTATTTTAGTTGAAGCCTCACTCTTCATGGCTTGTTTAATTTTACTTAGTATCATATTTTTTTTTTATTTTGTACTTCAATATTAGTTTTCAAAATTAATATCAAACATTGTAGGTTAAATGGCTTCTAAATATGTAAATGTCCTATTCTAACAAAGTATTAGAATAATTAATCCATGTTTAACTCGAAATAAATTCTTAATATTAGTCAATTTAAATTGCTCATTAGTCCGAACTACAAAATTATTTTAAAATAATATCTTATTCTTGCTCATCGGACACTAGAATAATAGAGCTCGATTATTACAATTGCATGTCATCAACTAATTAAAATCATAAAAAGCATTTTTAAACAATTCCATAGTCTCTTCCTCAAGCTCAATAGCAACTGATATACCTTTATCCTTTCCTGGATTGTTTATCAAGACAGCAACACCAGTCATACCCGTCTCTGCCCTGCTCACAAGTACTGGTTTTCCATACCCGAAATCTGCATCATAACACGGCATGCCAAGCCAACTTGCTATTAAAATGTCCGATTCCGTCATTCGATTCGAATTCCTAACACGATCTTTGTCTGCCACTTCCAAATCATCAATATGTGCTCTGATATATGCATCATCGACTTGACCTATTGCTTCCCTGATCCTTTCCGGTATGAATCCAATAACCTCTGAAACCGTAGCTGTGGCCACTGTGCTGGTCACACCATTGCCAAAAAAGTACTCAGGTAATGGAGGTAATATTCGAGAACGGATTCCAATTGAGAATATGAGACGGGACTCCTTATCATGTGCGAGGCCTCTAGCCACACAAAAGACTTTCCAGATGTGAGCAGAAACTGCTTGGAAAGTGGAGACGGCGGCAGAATCAGTGCTTTTATTGGAGGAGCGTTGGCTTTTTAGGCAATTAATTTGGCACTGTGAGAGCTTCAGAATTGTGGAGACGACGGGAGGGGAGATTTCTTTACTAGTGTGCCCCAAACTTTCACTCTTGGTACCTGCAGCATATGCTTGGCGCTTTGAGGGACTAAGAGGTGGGGATCGGGCTCTGATAAGGGTACGGTTGATGTAAGGAGCTGGAACAATTGATGAATTGCCTTTAGCAATGTTTGTCAGAGCTTGCATGAAGTGGAAGTCACTATGTGCATCAACAACGCTGTGGTTGAAGGCAAGTCCAAGGACCACGCTGCCGCATGAGAGATATGTCATCTGCATTAACAATTGACTTCACAAATTAGTCAGCATCAAAACTGATAATGCTTCAAAGTAAAATATCTTGATTACAGAGTTTATTCGATAAAATTTTCATCATTTCTTCCCAAAATATTTTGAGAATAAACTCATCAATTACAGGAAAGAAGAATAATTGTATCAATCAAAAGGAAAACGTACTGATAGATTATCATGAAGTACAGACCTGGAGCATTAGTGGTGGCAGCTGATGTACTGCACTGTTTGAGTCTACAACTGGCACAAACAAATTCCTGTTCTTAGTCGATGGTTTAAAATCATCAAAGTGATGGCGAGTAAGCTTCGATCGAGCCACAACAAATAGAGCGCCTTCTCCATTGCAGTCTATCTCGCGTCGGCCATCTCCATCAGTCCCAAAGCGACCAGCTAGGGGATAGAAAGGCACCAATGCTATTGCTAGAGCCTTCTCAATAGTTGTCACTGAGAAAAATTCTTCAACATCAGCATTGCACTTCCCTTCAGGGGGTACGTATAGATATATGATAGGAGTGTAACAATCTGGCCGCATTACTAAATCTAAATTGGAGAGCCATAGACGCTCCTTTGGGGTCTCCTCGTTTGGAGCAACAAAACTGCGTTGTACAGTTTCCACCATTTCCTTGTCTGCGCTACTCTCCATTTCTCCCTCAAATATATGATTACTCTTCCTACGAATAGAAATAGAAATTGTTAAAAAAAAAAAAGAATTGCTTGCTTGCTTTATTGAAAAGTTGTAACTGATGGCCATTAGTATGGTTGTATCGAGTAAAATGACAGTAGGATTATAAAATCATTAATGGTCCATTGGATTAATTAATTAATTAATTTATGTACCTTTTGGAATAGACTAGACATATCTTTGTCACCATGACTTGGTAGATTTGTTAATCAAGAGATATATTCAGAAATCGATAAAAAATTATTTACCTCAATTCTGCTGAATAATATATATATTCATATACTGCTTGATAAAGAGTGTAAGAAACATAAAAGCTGTAGTTGCGTTTTTAATAACATTGTGTAATTTTTGTCTTAATATTCCAATCAGTGTCAGGAGTGTCAACTGATATTGTGCAAATAAACATTTTGTTATGGTGGTTTCATTACATTACATAAGAGGTAAAAATCTACAGTAAACATCTATGGCAAAATTAAGTAGCATTATTTTCTTTTGTTAGTATCTGGTCCCGAATCAGCTAAATTATATCTAATCGCTTCCATGTCTATAGATTTTTTTTTCCTTTCTTGAGGTAAACCACTAACGCCATTCTTTCCCTCTCTCCCTCTCCTTTCCCTGTTCTTTCCCTCTATTAATTACTGTTATACCATTAGCATGTACATTGTCAAATCAAATTTCCACTTTAAACCATGAGGTAATTCATATGAACACCCGACTCCTAATTACATATATGACAAATAAATTAAAATGACAACACGATGAAATTATCGAATCTAAATAACTGAACAAAATTTGCAGGGGCGGAGCCAGAATTTACGAATTTTGGGGGGGGGGGGGGGCATCCAACTTTTAATACCAGATAAAAAAATTTAATATATGTTTTGGAGTTTTCTCTTTTGTACAGGCAAGCAAGTCCATGCATTATTAGACAAAATAATGATATACATATTTATTTAATTTTTGTGCAACATCAATTAGATTACTAAAATAATAAAATCCAAATAAGATAAAAATTGCTACATAGCTATTATCATAGTTTGGAATTATAAATTATATCGTGTATCATCGTGTTTATCATCATAACGTGCATAGTGTATCATATTAAATTATTAAGATATGGTAAACTAATTTGATATTAAGTAGTATAAGCAGTTATAACATACATTATATGGATTTCATTAAATAAAGTTATAATAACACACTATTGGTAAAAAATTGATGTTTACTTAATAATTAATTTGAACTATGTAATGTTAATATCTGTGATTTGTGTATTGTTCTGATAATATTTAAGTTGACCATAAAATTTAGAAATTTTATTTAAATAGTACATAATAATCTTAGCCTACTATGAACTTTTTAACATTCCAATTATACAAAATATTATCTGATTCTTAAAACATTAATAACATAAAACAATAATAAGTTAAATATCCAAAATAAATAAATTAAGAAGATAAAGAATACAATATAACATATAATAACTTCTTAATCACAAATTAATTAATAAATAGATTAAGTAAAAAATAATTAACAAATTAAGATAATGTGAACTAGCCTAATGAATCATTAGATTAAATGAATTAATTTTAACAGTGAAATCTAGCTATATATTTTGATCAGCGTTATACACAATTTTTAAATTAATATATAATAATCTACTAAATTATTACAAATTGTCAAATTATGTTTTCTAACAATCTAATTAAACACAACAACATTGAAATACGTAATTGTAAGATGAAGTTGTTTGCTATTATTTATTTTTTATAATTAAGAGAAGGACAGTAATAGAAGTGTTTTTTTCCCCCCAAATTAACATTCGTCGCATGCCACGCACATTTCTCACCTAGTCACCTATCACATAAAATCCTGACTTTAATCCCACCTTTTCTTCCAAAACTCCATCAATTGAGAAGGGGGAATTACAATATCAATTGAGTTAGCACAGTAACTGAAACTATTTCTTACTGAAATCTGAAAGGGGACAATGCCCAACTCAGCACCCCCGGTCCCTCCGCCCCTCATTCATCAAAATCGACCTTAATGGTAATAATAAATACAAATAAAAGGGTTAAAAATTATGCACCTTAGTAGAAATTACGCACCAATTGAAGATAACATAGAGAGAGAGAGAAACAGAGTGCAATACGGGGCTGCACGCACTACGCAGTGGTTTAAGCGGAAAAGAAATCAAAGGGGGAAGACTGAAGAGAGAAAGGGACATATGCGGGGAGGCAGACAACAGTGCAAAAAAAAAAAGCAGCGTATATAATAAACATTTGGCCTTCCTCAAATTAATGAGACAGCTAGTCATCAAGTAAAGAGACAGCTAGTCATATTCCCTTTCTCAAGTTGTTTCCCACCTAGCACCTATCCTTTCATAGGAAAATAATAAACATTTTCGGTGACTGCTTTGGACACGTATAAATCCTCTGGGAACAGAACATTCCGCTCAATATTTTCAGATAAATATACCCCTTGCAAAATGAAGCAAGAAGTTATGAGTTTTAACGTTTCCTTCTCCTGCAATTAAATCACATAAAGTTTCTTTAATTGTATTATCTCTAAAACAATAATAGAAAGAATTTCATAGGTCTAACTTCTTAGCTGGTATTTTGAATAGCCAAGAATTCCTAACACCGTTTTTTTAAAAAAAAAAATATTTGCACTTTCAAACGTTATGATGCAATTTTAACGGTCATCACTTTGATTCCTTGAAGAGCCTTAGCACTATAATTTTAGCATTATCTTTTATTTTATTCTTACATTAAGTTATCAATTTTGATAGTTTAAGGACCTGAATTGATATATTTCTACTAGATTGTACAAATATTGTCGGACTTTCTCTAATGTATAAATAAATAATCCGAATATCATTTATTTATAGTTTTAGATGTCTAGATTAGGCAAAATTGGATATAACCCCCTCTATGTTTAATCCTTTCTTTTTCAAATCACATAAAACTATAGGTGCATCACATTAATTACAAATCACATAATGTTTTCATAATATTTGCACACTGATAGTCAATTCACCATTGCTTGAATAAAAATAAATAATGAAATACATCATACACCATTCTAAAGTTAATACAGTTGTCAAATTTTTTTTCTCACAACAGATATTCTAACATACAAAAAAAAAAATTTATAGCATAACCTTTTTACAATTTGTAAAAATATTAATGAAAAAGCATCATGATGCATAGAAGACTCTATGGACCATGATACACAGTAAACTTACTCTTATTATAATTATTAATAATTTTTATTTTTACTGTTATTATTGTATTTAATTTAATTAACATAATTATTCAGAACTATACATGTGTTATAATTATCATTATGATAATAATTACAATCTCCTTCATTTATTTTCCGTCATTATTTGTCATGGGCAAAAAAAGGCAACAATTAATTTATAGTTCATTCTCGCTCCATATGGAATGGAAATAATTAATTCACGTTAATCATTAATGAACGTTCTGGGTTCTATTTGATATTTAGTGAATTTATCATGAGGTCAATTAACACGTCCGAGTGTTTTCAAATGAGGCCGGGAGAATTTGAGGGTAACTTTGTCATTTATTAAATATCGGAATGTCCCCAGTCAAATTTTTCGTGCCCAAAGCACCTCCCAACATTTTCCTAAACAAAACGTTCTAAAATAAAAAATACGTCTTTAGTCAAAAACGATTAGACCAAAATGCGTTGTCACATTGCTCATGTAGCGCGACACATGGCGTAGGGCACGTACGAGCCGTCTGATCTTGATCGGACGGTTCATTTTTTACGGATCTATCAATTTAGGTTACATGCACAGGGCTTCCTTGTCCATTGGATCTTAATTAGACGGCCAGGGTGGCGCGCGACACCATGTGTCGTTATACTCATTTTATTTTTGTTTTACAGGGATGTGTTGTTTTACAGGATTTCATTTCTGTTTCTCGTTATACTCATTTTCTTACCAAACAATACCTGGCGCTTGACAAGGAATATATATTATACCAAGGCTAGAATTTGATTTTCTTGACATTCCTCGACATGGTGTTTGGGGAAAATTATCAAAAAAGGCACTTGATAGAGCAATTTCATTCAAAGAAACAACCATCGATACGTTGTCTGATGCTGTTAAAACTGACATGAAACGCAAAACCAACGCCAGCTAGCACATGATCCTCGCCAACGGATGATACAGTTCTTGAGTTTGAAGAATGCAATCAAAGAAACCGCTATTAAATATTGGGGCGAGGTCAATCCTAGTTGCAAACAAGAATGGAAGACATTAACTTCGATAAGGCATAATTTCGCATGAGCCAATGCAATACAGTCAAGCAAGATATTAGGGCGGTACGGCAGAAGGTATTTTCATTACCGTACCCTATCCGTACCCGTTAAAAATAGCTTTATCCGTACCTTACCCGTATCCGTTAAGAATTAACGGTACGGATACGGTAACGGTAAAAAATGAATATAATAATAATAAAATTTGTACACTCTGTATAAATAAATTATATCAATAAGTATATTAATAAAGTGCAACAATGGTGGCGAATATTTTAGGTTTATGCTTTTTTATTTTTTTGTACACTGAATGGAAAGAATTATAAATCTTAAATAAAATCTAGCAATATTTTTTTACCAATCATGCAATATAAGATGCCATATGTATCATGTAATTGTATCTTTTTAATTGAGGCAATTACCTGTTATGAAAACGGTACGAAATAGCTTTTATCCGTACCCATACCCGTTAAATTAACGAAAAAATTTCCTTACCCGTACCCGTTAACTTAACGAAAATAAAACTTTACCCATACCCGTCTTATACGGTACGGTACGGGTTGGATAAACGGGTAAACGAGTTTCATTGATAGCCCTACAAGATATCCAATTGCGCGACTCGTTCAATTTTCCATCGTCATAACAAAAAAAAATCCCTATTTTCAGGATTAATACGAGTAATTACAAAAAAAAATGTAAATTTTTCATTAAAAAATGCAAAATTCAAAGTATTAACATCGAATAAATTTTTTGTTGCTTTATTTCGGAAAAAAAAAACTATTGTTTTCTCTCCTCTTGAGTGCATCAAAACAATTATACGCTACTGGTCCATTATGAATTAATAGGAGATAATTATTGCTGTGAGAGAGCTTGGCAAAAATTGAGAAATTGAATAGAATTCAAAATTCTCTCGTGATGGTATGAATTAATGCATGGACCTACCATGTAAATACTTATATGGATTGTCTAAGATATTTTCTATTGCAGTAAATATTTTGCAATTTTCTATCGTTTATCAGTATTTTGTTGCCCTTTTTGGATTAAACACGACACATTTTTTCTTGTAACAATTTTTCAGCTAAAATGAAAAATTAATCTTAGTCATTCAGTTAATATCATGTAAGCAAGGATCGAACGACAGAGTGCATTTTTAGTGAAGAGTGTTGAGTTTTTTTTTTTTTTTGTATTGTTAAATACAAATGAATATACGATATATTTTGAATATTTATTAAGATGCTAATGCATTACTGGTAAGTGGTAACTATAACGTCATTATTTTATGAACAAAACGATGGACCGTTGTGCTACTTATATTAGTGAATTTGATAATAAACTAGTTCCAACAATAGGACCGTGTCTAATAAAAAAACCGACTATGGATTAGTCCATGTTCGTGAGAATTTAATAAAGATGGTAATCGACTATCACCAATATCTCTTTTACTGAAAATAATTTTAAACCCTTTTGCACCATTCCTTTATCATACTAGTACATATACCCGATTACAACATTTCCAACTCAACTCGACCGAATTCATATATGAGAACCTAATATTCCATTACTAAAGATAACATTATTTAATTAGAGAACCTAATATTCCGTCCAAACAGAACAACTAATGGAAGGAAATATGAGAACCATGTCCTTTAAACAATGAAAACTTAGCTCCATGTCCTTTAAAAGAAAACAATTTCGAACATCGTTACAACAGAATCAATATTACCGATCTCCACTCTGCCCCTAATTATAAAGATAACATACACATACACAGAGCTGTCAAACGTTGGAAACCGCAGCGGAAATACTGTCTGTCGTTTTCATTCCGTTTTGACAACGAAACACAAACTTTGTACCGTTTTCGTTTCGTTTTGTTAAACGAAATAATTTTTCCATTCCGTTTCTGTTCCGTTGTCAATATTCCATTGATTTCAGCCAATTTTGTATTGATTTCAGCGAGTTTTCAGTCAAATGAAACAATAACGTGTACCACTCCCTGTTTCGTTCCGTTCTTAGAAGCGAAATACATATTTCCTTCCATTAGTTGTTCTGTTTGGACGGAACGGAACGAAAACAATACAAACGAATTTCGTTTGACAGCTCTACACATACATCCAGTTTTACAAAAGGCCCCTAGATTCTCGCATTATTATTACATATCAGTTTGGACACGAAAAACTTATCCTGTCTTGTTCACTTGATACTCTTAATCGATCCATTGGCAACGCAAATCTCCTCCACGCCTAGTAGAATGCAAAGTTACCTGTATGAGTGGTGCGAATTAATTTCCTCCAATCACTTTCACACAAAACCCCATGAATTATTTCATTTATCATATGCATGTCCTGCAGTCCTGCTTGATCATCTTTAATTCAGCTCATAGCTGTATGTCCTCGTAAGTTGTAAACATCACATATAAAAAGGTCAGAAATATAAATGAGGTTGTGACGTAAATACAGTATTATAACCTGTCACAAGCATCTAAAGCTGCATAGATGCTGTTTTCCAGCCAATCGCAAGCTGAGCTACTGTATTGATCACCTAATCACATGAGACCATATGATCAGTATCTAACCAAGCTAATTAATACTCACATACTGATATGTGTAACGAAATTTGTATCTATAGTTCTATAACAATCAAATAAACTCAAATAAAATATTCGCAAGGCCAGTGCACACAGTTATTCAGTTATTGGGTACCTGTCCTATTGGTTAAATTTTAATTACACCATGGACACAGTGACGAAGCTAGAATTTCGTATCAGCAGGATCCGTAACTGAAAATATATGTATGATGTAAAGTCTAATATAGACATAGTATATAATAATTTTAAAAATAAAAAAAACTCTAAAATAATGCTACATGTAAAAAATTATAAAAAATTAAATATATATTATAATAACAATAGAAAATTTAAAATAATATATTTAATATACAAGATATTAATTCAAAAGTCAAGACAATAAGAAAAAGTAAAACAATTTCCTATGAATTTTCATTTTTCTTGTAATTTTGCATAATAAGTTTATTGGAAATCTCATCCATGAACATTTTTTTTTATATTATAGATATATAAAGATGGGAGGCATAAAGAGGAGTTAGGCCACTATTCAAATCTTTTGTGACACTTGAAATTTTTTTTGACAGGAACAATTTTCAGAATTTTTAGTGATATTTTTTTATATAATATCTGAATTGTATTTTTTATGTATGTGGTATCTTTTGTTTATAATGTTCTAAAGTGAACAAAACATTATATAAACAAATCACGCAATGCATGAGATTCGTGCTAGTATATATATGATATAAATAATTATTCATCCAAATATTACATTCTATTCGAAGTTTTGTCTTAATGGGGAGGAGGGAAGAAAACGATTAGTCAGGAACAAATACTATCTAGGTCCCTATGTGATTTTTTAAACGTCGTTATGCAATTCAAATCAAACACGACAGTTTTAGCTGGGTCCTTCAAAATTTTGAGATGGGTCCCTAAGTTCTTGTGTTTTTTTTTAATCACAAACAAGTACAATATAAAGTAAATTTTTTTTTTTTGAGATGGGTCCATGGAAAATATATGTTCGCCAATGCATGGACACCAATAGAGGTCAGGGGAACAGCTAACATAAGGTCGGGGACCAAGGCCATTAAATTCATATTTTCTCTTGTTTTATGATTATTGAGATGTGGCTGAAGTTGTTAAACCAATTAATAATGTTATTGTGATGTGTCTATATTGACCTCAATGCATACCGTGTACTCTTTGATCAGGTATGTATCACATCTTTTCTGTTTTCTTGAAATAAAAAAAATTAATTAATTAACTAGTCTTGCAATTTGAAATGCCAACTCAATTATATACTCGATGCAATTATAATTTTGTGTAAGTGCATTAATTATTTGGTTTGGGGGCAGGATGCTAATCCGCGGTTGTCGTTGAATAGCAGAGATGGGAAGAGTTACAGCACCAACCTTGCCTTCACTCCTCCAGAGTACCTCAGAACAGGTAGTTAACTAGATGCATGTTAATTTAATGGGACTTGAAATAAGTTCCTAATTAAAAGTGAATTGTGGTTATATCTAGAGAGTGATGATACCTGAGAGTGTGGTGTGTAGCTTTGGAACTCTTCTCCTTGATCTCTTAAGCGGCAAGCACATCTTCCCCAGTCATGTCAGTTCCCTCTAATTATTTTCACCTTTACTAATTAATACACCTATCCATCTATCTCTAATTAATGTATTGCTGATTATTGATATTACTAACTATTCGCTGATTGTTGGTGAAGGCACTGGACTTGATAAGAGCAAAGAACTTTCAGGTGCTGATAGATTCATGCTTGGAGGGACATTTCTCAAATTCGGACGGCACCGAGTTGGTGCGGTTGGCATCGCGCTCCTTGCTGTACGAGCCCAGCATCAAGTCCCTGCTGTCCGCCCTCACTTCTCTCCAACAAGACTCCAATGTCATTATTATTAATATGAGTACCTCTTATTTAACATCCTTTCAACATGCATTACCGATATTGCAGTTGCAGCTGTCGCTTTTGCCCTGAATTGATTCTGACAGGCTTTTTAAACAGGTGCCATCTTATGAATTGATGGGGATATCACATGACCCCACCTCCTCAGACCAAAAGCTCGACATGTCCCCTTTGGGGGAGGCATGCGCTAGAACGGACCTTACTGCTATCCATGAGAAACTGGAAAATACTGGATATAAGGATGATGAGGGAATTTCCAATGAGGTTAGTTGCCTTATCTCTTTGTGCCAGCCTGTATGTGTCTGTTTGTGCATCTCTTGTTTGTTTCAAGAAATTAATCAACTGATGAAACATGAAAGATGCAGCTGCCATTCCAGCTGTGGACAAACCAAATAGAGTCATTGGAGTGTACGAAGCAGGGTGATGCCGCATTTCATGCCAAGGATTTCAGTGTTGCTATTGATCACTATTCTCAGCTATCACTTTTTTTTTTTTTGAAGATAAATTGGGGGTCAAGCCTCCTAACTTATTTTTTAAATTAAATGTCTATAAAAGATCCCCCAGCCGGATTTCGAACCTGCAACCTCTCACTTGAGATGCATTGCTCTTTGTCACTAGACCAAGAGCTAGTTCTCTCAGGTATCACTTTTATATCTCACTTTCTCCCAAACAAGATTTACTTTAGGGACACATCTATTTGCTCATTATATATATATAAAGTTGATTGATCGGTGACGGTGGGATGACGAACGCGAAGAAACAGTGCACTTGCCCCTTGGAATTCCTCGGATCTTCATCGCAGGGTTGGAATCCTGCCACATTTTAAAATAATTTTTTGTGCGTATAATAGTGTGGCAGGCCAATTTCAGCTGGAAAACAACCCGGATGAGCGGTATCCACCGAGACCCTCTGCATGACAGCTGCATAGTATCATGATAAAATTTTAATTGTATGTGTAATCATCATGTAGCGGGTCTTAGAGGCTTCACACTGACCCGTCTCTTAAATTCCTCACGTAACACATCTCAACAAAAGCCCATAGAGTGGGTTGTGTTTTCTTTTGTGGCGGGCCCTCGCTCTTTGGCTCTAATTTTTTCCTGTGTGAACTTGGTGTATTAAAATAACTAAACATCCCACAGAGTGGGTTGTTGTTTAGTACTTTTTAGTTAAATCTTTTGAATTGCATCTTTAAATGCTGATGTTGGTGCACATACAAATATAAGCAAGCATTTTTTTTATTTGTTTCTTCTACCTCCTCCCTTCTCTCTCCTCGCCAGTTCCTCCTTTTTGCCTCTCTTTTCAAATGTAAAACTCTTCCTATTTATTTCTGATTTGCTCCTGCTTTAAACCCCCTCTTATCAAACCGATTCCATAAACGGCCTCTCCACTCTCCTATGCACCTATTGACATCTCATTCGTCTATCTTTCAACAATTCCTCGAAGTTGGCTCGATCGCCGCCATGGAATGCTTACCGAAGGGAGACCTCAAGTGTGATCCAACCTCCTCCTCAGAACGTTTTAAATATACTGGGTTGACCTCATGTTGAGGAGGAGGAGGTTGCCTTCATCTATAGATTGACCTCATGTTTCGTTTTGTGAGTAAATTATAGCTTTGACTAATAATAACATAAGAAAGGGGCATGTTAAGAAGAAAACATCGAGCACTTTACTGGTACTGCTGCATCCCTACTGAATTTTTTTTTAACAAACTGAATACTGAATTAAAAAGTAACAATTAAAGTAGATCTTTTGGGTAGAACTGTCAACGGTCACTCCACTCACAACGAAACAGAACGAATAACAATACCAATTCTTATTCCGTTCCAATAACGAAACGGTAAACGAAATACCAGATTGTACCGTTTCGACTGTTTCAGCCTTATTTCAAATCGTTTTATGTGTTATTTCTGAAATGGAACGGTTAACGAAACGGAATTTTATACCGTTTCAAAAACGAAACGATTAACAAAATGGAATCCTGTACCGCATTCCATAACGGAATAGAAAACAGAACAGTTTGTTCCGTGCTATTTTGACGCGTTTGACAGCTCTACTTTTGGGTGCCTAAGAGGTGATGCCTTAACTTTGTTAAAATACTTTTTCGATTGAATTTTAGTTAAGTGAGGCATAAGAAATTAGATGGGAGAAAACAATCACAATAAATAAAGATATCGATTGGCTTTTATATAAATTATAATTTATGAGCGCATTACCCATATAAGGCTTATTGGCCAGTTTCCAATCAGGATAAACTCTTGCCAATTCAAGAGAGCTCTAAATTTGCTAGCAGTAACTAAACTAATCATGTTCTTCACCTAATAGTTCGCTGGTCAGAATTTAATAAGACATAAAATTTGATTTTTAATAAACATATGTTGCTTAATAAAAATATTATCGTTGCTCTTTTTTTTCAAGGAATATACAACTTCTATATTTATTATTATTAATGTAAAGGTGAGGGCTAGAACCCATTTTTTCTCCAAAAAAAAAGGGAAAAAAAAAACTTCTATATTTATGCAATAAAGGGTTATGCTGGGTATGGCCATGCTTGGCGTGATTTGAGACACATCTCAGAAATATTACCAATTGAGAAGTTTATAAGAGGAGAATCCCGGTTGGCGTGGCAGATTAACGTTCGATACAAGATGGAAATCTGGACAGAAGTTAAAAATTCCAGTGATAAAAAAATTTATGTTAAAGTTTCGTTTATTGGTACCAATAAAATGTTGGTACCAATTGCTACCAGTAAATATTATATGTTAAAGTTTTGTTTTACGTTCTGAGCATGTAATAAATCTATATTGTTTCCCAAAATTTTATATATACGAAATTTCTGTAATGATCTCAATAAGACTTGAAAAACAATACTTACAAGTTACAAGTTACAATTCTGCTATAACCATTTCGAATGAGTTTATACTCTCGAGTAAGCTATCTTTTTTTGTTTAATATCTTACTTTTTATTTCATGAGAGTTGTTTTGTATTTGGCTAATTCTATAAACAGTATTACCATCTAGATAATAGTTGCAGCGGAGCGCAACCAAAAAATCTAGTGCCCCTTATTGCTATTGTTTTAAGAAACAAATTGTGGGTTGTTTTGAAGGCCTGTTTGATTTGTTCATTTATCAATTATCCATGTGATATATGTAATCATGACAAATCAACCTGAAAGAGATGATATCTACAATTTGCTGTAGCTACATCAGGCTCTTATAATAATGTTCTTTCCTTAGGTTGTGCTCTGCTATGCTTTTAGAGGGGATAAAGGGAGATTAGGGGAGAGGAGGTATGACGGAATGAGTTCCCCCAAAATCAGGGATTCCAAATGGCGAGTAACTTGTATTGAATTTCCTCTCTCACTTTACTCCGTCATCCCTTCTTTTATTCCATCTAATCCCCATTCTGGAGCAAGTAAAGTGCTTCGGTCAGATCCGGTAAGATGCCTCTTATCTCCTCTTACTTAATCCCACCCTCTTCAATTCATTTGTGGAGCACAGCCTTAATATTCCTTCACTTTCTAGTGGATCTTACAATCTTGATGGCCTTTGTTAATATTTTTCTTATAAATATCACATTGTTAATTTTATTGGTAAGCCACAGAAATACCTTTTTTCCTTGTGAAGAAGATCAACAGATATGCAGTATCAGCTTAACAAAATAAATGGTACTAAGGAAAACATTGAACTCTTCTGTTGGACATTTGCTTGTGCAGTTCATTGACAATGGTACAATTATCTCTCCAACTGTGTTTGTACGCCAGTACCTATTGTACCTAATGAGCAACTTGCTACAAGAAGCTTTGGGAGATGCTTTGCAAGCACAGGTGGTATCTCCAAGCAGCTGCATTGCTCAGTCTTGGTAAGGAGACTGAAGCACAGGAATCACTGAAGGATGGGGCCATTCTTGAGGCCAAATCAAAAACACAATGACAAATTTAGTGATGTATAGATTAATAGATAGCTTTTGGAATTGTTGGTTTGTTGCCTCAATTTATATTTATATTCATCCCTCCTTTTTTTGGGTTGTTATGATTTGGGCTTTCGGAGGTTGAGGTTAGATATGGTTTCATCTTTTTTCCCGTGCCTAAAGGTGGTTGAATGAAATGTAGTAGGCAAACTAACTTGAATTTGTAAGACATTATTATAACCGCCACCAAAATTGCTGCAGTCATTGTCAACTTTTGTTTTCCTTGGTATTTTTCTTACTCCGTTGGTCGATTACTGCCTTACTGGCAAATGTGCCGACTTTTGTTTTAACACGAAATAAAATTTAGTTGTGAGAGAGATTAGACTTGGAGTTAGCATGTTGGCTTGAGATAATGACTTTAGTTCAACCTATAGAAGCTTTCCGCTGGTTTTCCATGCAAAGATATGCGCACACATACAAATTCTACCGAGCAGCAACGATATAGCAAACACATGCATTACTTAAAACAGCAAGCAGCTTCATTGCTCAACCAAAACTGAAATTAACATTCTGTGCTGTTTCACAGTTCATGACAAAATGTCGTGGCATCTTGAGCCACAGCAGCATAGATGAGTTTGCCATTATTTTGAATAAGGTCATATCATGTCATATAACTATCAATAATAAACTCCAAAACAAAATCCTCATATTTCATGAAGCAACCTGCCAACTAACTACCACCCAAATAAGCTTACCATGGCACAAACAAGGAAAAAAAGAAAGACTTAACGGAAATGAGGAAAGAAACTGTGATATTATTGTCTCTATTCTTGTCACAGGAGAAAAATACACTTCCTAAAACTTTTCTCTTACATTGGAGGCCGATTGGATCCAAGCAACTGTCCTACCAAATTTGTCACCTGCATATTCAGATTAACAAATAACAGCTGGTAAAATACAATAACATAAGACATCCAAACCAAATAAAATGAAACTGAAGGAATTTTGTTGTTCAAATTGCATCTGACATGGGCACCCAACTCTGGATGGGCCTTGTGATGTTCTCTAATTTGATACTTCAAGCAACATAATTCTCAATGACTAGTATTCTTATCTATAAATAATAAAGGAAAATGTGAACAATATGTTTTACTGTGTTTTACTGTAAGGTTCCCGAACTTCGAATTCGGAGTTCTTGATCACTTAAACATTGTTTATCCAAAATTCAACCTTCCATTAGTCATCTCTTCTCTCTCTCCACTCACAGTCTTTCTCACTTTTCTCTCATTCCTATCCTTACTGGAAAGAGATTGCTGGTTAATTTGACATGGAACACGCTGAAAATAAGAGGTATGAGCTATACTTTCTGACCAAAATAGAAGACTTGGAGGAAGGAGGATTGACAAGATAACTGTTCAGTTTTTTTTTTCTGAGTTCAGCTGAATTGGATTGGTAGGAACAAAAATAAAGAATGGAAACAGCAGAGCTGTCAGGATATACAACAAGAGGCAAGAACATGTAGGTAAAATTAATTAGAGGATGCATGTAAACAAATAAAATTGAAAGTAAGTAGTTAATGCATCAGTCTGAAGAAAAGAATAAGAAAAAAAAAACCTGGCATATAGTTCTTATTTCAAACAAATAAAACATAACAAAGTCACGCAAATTAGCACAAAAAGTGCACATTGTTTGCAGAGAAATCCTTCATTAAGGTGTGTACACCTCAATACTGCAACTGATTTCTTACAGAAAAAAAAATACTAAGACCTACAAATTTCACAAGTTAGCCCCTCTAATCCAATTAGAAATCTATAGATTCACATGAAACTTTGGCGGTAAAAATCTAACAAATCAAAGCGTAGTAACAAGATGAAACTTTAGGCAAAGTGCGGGGACCTATGGAAAATTTACCCTGCTTTTTATGACCAAACTGGAAAGACGGCATATTTTAACTAACTGCTGTTGGAATGAAATAAGATGAAATCCTTTTGTTAGTGGAGAAGAAGTATTGAAAAAAAAAGAAAGAAAGAGCACCTGCCAATACTTGGAGACGCAGCGATCGATGCAACTGTTTTCGCCCATGTTCAATTCAGATTCCTTGTACCTGATGAAGTAAACTTTTGGTTGAGGCTTGTATTAATTGTTTTCTGTATTATTAATGATTAATTGAAATGGAGAGAGAGGTAGGTACTTTTTCTCGACGCATTTGTCAAAGCAGGTCTGGGTAAGTCTACAGGAAATAGAAATGAAGTAATGAGGTTATGATATGATATGATTGATGAGGTAATGGTAATGGTAATGGTAATGAGAAATGGTAAATAAACCTGTTGAAGAGATCAACTCTATACTCCATCTCCTTCTCAGCCATCCCAAATATCTGCTTTTTACACAAATCAGATCAGATAGTCAATTGCAAGAGAAGAGAAGAGAAGAGAAGAGAAGAGAAGAGAATTAGATGAGATTCGACCTGTTCTTTATCCATGCTGGGGGCAGCCGCCATTTCTGAGTTTGGAGGCGAGGCGAGGCGAAGAGGAAGTCAGAGAGAGAGGGAGAAGTGAGAAGTGATTTGGGGTCGGCGAAGACCGTCAGACGGAAGAGGAATAGCACTCGCTAGGGTTTGGTTCGCGAGTTAGATTCGGACGCGCATTCGGATTCGCCAAAAACCACATGCGGGTTCTATCTTTCCCATAATTCTATTCGACAGAATAGACGCAACTGAATTATTTGTGGCACTAGCTACTGTTGTAGACCGTGTTTCAGCCTGACAAATTAATTGGGAGAAGATTTTAATTACAGGTATAGAAAATTTAATGTAAATTAATGATATTTTAGAAATGGACCTACTCTATGACCAGAGTCCAATTTCAGCCCATTAGTCTTTAACTTCTCTCTTTTTTCTGTGCATTCATATCGATCAAATCATTTTTCTTCTCAAATCATCTCCGATACAACTTCTACTCTCATGCCGTCTAAGTATGACCTAACCTAGTGCTAGCGAGTAGAGACTATGCGGCTGTGTGAGGCGACGGCCAGCAGCCGACGAGACGGTGCCTATTTGTCACGTTCTCAATTGGCTCAGTTCAAGAGTTTGTCAAGAGAATTATGTCAGAGAAATGAACGTGGAGTCTAGCACAGATGGTCAGTGGCTCTGCCGTTATCCTAGAGGTAACGGGTTCAATTCCCGCTGGGCGCGGAAGAGGGATAAACTCTAATTCACAGAGTGGGCTAAAGCCTCTATAAATAAGTAGCCTCTTATTTCAAAAAAAAAAAAAAAACTATGTCAGAGAAATACACATCAAAATTAGAAAAAACTGGTGTTGGTACTGGTGTTAACCAGGTCAAAGAAAGGGGATCAAGCAAAATGGAATTGACAGGAGGTTACCTGTTACATTGAAGCTGAGCCGGCGAAGGGACCACTTTCGTTCTCACTTGAAGACAAACAGAAACATGATGGGGAGAGGTAAAATTGAAGAATGTAAATCGAGAAATTTACTATCTGATATTTGTAAGGGATATAAAAATATTGTAGTCAGCTCAATTTAGTTTTTCTTATGTAAATTCTGAATCTAAAACAACTTATCCCAATCGGCCATTCCATGATAGATAATTAATTGGTATAAATACTTGAATGTATGTTTAGAACTTTGTGTGATTCTGTCATTCTGTGAATGTATAGACTTCATATTGTCATACACTCAAATCTCAATATTAATTTGTTTGTTGACTTTTTTTAATATCTGTATTAGTATGCGTGATGTCAAATGTCAATATGTTTATTAGTGATTGTCATTTATTAGTGACTTTTTTTAAATGATAATCAATGCATACAATTTTAATTAGTGCAAGCAATTTATTTAGTGCATATTCATTTTTTCCAGCAAAATAAGGGACATTTAATTTGGCAAACAAAAAGATGGGTGCATAGAATTATGGTCAACCGTCAGCCCTTTAAGAAAAATATAAAAGTTTATAGTCCTCTGTGATATTTCGGCCCTTTCAGAAAAAAAAATCCGAGAAATAGAGGAGATGAGCAAAACCTAGCTGCACAGACGCACAGACGTGTCACCACCACTTTTTATAGTCCTCTCGTGCTATCACTCGTCTAACCCCTCTGCTCACCTCTTCTCCTCTTTCTCTGCCTCCGCCGTGTCACCACCACTTTTTTCTCTCTCTCTAAACCAACCCAAGATTGTGACACCACCACTCTCTGTCTCTTTCTCTCTTTGCCTCCGCCGTGTCTCTCTCTAGATCTGACCTGAGCACCAACCCCATCGCCTTTCCCTCTCCCCTACTCGCTGGCTCTCTCTCTCTCAAACTTCCTCTCACTCTCAAAACCAAGCCCCAACTGAGCTCTCTGATGTGTAGCTAATAATACCCTAATTGGTCCTAAAAATACCGCAAGCATACGGTAAATCGTTGGATGTGGTTAGGGGTCGAATCCACAGGGACGGTAGATTGAGTACTAAACCTTACTTATTCACAAAATCTAGACAATCAAATGAATGGTTTTGGCTTAAACTAACAATTAACAAAAGCAATCAACTAAGAGACAAACAACTAACAATTTTTGGTGTTTTGGTGATAAAATATGCAATGAAAGTGTCCTAGGGTTTCAGTTTTACTTTCAGTCCGGCTTCGGGTCGTCGGCACCGGTCACTTTCGTGCCGATACCGACTATTGCGCAGCAGATTAGGCCTGTGTACTCCGCACAGGCACCAATGTTGCCCGCACAACCCTTAGTTAATGGTGTTTCGACTCAATAACTTGGTTTTTGGCTTATGTGAGGCAGATCTAGCCGGACTTGGACTCCCTAGACCTCAGCTGTCGCTTGTTGGTCATGGTATCGGGACCGGAACCTAGTCTAACACCCCCATTAGATCGATTAACCCTCAACTTTCGCATGTTGGCTTAATCTACCTAAGTTCACTTGTTGTTTTCAAAGGTATCCACTAGGCTTTCGCCTTAGCAGAAACTTTCCCCTGCCGGGTACCAATTGGACTACCTTTCGGCTTATATCCTACCTCAAGTCACTTTGTTCAACCAATCAACTAACCTACACCTTTGACCAAGATTAGATGTGACCATTCATCTAATAGGAGGTTCAGTTAATCAATCAAGCACAAACAAGCATTCACAAATAATATCCAACAAGCAATACACATCAAATACCAAATATCAAGTGTCATACATCAATCCAAACATCAAGATCTAACCTAAGCCCTAAGACAATGCAATCTAGCCTAGCATATGCTCAAAACTGAAAGTAAATGATGAAATGCAAGATACAAGCTCCATAATCGAGCAAACAAGAGAGAAAGGAGAGAGACAACCGTAACCCAGCCTATTCCTCCTACTTGCAAGCTTCTATAGTCGAAATCGGAGTCGGAATCACTGCTGTCGCATGAAATCCAAGCTCCAGAGGCACGATGCGGGATGCAATGGCCACGGTGCGGGGTGCAATGGTGTTGTGCGGGGTGAATCGGCGTCACAGAGAGTGGATCGGTGGTAGGAAATGGTGGTGTGCGGGATACGAAGTGGAGTTGTGCGGGCAACGATGGAGCTATGCGGGCTACAGTGGAGGAAAATGGTGGGAAATGAGGCGGCGCCCCAGGCAGCCGCCTGGGGAGTGGAAGATGGAGAGAAGGATCCCTAATTTGGCATGGGAGGCGCTTTATATAGGGCGTGGATTAGGTTTAGGGTTTGGTGCGGAGTACAGTTAGGTCGGTGCGGGATACAATTTGGGCTGTGCGGGCTACAGCAGGGCCCAGTTCGGAGTACAACAGCGTGCTGGGCTGGGAATGAGTCATCCAGCCCAAGTGTTGGCCGCACAGCTGGATTGTACTCCGCACTGGAGATGTCCAGGGCATGTTATATGCATTGTAGGCCGCACTGGAGAACTGTTGGCCGCACAGGAGGGTTGTTGGCCGCACAGGAGGTGTGTTGGCCGCACCAGGCAAGTGTTGGTTGCACGAGAGAGGTCTTGGCGGCACTAGGGGACTATTGGACGCACAGGAAGATTGTTGGCCTTCAACATACAATGCCACCACCAACATTTCTCCACTTTTGACCTTCACATATAGTGCATGCTCATACGGACATTACACAAAACCGTGTGACTTAAAGTATTGATCAATTCGGGTATTCCAAGCCCGAGGTGCTTGTTTTAATCCATACAACGCTTTCTTTAATTTTAAAACTTTACCTTCATTGCCTTTCTTCACATACCCGAGAGGTTGCTCGACATAAACTTCTTCTTCAAGAATGCCATTTAGAAATGCCGACTTGACATCCATTTGAAAAATGCGCCATTTTGATTGAGCCGCAAGTGAAATGATAAGTCGAATAGACTCCATGCGAGCGACTGGTGCAAACACCTCTTCATAATCAATTCCCTCCTTTTGCTTGTAACCTTTGGCCACCAATCTCGCTTTGTACTTGTCGATTTCACCTTGCGGGTTCATTTTCTTCTTATACACCCATTTCACTCCGATCGCTTTATGACCTTTGGGAAGAGAAGTTAGCTCCCATGTGTCATTTTTCTCAATTGCTCGCATCTCTTCATTCATAGCATCACACCACTTATCATCTTTAATTGCCTCTTCGAAAGAGATATTTTCGCCTTGTGCCAATAAACACACTAAATGCAACTCGCTTGTTTCCTCGTATAAGTCTCGCATGCTTCTCGTTTTTGGTGTTCTTGGATCGTCGTCCAATGGACCAAATCGTCTTGTCATTGCGGTGGTTGCATTTGTCGGTGTAGGAATTATGATCACCGGCTCTTCATTTGCTTCTTTGTGTGCCACTTCTTGCATAGCACTCCAATCCCACATGCTTTCTTCATTTACCTGCACATCACGACTAACACGCATTTTTTTGGTAAGTGGATCATAAAGTTTATATGCTTTCGACCTCTCATCATAACCAACAAATATCAACTTTGAACTTTTGTCATCCAACTTCTCTCGCTTTTGATCCGGTACATGTGCATATGCAATGCTACCAAATACTTTCAAATGAGCCACCGTCGGTTTTGAACCGCTCCAAGCTTCTTGCGGTGTCATATTCTCCAAACTTATTGTTTTGCACCGATTTTGCAAGTAGACGGCACAATCAACCGCCTCGGCCCAAAATTCCTTTGGCATACTTTTGGTTTTGATCATGCTACGAACCATGTCGAGAATGGTTCGATTCTTGCGCTCCGCAACTCCATTTTGTTGTGGTGAATATGGCGCCGTCAAGAGACGCCGAATACCATTTGCTTCACAATAAGAATTAAATTCTCGCGAGGTAAACTCGCCTCCTCGATCCGATCTCAAAGCCTTGATATAAAAACCACTTTGCTTCTCAACAAAAACACGAAACTTCTTAAAAATGCCAAAAGCTTCCGACTTTTCTTTCAAAAAATACACCCAAGATTTTCGAGAGAAATCATCAATAAAAGTTATAAAATATCGGTTCTCGCCAAATGAGCTCGGCTTTATCGGTCCACAAATGTCGGTATGCACCAACTCGAGAGGCTTTTTTGCTCTATATTCCGCCTTACTCGGAAAGCTAGTCCTTGCATGTTTTCCGAGTACGCACCCTTCACAAATCTTACCGGGCATATTAATTGTTGGCAACCCAAATACTATCTTTTTGCTGGCCATTTCCTTCAATCCTCCAAAATTCACATGCCCGAATCTCAAATGCCACCGCCAAGTTTCATCTTCTACACAAGCTTTCAAACATTTTGCACGAATATTTTCCAAATTCAATTTAAACATTCTATTTTTAGCCATCTCAACTTGTGCTAATAGCCGATTATTTTGGTCCCGCAAATAAAGAACTCTTTCTTTCATGAAAATCGAATAACCTCTTTCCATTAATTGTCCCAAGCTCAAAATATTGGTTTTCATTTCCGGCACATAATAGACATTTGAAATGAACTTTTGAGTCCCATTTTTTAATTCAATCAAAATGTTACCTTGACCTTCAACGCGCACTTTAGAAGCATCGCCAAATGAAACATGGCCATTTGCTATCTCCTCCATATCACTAAACATATGCTTGTACCCGCACATGTGATTGCTTGCACCCGTATCAAGGTACCACACTTTCTCATTTTCGGGGCTATTCTCTTTGCTTGCCAAAAGCACTACACCATTAGTCTCCGTTTCATCTTTACTTGCAAAGTTTACATTTTCCTCCACCTTTTTCTCATTGTAACATTCCCATGCATAATGACCAAATTTTCTACAATTATAACATTCAATATTTGACTTACTTGAGCGGCCGCCTCGACCGCGTCCTCTACCACGCGAGTTGTTGTAACTCCTTTCTTCTTTCTCATCATTTTCACTTTGTCCTCGACCACGACCTCTTCCGCGACCACGACCACCATGGCCACGACCGCGACCGCGACCTCGACCGCGACCTCGCTCACTATAACTCGACTTCTCTTCTTTTATTGTTGCCTTCACTTGCAACGCTTCTTCTAGCAATTCTTGCTTCTTCTTTTTCTTTCTTTGCTCATGAGCCTCCAAAGAACTCGAGAGTTCGTCGATGGTCATCTCCTCTAAATTTTTAGACTCCTCAATCGCGCACACCACATTTTCAAAATCATCGGTTAAAGACCGAAGTATTTTCTCTACCACTCTTGTATCGGATAGAGTTTCACCATTCGTCTTCAATTGGTTGACAACGGTTTGTATTCTTGTGATGTAGTCGGATACACCTTCCGACTCTTTCATTCTCATTGATTCGAGCTCGCCACGAAGAGTTTGAAGCCGAACTTGCTTAACTCGCTCGGCACCTTTGTATGCATTCTTTAGGATATCCCAAGCCTCCTTTGAGTTTTGCGCACCGGCTATCTTCTCAAAGCCGGACTCGTCAACCGCTTGATAAATTATGTAGAGTGCGGTTTTATCCTTCTTGCGCGACTCCTTCAAAACCTTCAATACATTCGCCGCCAAATTGTCTGTTTTGTCGTGCTCCTCATAGCCTCCATCAACAATCTCCCATACATCTTGTGCACCGAGTAAAGCCTTCATTTGTATACTCCATTTGTCATAGTTAGTTTTCGAGAGTCGTGGACATGAGAATTGTCCAACTCCGCCAAACATTGACTTACCGTCTCCCATGGCTCTGATACCACTATGTTAGAAATAATCACTTCTAATATTTTAGATAAATATTTTGGTGGAGGGAGAGATAAGATAAACACTCAACAACAGAATTTTTTTCATTCTCTTACATTTTCATATAACAATAGTCTCCTTATATAAACCTATTCACATTTAATAATATTTAATTACTCAATAATCTAGGTGCATGTATTACATAACTCAAGATGAACCTAGATTTTCTACACACCTCTTTGATTTACTAATCTAATTATTATTTGATCATTTAATTAAGTTTACATTTAACAAAAACAAGTGTGATATCAAAGAGATGGCGGAACTCATGGGCTTTTTCACCTCGCATCGACTTTAGCGATAATGAATTCAGATGCTCTGAAAACTTTATACGATTTGGTAATATGGTGCTACTCCGTCGTGAGACCCCTTACTTGCACACCTTTTCATTAAGTTGTCATGATAAATTTTTTGATAAATGCTACTTCAACTATATTAGACGGTGGATTAATTTAGTCATGAGATTTAAACCTCGAGTTTGTTGTATCGAGGCATTTGTACCTCATTCTGATTTTCTTATCAGCGCTTTCACTTGTGAATCAATAGAGGATATGTCCCTGAAGATACATAAACCACAAATTGATATAACACCAACTACTGTAAATCTTCCTCGTATCAAAAGACTCTGTCTAAATGGATCTTATCTAGATGAAGAGAAGGCCACCAGACTTTTCACAGGATGTCCTGTTCTTGAAGATCTAACGCTGAAGGGTTGCTGCGGTGATTTTTCTTCCATTTTTAAGCTGAAGAAGCTAATATATTTATCTCTCATCGATTGTCGTTGCAAAGGTTTTCATCCTGTTCTCCCGGTACCAACGGGTGTAGATCTTTCATGCATCAGGAGGTTGTTTATAACAAAACTTCATCTATATGAAGTTTATCATTGGAAAATTGCTCTGGTAAATTTTCATGCATTTTCAGGGATAAGCCAAAATGTTTGTCTCTTTGGGGTTGCAATACCTCGAGGGGCCAAGTTCAGTGGTACATTGACAAGGCTTTAGTGAAACTCAACTCCTCTGGTGATACAGAAGTTCTTATTGTTTGCACTTTACAACCTCGGAAATAAAATTAATTTGGGAACCCACAATTGGAACTGAGCTCGATTTCCATAAGAATTTTAACCCTAGTGTCATCTTTTCTGGTGCTGAATGTCTCAAGTTATGCCTCCCCAATGCTAAGGTACGTCTTTTAAATTTTTTTGCTAAGTTAAAACCGCATTCTTAATATTTATTCATTTATATCAATTATTATCAAATATTTTATGTTATCATATCTTTATTATTTCATCATTCTTTAATTCTTTTCACCTATTATTCTATTAATGTCATCGTTTTTGTTATCATTCTTTCATTTACCTAGGTTGATTTGAAGAAAGAGTTTCAAAAGAGTGGACTCAAGGGAGCATTCAAAAAATTAAAGAGCTTGTCTCTTGTACTTGCATCATCTCTTAAAGGATCCGGTTACTTGGTTTCTACAAAAATCACCTAATATTGAGGAGCTCACTTTATACAATCCTAAACGGAAAATTTTGTTGAGTAAAAAGGGTAACCCAAATCTAGTGGACCTGGATCTTGAAACATCCTACTACGACTTTATCTCAATGGTGTTATCTGGAATGAAGAATCTTAAGCAAGTCGAGATTAAACTTTGCAAAAATGTGTTTGCTGTCGATAGTTTTAAGGAGATTTTACTTAGAAATATGAAGTGCTTTGTGAATGCCAAGGTTGTTATATCTAAGTTTTGAGGAGTAGAATGACATCAAAAAAAAAAAAAAAAAGAATGGCATTGTCTTGGTTAAAAACTTTTATAGTGACTTTGTCTAATTTTAATTTCTTCATGGCGAATAATAATAAGTTGGTTGCTGTTCTGGTGTGTTGCCTTTGTAGTTTTTTGGATATTTTCCAACAATGAGATGAACTATATTGGATCTCTTTGTTAATTATTTATGATTATTGATGCTATGTGATTTTCGTTCAGTCCATCTCCCTGGGTTCTGCATTTTTTTTTTTTTTTTTTGCTTCGTTCTTGCTTTTTAATCTTCAATCTTTTTGTGAACTTTCCAGTTTATTATCAAATACAGTTTTGTTCGTTGGCTCTTGGCCTAATTGTATGAAAGGATATGAATCTAGCTTTAAAAGTTTTTTGTTTTATTTTTACTCTCGTTGGATATTGCCGACTCTGAATTAACAGCCAATTCATTTCTAACCAATGTTTTGAATACCAGATAGGAAGCTACACCGAAATCTATACTGGCCAGCGAATGAAATCAGAGAATTTCTGAAATTTCGCAGTATTTTCCCTCTTTCTACCAGATACCGACGTACTGGTCTCTGTTCTGTTTTCAGGTATTACTAGTATTTCCAGCCGGACCGGTACTGAAAACAATGTTTGTAACATACTAAATTTGATAGATAACTGAACGTGCATGTTTAATTATATGCTTGGATGTTTTTTATATATCACTTTTACAAATAAAAAAAATTAAGTGTGGATGGTTACAAGTTCAGTTGTGCCTAGCTATAAATTCTGAATATGATAAATACTAAATATACTTAATTACTTAAAAGTGAATTTTTTTAAGCTAGTAATTAAAACCTTTCTGGAAACATTCCGTTGTAAATCCAGCCTGAGCTTCGCGGTTAAAACATTGAATTTTTTTGTTCCCCTTATTTATAACCTTCATTGTATTATATTCTAATGGAGACGTTCAGCCTTAGTATCAAGGTCACTTGAAAAGTAAATTTTTTTCCTTTTTCTTTTTTTTTTAAACAGAGAGCAGATCTTAAGATCTCTCAGAGATCACTTGATGTGTGTCTCTCTTTCTTTTTTTTTCATGAATGAAAATTTCAATTAATGAAAATAGAAGCCATGCTAGGCAAATTTCAATTAATGAATAAAAAAGTCTTGATTTCAAGGAAATGTTTGTCATTGATCAAGATAACATCAAGCCCAGCAGCTATCCATCAAATAATCAGAATCACAAGCTGTTAATAACCAATTAGTATTTACAATTTTGTAAAATTGGTAATGGTTCAACATGAAAAAATGCAAAGAGTCTATATAAGAGGCTGTGAAATGCGTAAATCAATCAGAAAGCAATAATACAAAAAAATTATTTCCATCATTTCTAAAAAAAAATCAACAAATCAACAACATAATCTAATCGAGTCAACCTAAGTTTCGAGTATTTAATATCATTTTAAAATTAATACAATAAAAGAGATATGAATTGATCAACTAAAGCCATGTTGCTGCACAACAAGTATGTTTGCTGATGTTTTGAAGTCTGGCGAGGCAAGTAGGTCCCCAATCACACCAAGTTCTGGCCACTCAGTCCATTCCACCAATGCCTCACTTTCTAAAATCGACAAATGTTTATGTCTTCGACCTACCAACAACAGATCATATTTATATCCCAGAGGATGTATCACATCCATAATCTGCACCGGATCATTGATAGCGACCTCGCTAATAGCCAGGCGATCGTTGTGAGCATTCTCCCGTTGTAATTGATCGATCACTTGGTCATCCAACTTTTGCTCTCTGACACAAAGCTCCACCAGATCACTTCTTTTACTCCCAATAATGCAGGGTATGCGAAAATGCAATATGTTGAGTTGCACAGATGGATGATATGCCATGTGGCCAGCGATTGCAATCACCTCACGATCATCTGGACCACCTATAAAAACCACACCAATGCAGAATTGGTGGCCTTGTAAAGTTGATGCAACTCTTGTCAAGTTGTGGTACACCATTATGCCTACAGAGCACTGTGCCTGTGGTTATGATCGTTAGGGTTAGCCACTTATATATGGTGAGAGTTTTCAAGGTAAAACTATATAAGGTGACGTTCAAAAAAATATATGATAATTAATACAAGGTGGGACAATTTTTTTTTCCTCCTTTTAATGCATATGAAGATAAGTAAATAATTGTTACCTCATTCTCCCCTCATCCCCATCCAAAAGAACACAAAAAAGAACAGAGGACAAAAAAGAAGGGGTAATTTCATAAATTAAGCAATACCTGCTCAAGAACTAAGGGAATAAGGTCTCGCACACTCTGGTCTGATTCTGCATAAGCCACTGAATTCTTTCTAGGGGAAGGGACAATAACCAATGCAATCTTCCTCTCAACAACAAGCGAGCATATGTCCTCGTGCAAGTTTGTTTGTGGGACAACAGAGGTGAATGGCATTACTGTGACCTTCTCTTTCTTTTGCTGCTTAACAGTGGTTGAAGCAAACACTAATTTTGTCATTTAATTGTCTTCAAACTCAATTTAATTGATCTCCAGCAATTACATAGTATAACATAGGGATCAAGTATAAGACTAAAGTTACAGATTTTGACGACCAAAAAATATTCTCCCAAAGAGTGCCTACAAACATGTCCTGTTGCCGAATATTTAGTCATTAGCAACTAGCTTCATCATATTAATGAACACTATTGTTAAACAGAAAGACATGACAAAGTAATTGACGGTGATTTCAGTCGCTTTAAATTTAAAGATTGTTGGTGTCATTACCTGTGCAAAGGTTGCAAAGTGATTGAGAATGGGATCCATGTTCATTTTGTCAGTGTGTTCCTTCCCTTTGTGGTGGCAGACAAGGCTGGATCTAGAACTAGCCCTTAGCTCTTTAAGGTGGAGAGCATATATACAAGTGCAGTGTTGTGCCACTAATGAAGTCAACCACTCGAAAAAGTCGAGCAAAGCTGGAATAGGTTTGTCATCAAAGAAGCAGGTGATTATCCGAAGCTCAGATTGACAACTGAGATCCCTTACATTCTTGCAGACATTGTTTTCCATGTCTAATGGCTTGTAGAAGATTGAGACCAATAGTGAAGATATTGATGTCATAGCAACTACCACTAAGATTAAGTATGTGTAAGTTGCACCATTTATGACCTGTTGATATCAAAGATGAACATGGTATACGTAGCTGTAAAAGAAAATAAATGCTAAAGATGTGTGAAGAAAAACATAGCTATACATACTCTGCCACTTTTGAAGTAGATCAATATTAATGTCTCCATAATTCCTTTAAAGTCCATGATAAGCCCCAAAAGCACTCCGTTTTTAAGTGGCAAACCACAATAGGCAGCTGAAATAGCCACTGTAGCAAACTTGGTGATGCTTGCAATGAGTACCATGATCCCAAGACAAAGCCCATGGCTTGGGTCCTGGCCAGCAGCTGTCCAGTCCATTTCTCGCCCTGCAACAATATAGACTAATGGAAGGAGCAGCTCTGTTGCCACCAAATCAATCTGGCCAACCAAAGCAGTACCGAGAGGCGGCCCACTCGGTAGCGCAAACCCCATCAGCATTGGGCCAACAATGTATGATGCCCCAACTATGTCGCTGGCCAGTGCCATTAGTATAACCAGAAGAGTTATCATAGTGATGTGCACTTCCCTAAAATCAAACATAGACTTAAGTCCTTTGTTAACTATGCCAGTAACAAATGAATACATTCACATGGGCTAATTTTAATCATCTACCCTAGAGAAGTTGAGGAAAATGTTTAAACTATTTTAAGATTATATTTCTAGGGTATACCTCACACGGGCATGAGAAGGTGTGTTCCGAACAACCCACAGTGCATACGGCCGTATTACAAGGATGATAAATGCGACCATAATGGCAAAGAACAACAAATGCAAGATGACATTCTTCTCACCATATTGGCTCTGTGTCATGCTGTTAAACACAGGGGTCAAAATCCAAAAAATTAAATCTTGTATGATTGAAGTTGATAATGCTAGGCGACCAAGTTCACTGCTGAGAAGTCCAAGCTCAGAAAGCACCTCTGCCTGAACAAAGAAGAAGCTATGACAAAGCATAGCCAAAAGGGGCAATGAAAAATCGTGTTTGCTCTTCACATGGTAACCAAGTAAGTTGCGGATGAAGAAGTATACGATGAAGGTAACCATTGATGGGATGGATAAGCTAATTATGCCAATGATGAATGGCTTCTTACCCATAAGCCATATTGAACTGATATCCACCTTGAGTGCCATGAGGAAGAAGTTGAAAAATATGCCTATATTTGACAAAGATTGCTCTAATCTGCGATTTTTGGGCTGAAAGAGCATGTGGTAATCAATACTGTCAACACGTCTCCCTACGTTGCAAAATTGGTAAATGAGGATACCAGCCTAGGATTTCACAAAAGAGACAAAAATTATTTCCTTGTGTGTTATTGCCTCTACCATACAGAATATCAACGCAAGTAAGAAAAATTAGGTTGTATCATAAACACTGGGTGTTGCCCAAAATTGAAGAAATTCTTTTTTTCAACTGTTTTCTTATTTTGTCGATTAATTAACAAGTGTTGTCTCTTTTGAATAATTCCTAAAGGTTTAAATTATATAGGAAGTCGATTATTCTTTTTTCAAAATAATGCCATTTGATAGTTCCTTGTCATTCTTTCGGGGGAAGAGGAGGTGTGGGATTAGATAACATACCATCATTTGACTGACAAAGAGGGGCTGCTTGAGGCGTCGAAGGAAGAAGTGGAGGCCGCGAGATATAATAACAATCATGACCAATGACAGTAAAGCATGAGGCAAAAATGCTGATATATTGACTGGCCAGGGGTCATTATAGTCCTTGGATTGACTGTCGATGGTTCTCATCGAATTAAAATATACATAAGTGAAGTCTTGTCTTGTCTTGTATTGTAAGATCCATTCACCAACTGCAGACACAATATCTCCCTCTTGATAGCAAGCAGTCATATTGGTGTATTCAATGTCGAAAAGTAGCGGTTGTGGCGGGGAGTTCACCGGCATTTTACTGTTTATCATCTTGAAAACTTTATATGAGTGAAGGGGAGAGCTTCCTCACATTTGATTTGCTTTCCAGTTTATATGAAGACCTATTGAAGAACACAGTGGAGAATTTTATTACGCATAAATACAAATCAATGGAACAACCAAGTATGGAAAAATATTGTACTAATAGCAAAAATAGAGAATTATATTTGTGAATCAAATTAGATAATCCAAAAAATGTTCTTCTTCATTACAAAATTCATTTTCTTGCGCCTTTCACCAACTAACGTACATAACAGGAGTGACAGAAATAACTACCCAAAAGGACAAAATTTTACTTAATTTGATTAACTTGGTCAGACCCCAAAATTAGACAATTGGTTCTTTAATTGTGATGAGATTAGCAGCAAAACTAAATTTTAGTTTGATCAGCATGGTATTGAGTTATTGACCATTTCAACTCCACACAAAAACATGTAGTACTTTAGAAAGAAGGTTCCCTGGTTAGTCATTGCTCTTTTCCTTGCAAAGGTTGTTAAACATTAGTTGCACTAATGCATGGATTAACAAACAATACTAAATTGGTTAAGAATAGTAAAGTTTCATACCATCCTATTTCTTATCCTAAGCTTTATTGAGCCACATGCATTGCTTCAAAGGTAAATCAACAAAACACAATCAAACAAACAAAATTTAGAGGAATAATTTTAAACAGATCAAACTGTTATACTAGCCAACAAATTTGTCATTAAGATGTTTTGTCAAACACCTTGCGTGCGTCAAATATAACTTAATCGGATGCAACAACAGAAAAGAAAAAAACCGCTTTTGTTCCATGATAAACAGTGGCCAAGCTGTCTACATTGCCAGTTCTCTCTCTCTCTCTCTCTCTCTCTCTCTCTCTCTCTCTCTCTCTCTCTTTCTCTCTCTCTCTATGCGTGTAGAAAACAGAAAGCAAGTCTCTTCTTTTTCCCTTGTGTGCTTTGCTTAGAAGAGACTCAAATTCTATAATTCAAAAATTGGGCTGATGTTATTGCTTTGTCAAAAATGGGCCTAATAAGCCGCTACCAATTTAAATAAATGGGCCGACAAATTGAGCAAAATTCAACAGATAGGCCTGGCAAGTGGCAAACGTGCCAAACGAACAGGCCCATTTCGTTTTCGTTCTATTTCAGAAACGGAACAAAGGAAATGTTTTGTTTCCGTTTTGTTTTTGAAACGACAGAGAAAATTGGTGTCGCATTCTGTTTCGTTTCTGTTTTTCATTATAATTTCTTATTTTCGTATTTCATTTCAGTAAAACGGTATAATTATCCGTTTCGTTTTTGTTTCGATTTTTGAAACGACACGAAAAATTGATGTCACATTCCGTTTCATTTTTTAAAACAGAAAGGCAGCACGTTTTTTTTATTCCGTTTTGACAGGCCTATCAACAGAGAATAATAATTGAGAAAACTCGAATGTGATAGTTTTCAAAATAAAAGTGAACATGTGATTATGCTATGTCCCAGTCTCCCAGATATCATATGTTAATTAAACACTTCTGCATTTGTTTAATATTTTGCAATATAAAAGATGTTTTTTGTTTTATGGTTTGATGCACACAAATCGATGTGTTACGGTATATTGTACAAATAAATACATCCACCACAAAAATCCCATTATTTTCAAATTGCGGTCCTGCATTTGTTACGTCTCAATCTAGTGATCTCCAATCGTGCGTGTCGTGTCCTGTCGTGTCAAATACGATCATGTTAGACTCTCATGTCGTGTTGACACGAACTATTTTTTTAATCGTGTCGTGTCGTGCTAAGTGGTGATAAGAGGCAACACGACACGATCGTGTCGTGTCGTGTTTGTTAGAGATATGTCGTGTTTAATTATTTGTTAAATGTTAATAAAAATTAAAATTGTACATGGACTTGATTTCCTAACAGTGTTGACACGTCTTGTTAGTCGTGTAAAATCGTGCCAAAAATTTTTCTTTGCTTTTTATAAAAATTCATTAAAAACTATTATAATATTAAAATAGAGAAAAAATATGGTCGCGGTTTATTTAACTATTTTACAAATTTAATATATATATCACTACAAAATTTTCGGTATATTTTTTAAGGTATTAATTGTTAATTTTATATTTTTCTAATGCATCTGGTTGTTGTTTGGACATATTTTAAAAATAAAATATTAAAAAAATATTAAATACAGGTTAAAAAATTACGGTTATATGCAAAATGAGCACTCGTATATAAAAATAATTAAAATAATCATTTAAAAATAGTTTAAAGGATGGTTTATTAACTATGATGCTATTTTTTATAATATTAAAAATAAAATTCGTGTTGTCGTGTCGTGTTTGTGTTGTCTTGCGTGTCAATCGTGTCGTGTCAAAGCGTGTTAACTTTTCAAAATTCTCAACATAACACGATAACATGATCGTGTCGTGCTAATTCTGTATTCCTGTCGTGTCGTGCAAACACGCATTTCGTGTTGTACCAACACGAACGTGTCATGTCATTTTAGAAAATCCTATCTCAAACAAGAGACTTGCATGACTGAGACCTCATTTCCATTTCACCTTTTCTTGAACCATATTTATGCGACTCAAAATATACATACGAATTCATTATATTGCTAGACTTATTAGACAATTGTTAACTAGTTAAACAATAGTTATAAAATATTAAAAAAACATACATACCTATCTTGTTCTTATAATTGTATGTATGATGAAAAGAAAATCGATGCTTTAGTTTCGTAAACATTTTAGTCAGTGGCGGCCTAGCTCAGGCCTCTTTAGTCCAAAAAAAAAGAAAAAGAAAAATCGTAAACATTTTATTGTGAATTCAACGATCGATATATATATAGATTGCATCATATTTAGATGCTTATCTAAATTAAAAGTAACATATTTAGAGCTTTGTTACTTTAAAAATAATAATAATTTGTTTTATCATTGCTGTTATAGTCATATAATTAAGTTGCCAACAGCCATAATTGCAGTGGTACGAGTTCTGCATCTGCATCATATCAATACAACACACGATCCTTATTACTATTTTTTTTAACAAAAAAACGTTTATTCCCTACTACTACTTATGCTAACAAAGCATACCAATTTGGACTGTAAACTGATGCTACAGTCATGGCATTATTATAATCAAGACGTTAAATGTTCGCATTTTTATATTAAAAATTCTCAATTTATTTTCCATGTTTAATTATGGAATTGATGCTATAATTTTTTGCAATATATATGTAATTTCTTACAAAAAAATTAAAATATCTATCTATTAACTATAAACATGCTTATTCGGTGAGATGACGTAAACGTCCTAACCTTTAGGTGTGTTTGGTAGAATCCTGAACAAGGGATGAACAACGGCCCATGAACAAAGCCCACGAACATCTAAGATAAAAAAAAATAGTTCGTGAAAATTGGAGAATCCCGAACAGGGAGGTAGTTCGCATTTTTTGGTTGTTCGCGTGATGTTTGGTTTGTGCGAACTGCCGCTGTTTGCGAACAGGCAGTTCGAGCTCACATCCAAACATACCCTGGCTTTATCTTCGGACAAGTTTTGAACGATCCATTGAGGGTGTGTTTGGCAGCGCACGCAAACAGCTAGTTCGCGAACAGCGCCAGTTCGCGGGTACCAAACAAAGCATGAACTGGAAGATCTGCGAACTACTCCCCCTGTTCCTTGTTTCTAGATTTTGGCGAACTACTCATTTGCCTTGGCAGTTCGTGGGCCTGTTCGTGGGCCGCCTGTTCATTCCTTGTTCGCGTTTGTTCCAAACACACCCTGAGTTAACACTTACAAGAGAGAGAAAGGAATAAGGGATTGCCAATAATTTAAATAACTGTAACGGCGTGATTTGGTAGACTGTTATGCTGCTAAACTAAAAGTGCCGTTATAGCGGTATTCATTAACATACAGCAATACTAACTTAAAAACTATCTATTTTTTATATTTTATTTCTTATGGTGTCTAAATTAGTAAAAATTAATAATATATAAATGCATTTATCTGTATTTTAGTGAAATATCACTACACAATTTTCTATATGTTGATATTTAATTAGTATTACGAACATATCTTTGGCATATAATTTTTTCATATATGAAGTGCATATGATTTTTGAATATATGAACTCTATATATTAAATTAAACTATTAAAATATGTATATGATATAATAAGATATTTATATGTTTAACTAACAAATATATCTAATGTATATAATTTTAACTTTTTTCCATTTTTTTAAATTTAATATTAATTTAAAATTAGTTATAATTTTTTCGGTATATAGTACTTATCGTTTTGGGTTATTAAAATTGGAAGTTAAAAGAATTGAACCATGTTTTTTTACAAATCGGCCCATGGGCCTCAACTTGTGTGAAGCTTTGGTAACGGTTAGAAGCATCGTTTGAGCCTTTTTTTTTAAAAAAAAATTACTTACTATTTTGTAGTTGTCTGGTTGTATTTAAATTTATTTTCTAAATGAAATCGATGCTTTACAGAACCAATCTGTTAAAAAAAAATGGGCGATATAGTTTTCCTCAAATTGATTTCTATATAAAGCAAAAGATTAGTCGACTTGTTAAGAAACCATTAAAAAAAAACTTGTTAGTGAAAAATTAATAAAGATGGTAATCGACTATCACCAATAAATTTTTTACTGAAAATAATTTTAAACTCTATTGCACCATCCCTTTATCATACTGGTACATATCCAAATGTACCCGATTACAACATTTCCTATACTCAACCGAATTCATATATGAGAAGCGATCATTCTCTTACTAAAGATAACATTATTTAATTAGAGAATGCAGGTTCGAAATAAAAAAATTGTTATACATATTTAAACATTGAAAACTTAACTCCATGTCCTTTAAAAGAAAACAATTTCGAACATCGTTACAACAGAATCAATATTACCGATCTCCACTCTGCCCCTAATTATATAGATAAGATACACATACATGCATCCAGTTTTACAAAGGGCCCCTAGATTCTCGCATTATTATTACATAACAGTTTGGACATGAAAAACTTATCCTGTCTTGTTCACTTGATACTCTTAGTCGATCCACTGGCAACGCAAATCTCCTCCACGCCTAGTAGAATGCAAAGTTACCTGTATGAATGGTTCGAATTAATTTCCTCCTATCACATTCACACAAAACCCCATGAATTATTTCATTTATCATATGCATGTCCTGCTTGATCATCTTTAATTCAGCTCATAGCTGTATGTCCTCGTAAGTTGTAAACATCACATATAAAAAGGTCAGAAATATAAATGAGGTTGTGACGTAAATACAGTATTATAACCTGTCACAAGCATCTAAAGCTGCATAGATGCTGTTTTCCAGCCAATCGCAAGCTGAGCTACTGTATTGATCACCTAATCACATGAGACCATATGATCAGTATCTAACCAAGCTAATTAATACTCACATACTGATATGTGTAACGAAATTTGTATCTATAGTTCTATAACAATCAAATAAACTCAAATAAAATATTCGCAAGGCCAGTACACAGTTATTCAGTTATTCTGGGTACCTGTCCTATTGGTTAAATTTTAATTACTACATCATGGACACCAATCTGACATTGAAACCATGTGGTAGATATACGACCACCTCTTTAAAGAAGTTCGTTCATTGATTATTTCAAGTACCTTTACCTTTCTGCTTTCTAGGATAGCCTACTAGCCTTTGAGCATTAGAAAAGGAAATTATGTTAAGTGTTTACTTATTATTTAAGTGTTCTTTTCTAATTTTGGTTATCCTCTCAGAGTTTTCAGCGAACATTCAAGTCACACAGTTAAAGAATTAGCACATCGGGCAGAGAGGATATGTACGAGAGATGAAATATTGTTGGGACATGTGGGCCCCTTTAGGCCCAGAATTATGAGCCCAATAGAGGTCAGGGGAACAGCTAACATAAGGTCGGGGACCAAGGCCATTAAATTCATATTTTCTCCTGTTTTATGATTATTGAGATGTGTCTAAAGTTGTTAAACCAATTAATAATGTTATTGTGATGTGTCTATGTTGTTAACCAATTAAAATTGAACCCAAGTTAATCATTAAAATTCCTCTTCATTAGCTCATAAATGAACCTCTGGTTATGTTATTGTAATAAACATGCAAATGAAATTAAACTCATAGCTCAAGTTTCTACATTACATTACTTGGGCAACCTGAAGAGACGTAGAGAACACTGAAAAATACAATTAATTAATAACATATTTCCTTTCACAATTAAATGCATAGAATAGCTTTATATATTTGAAAATATATATTCCCTTAAACATTTTTTTGGAGGCGTTTGGTTGTGTAGCAAGGGGTTGCATAAGTTAAGGATGCACAAGTGTTTATGTGGTATTATGTAATGGATGTTTGGTTATGTAGTAAGAAAGAGCAACTTAATGCATGCATGTATTCATGTCGAAAGACTAAGATGCCCTTGAATTTGAGTTATTTGATTTAGTAAAATACAATATGATCTCCAAGGGGTCGGTGAGTCGCACTCAAAATTTCTAAATCTAGTTCAAAATGATCGATCCAAATCATCTAATCTATTGAAATCTCCATGCACACCAAATTTTATATTTTTTTGAAAATTTTAAGTATTTTTTTATTTTAGAAAATCGTTAATCTAATTAGTTCTGAACCATTCAAAAATAGCAGTTTTTAAAAATCCGAAAAAAATACTTACAAATTTCAAAAAAAATGTAAAATTTGGTTTGTATGGAGATTTCAATAGGGAGATCATATTGGATTGTTTGAATCGGTCATTTTGAACTATATCTATGAGTTTTGATCGCAACACACCGACCATTTGGTGAGTTGCAACTCACCATAGCAAAACTCCATATTTAGTAAGAAATACATACTTGGACTGTGAATTTTAGATTAGATGATTGAAATCTGACCTAATTATTATTATTTAATACTAATAATAAGAATAATAAAATATATAATAATAAGAAGAATATTATAATAATATTATAAAATAATTAATATTATAATAAAATAATCTGAATAATAAAATAAGTAATAAAAACAAACAATATTGTAATATTATAATAAATAATAATAATAATAATGATAATAGTATCATTATTATTATTATTATTATAAAATAATTAATTATTTTAGTATTATAGTTTTTATACAATATTCTTATTATAATAATAATATTATTATTATCATTATTATAATTTGAATATAATTATTGTTGAATTGCATTAGTGCTAGACATTGATAGCCATTGAGAATTAAGTGGAGGGTACAAATGTCAAATGAAATGAGAAAAATCCAGTGCAAAAGTTATGCAACTTCTTTGGATGTAATAAATTATGCACTCTTATGCAACCTTATGTAACGGGTGTTCGGTTGCATAAGTGTTGCATAACCTTTTATCTTATATAACCTCTTATGCATGAAACAAACACCCTCTTTCTTCTTTGTATTGTGAGTAGAAAAATGTATATGTTTCGTTTCTATTTGAGGTAAATATTTTCTATGCCGCAAAATCTAGTAGCAGTTGCTATGAGATTAGAAATAATTAGACGGACTCGCCAAATAAATATTGAAATCTCGTTGGAAATCAAATTTTACATTTTTCTAAAAATTTTAGTATTTTTTGGCATTTTACAAAATTCTAAATATAAATAATTTTGGACCCTTCAATAACAATGATTTTTAAAAAATCTCAAAAAAATAGTAAAAAAATAAATAAATATATATATATATATATATATATATATATATATATATATATTGGTCTCCAATGAGATTTCAATATGGAGAACACATTAACTGTTCGGATTAGCTATTAGAACCTTAAATGTTGAGATATAATCACGGCCGACGGGTCCATCCATCAATCGTGGCTGATTTTAGTCTACCTCATTATTGAGTGAATATTTAAGCTTACCAAAACTAATGGTTCATAATCAATAGCTTCCCTACCGAAAGCCATGACTGAGTTATTAGTATTCATTTGGGACAAAGTTTAGAAAAAAAGGTATAAAAGTACGTATATTAGATCGCCTTCATATATAAAATTGCTAACGTTCCACGAGTGGCAATACCATCCATTTTTCTTTTGAGTCATTTTTCGATATTCAAAATTCAAATAGTCGATCCAAATCGTTCAAGTTAATATCTATATTGAAATATCCTTGGAGACCAAATTTTATATTTTTTCGAATTTTTTTGCTATTTATTATGATATTTTCAAAAAACGTTATAATTGTAGTATTTCATACCCTCCAATTTAAAAACACCATAATAAATAGCAAAAAATTCGAAAAAATGTAAAATTTGGTCTCCAAAGATATTTCAATATAAAGATCAACTTGAACGGTTTGAATCAACCATTTGAATTTTAGATATCGAAAAATGACTCAAAAGAAAATGGGTGGCATTGCCACCCGCGCGTGGCACATTAGCCATTCTCTCTGTATATAATGTATATATAAAGGCTACGACAATTCTCATAACGAAATGATGAAAAATAAATGAACTATGAATAAGCTACTTCAATATTGACAATGATAGAACCAAAGAACGGCAAGCCTCGTTAAAAGAAACTAGTTTATGAATGAGAACTTCGAATGAGAGAGCAACAGAGGCAATTAAAATGGCCACAGATGAATCCAAAAGTTAAAATGCCTAGCCTGCAGCTAGCCTTGGTATTGTAGCTCTATAAATATGTATCACTATCATATCATCAATAGTTTCCTTGCCATTTTTTGAAGCCTATTTGTACTTTCGCAATACCTAATTAAGCTGCGTAGTATTTTTTTTTTTTTTAAGTTTAAACAGCCCGTGGGCTCCTACGCTGCGTAGTAGAATGTATACATAATGAGAAAGAAAAGTAGTGCAGAAGTGTAATAAATTGCTTGTTTCGTACCTCAGCTGAGGCCTGAAGGTAAGGATGGAGTAACCCATTCAATTCACATCTACTCCTTCAAATATAATTTAAATTTGGTAGCAAGGATGGAGTCATAACTTGAGTTGAGGCCTTGAGGGAGCAAGATTCATAAATAAAAAGAATAAAAATTATTAAAAATATATATTTTTTAATATTAAAATATTATCCTAATTAAATAAGAAAAAATATTGTTTTTTCCTACAAAGATAGATCCTCTTATGGTTCTAAAAAATTGTATTAGAGATATTTTGTGGATGATTTAATTTGTTGGTGATAATTATCTTTGTCTGTGTATAATTCTTTGAAGTGAATAGTGATGTTTATCGTTTTTTGAAAAAAATATTGGGGCTGTTTGGATGCTCTAGGAATTTGGAAAATTTTCTATTCTTAGACATAAATTTATTATAAACAATTCAAACTCTTCACAAAATTACACACTTCCCAATAAATTTATGTCTAGGAATATAAAATTTTCCAAATTCCTCAAATTGCTAAGCGATCCAAACGACCGTAGCGCTGGAATTTTAACAAGTTCTAAATATATGTCTTTCTTTTATTTTCTTCAATCAATATTACGATTCATGTTTCTTAAAAGAAATAATTGAAATCTATTTGTCTATAATTTTTTTTTTAAATGAAGAGAGATTTGAGTTATGAAATGAAATAATAAATGTGTACTTAATACTTATCCAATCGATCAATCGAATAAAATTTTAAGAAACCAAAGAGTTGAGATAAGACCATATTATTTCTATTTTAATTCAATCTTAACTTTGGGCCTAGCGTGAGAGTGAGAATATTAGGCTTCCGTTCTTATTGCCCGGGGGGGGGGGGGGGGGGACAAAAAAATTTTCATCAAAGAAATATCTTATAAACAAGTAAATCAATGTGTAAATCTAACATTAAGTTCAAATCACGGGGACACAATGCCCAGCATACCCCTCAGTCTCTTCACCCCTATTTGGTAGAGTAGCGTGAAGTACATAGAAATAAATTATTTTATCATTTTAGGTGGAGTAAAATTACTCCACATGAATAAAAAATGATTATCATTATTAAGTTATCCTTACTCTTTATTTACTCCATATTTTCATACCAAACATGATATAAATTTACAGAAGCAAGAGTGAATTAGCTATTTAATTACTCCTCCTTAAACTACTCGGCAGTTTACTCCTCTACCTAGAGGCGGAGCCATGTGAGACAAATGGGGTGCAATTTACCCCATTAATTTGTTTTTCTAATTAGACATAGAAATATACATTTTTGTATGTTATCTAAGTAAATTATTTAAAAACATACATTCTTAAACTCCATAAATATGAAAGAATTAATCTACTATGACCCTCATATAGAAATTTTGTGTGTTCTAGATATGATTATTATTAAATTGATTTCAATTTTTAATATTAATTTTGAACCTCATATAAAAAATTATCGAAATTTTTTAGCTCCGTCACTGCCTAAGGGAATTTAAGATGGTCCAGTTGTTAATGTTTGTAAATCGGCCATTTTAAATAAATTGCTGTTGGCCAAGAGAGCTCAAGATCAAGAAAAAGAGAGAAGATAAACAAGATGATATACTTATGCATACCGCATCATTAGTAGATGATGGATTGCTAGGTATATGATATGAGAAACTAAAACGAACATAGTTGGTGCAACCTAATTATTGATTTTTTGTTAACATACTACAAGACAAACACTAATATCCAATAACGAATAGTATAAAATGTCAGATGAACAGTGTAGATATTGAAATGTGAAATATCATATTGTTTAATTGGTCAATGCAAAAGGAAAAGAAAAAAAAGAAAAGAAAAGGATACGACTGAACTAACTCAGATAGTCAGATGGATCGAGTCACGTCACATCATGGCATTTTCTCGGTTAGATGTGTGAGTTGTGAGATTTTGGAGTAGTTGATGCTTCAGTCTTCAGTCTTCGCACACTACTCTGGTAGGAATAATTTAAAGTGAGAAAGGATGACGTCACTGGAAAAGCTGCTACATCCTGTCAAAGCAATTAATTTGTAAAGCCCAGTGAAGAGGTCGAGTATTCTCTAGTGAGTACAAATGGACAATACCTTATGGGGCATACGGGCTAAAATATTGGGCTTAATTTTGAATCCGACCCGTTTTACAAGCTGACGGGTCCACAGCTCTAGAGTTGCTTTTAGAGTGAATTTTTTAAGAGGTCACTTAAATTTATGCATAATTCATATTTGGTCACTAAAATTTAATTTGTCCCTCCAGAGCCATTCAAGTTTGATTTTGTCAAATTTTGATCCCTCCGTTAGTACTCGATCCCATTCTGTCTAATGCTGTCTGAAAATATTGAGATCTGAATAAAAAAATATTTTATCCTCTCCCCACAGCGTTCTTCTTCTTTACCTTTTATTTCTTTCTCCTTAACTCCACCCCCTTCGCCTCTCTCTCTACCGACCCAAAGCCCCTCGATCCCCTCGATCACTCTCTTCGTAATCCTCAGTCTCTCCCTAATCGATCGCTCTTTCAGATGAAAGAAGCCGAAACTGCGCTGCATCTCGAGCTCTCCGCCTACTTGACTACTTCTCCCTTGCTTGTCTCTGCCTCACCTTCTGACCGCTCTCTCTGCCTCCTCTACTCCCGAGTTTCTCATTTACCGCCTTACAATCTCTATCCATGGTTTCCCTTCTCTCAGAAAAAACCTGGGTGAGTCGTAACTTCATCGAGGTCCAATCGGCAGTGACAGGTATCTTTCCTACGCCTTACTGTGCTTTTCTTTTTTCCATATTCTTTCTGTTTAATTTTGCCATAATTTTCCCAAAAAAAAACCAGCATTGGTTGCCGTTGAGTTTGATTACTGATTGAATCGCCATTTTTTGTTGACACTACATTACACCATGTACCATTAGTGCATGCTTGATTGACTAAGATATTATCTCAACTTGTATAATTTCGATACTGGTATAAATTTGATGAGTTTGGTACAGGTTATCGAGACATATGAAATTTTTACTCAATTATGCATATTGAGTTATTCTCATGTTTCATATAATATATATGATGCTACAACCAGCAATTTTTTTCTATTAATTTGTTTTTTTTTTTTTGAAAAAATGTAATTATGTCCTATTGTCGTGAAGTTTATGTTGATGCAATTATGCCTGTAATTATTTGAAAATGCTATTCTACTAGTTCTAGAGATGATTTTTTATATGAGAATTATTTTCTTGAGGTTCTTATTTTGCTGATGGTTTATTTCTTCACATCATGTAGGTCTAGATGGGTTACATTTAAAGAACTATCTAGAATGTATTTGAAGCAGAAGGATGGAATGTGATGCTGATTTGATTGATTTAAATTTAGACTTGTTACATTTTTAGTCTTCAATTAAATGAATGATCAATGTCATTGTTCTTTTTCTTAAATTAACTGAATTGGTAGATGCTACATTTTTTAATGATAAATTGAATCGTGTTGTATATCACTGATTTCTATTTTGTGATCAATGTATTCGACTAGATGTTTTAATTGACTGAATAATATTTTATGTATCTATATGGTAATTCTTGAAAATTACAAGCGCTCTACACAGGAACCTAGTATACAACACAAATAATACACCCATTCAATCAGTACAAAATTAATGATATTCATGGAACATACACAAACAAATTATAGTAGTGAGACGAAGACTGTCGATCCATAGCCAACAGAGCTGCTGAGGCACAACCTCATCAAGACGACATTGGAGAGAGCCAGGATTAGGGGAGGCGGAGAGAGCGACGGGAAGGTGAGGCAGAGACGGGCGAAGGAGAAAGCAAGTGGAGAGCTTGAGGTGCAGCATGGTTTCGTCTTCTTTCGTCTGAAAGAGAGATCGACGGGAAGGTGAGGGGCTTTCGGTCGGTAGAGAGAGAGGCGAAGGGGGTGGCGTTTAGGAGAGAAATAAAAGCTAGAGAAGAAGGAACGTTCAACGTTGTGGGGAGAGGATAAGACATTTTTTTTATTCAGATCTCAATATTTTCAAACGGCATTAGACGGAATGGGATGGAGTACTAACGGAGGGATCAAAATTGGACAAAATCAAACTTGAATGGCTGTGGAGGGACAAATTAAACTTTAGTGACCAAATATGGATTATGCACAAATTTGAGTGACCTTCTGAAAAATTTACTCGTTGCTTTTAGTATTAGATAGATGAAAATATTTAAAATTTAAATATTTCTATATACCTGTTGTGTTAATAGCAAAATGAGATCAGGTGTTATTTAATTATGTTACTTGATCAGCGACAATTGCTACGTATTTGTGTTTTAATTATTATTTTATTTCTTTTATTAACTAAAAATATTTATTTTGATGAACATTTTAGGACAGTATATTTGAAATCTCAAAGCAGAGTACTGTCTTTCTTTACCAGATAATGGTGCAAATAAGAAAATGTAATTGAAAAGAAAGAACGCATATGCAGATTATTTGTCGGCTCGAAGGACTGCATAGAGAACTTGAAATTCTCTCATGGATCAAATCAGAGTACTTATCCTATTCCTACAGAAATCAAATTTGAAAAGTGAATGTTACTGGTCATCTAAAGAAAATATGATATGTGAAACAGTTGACAAGATATAAACGGATATTATTATTACTTTTTGTATATCTAAGTTTGATAATTGTGGCGACTTTACAATGGTGGCTGGAGCAAGATGTTTGGAGAAACGTAGAAGTTGGTGAACTTTCATTGTTATTTTATTTACGTAAATATTAATGAGATATCTTTTATAAATACTATTTAAAATCATGGACATGATTCTTCTAAAGTGTTATCGTTCACTCTAATAATTTGAAGGAATTCATCTCAGTTCCAATCGATCGTTTTCAAAATTATGGAATAAAAAAAATAAAAAAAATCATAATTCATAATTAAACCAAACAGATTCATGATAAATCATGAAGATAACCTGAACAATAAAGTCATTAATCTAAATAATGATACTATTAAGTTCAATCCTAATTGATTTCTAATGTACAAGTTTCTTTAGTTTGGATAGCATTGTTTGGAGGCACGGAGAAACCATACATTATTTATCATTGATTGATTTCAATTAGTTTTTGCCTGTAATTATCAGGCTTTGTATCCTAATGCCAGTTTATATTAGTACCAAATCGTGGTACATATCTATCATTAATTTGTGATAAACTGCATCACTCGATCCCTGTATACAAAATGATAATTGAAGGCTGTTACCGTAAAAATATTTCTTGAACTGTTGAATCAAGACCTGACATATCAAGACGTTCCAAAAACTAATCCCTGTAGCATCTAGGAACCACATACAGTGCCTCGATCAAGCGCGGAACTAGAATTTTGATGAAAAGTCCGTAACTAAAATATAAGACGATAAAACTAATATAGTAAAAAATTAAATAATAATTTGTTCATATGTAAATATTATTCACTATAAATAAGAATTTTTTTTTTACAAGCATCCACGATATTTTTCTCTCTTTTATTTGCCTCCGAGAGAGGGTCTTCAATAATTAATTATTTATGATGGTGGTAAAATTAATTTTCTTGAAAGAAATCTATTGTAAATCACTAACAACAGTATGTGTATTTAACTCAAGTACAAATCATGGGGCGGAGAAAATCCAGCATTGTTTATCTGATGAAAACATACATCCTAACCCGCAACACTGGGGTCTGCACAACTGACTGCTTAATCAATCCAAGGATATAGCATTTCAAAAGCACTGTTCCAGCATTCCGTCAATTTCTCAGGACTACATGACTAGTTTGCCAAAACAAAAGGAAAATCAGCATTAAACTGCTATAATAAATTATCGTTACGGAAGAAAAATGTAAATGACAAACTTAGGCGATATAATTCCAGACAACACTGAAATTAAATTGCTACAAAATACAGAGTGTTGTCCCTAATTAAAGGCCTAGAGGGGGGTGAATAGGCACAAAAACAAGTTAATATGATTGAAGGGCTAGGTCGTACTCGGCCCTTTCAAACCCGGCCCTTCAACATCCGTCTTTGAAAAAAATTAGATCCTGCCCTTCTAGGCCTTTGTCTTTCGTAAGCCCTTCGAAGGACCGGTCCGGTCTGGATATTAAGACGGTCTTTCAAACGACGAGTCTAGGACCAATGATATTTGAACTATCACTAATGATCTATCATGTTCTTCACTGTTATAAATGAGGTTCAATAGTTTTCAAAACCACAACAACTCAACCGCAACAACTCAACCACATTACAGACAATATTTTCCGTCAAGATTCTAATCAATAGATCTGCTCAATTTAAATTCAGATGTCTAGTGGCGTAAATACCACCTACCAAATCATAAAAAATTGAGATCCACCGGAGGTTAGGTACGAACGATAGCCAGTTTAGAATAAGGATGATAGTCATTATTATGCTTTAGTTGACGGCATGCATCATGAGATGAACCTACCTCTTGATTCTGAATAAATTGGCACTGCATAGGCTCTGTTTGGAACATATGGGATTAAGGATAGGATCAGTTATTTAGGATTAAAGTTCTTAATCGTAAATTTTTAAGAATAAGCTTAATCTCAAATTAAAGTTTTTTGTTTGGATGATGCAAGGAATAAATAATGAGTTGTGTCCTTTTTTCCCTTTTTAATTTTTAATCTCACTCTCTTTTTCTAATGTTTTGTCAGATTAGTTAATCCGTCCAAACATAGCCAATATAATTTTATTTTTAACATTTATTAATAAAAAAATGTGCCTAGAGGAAACATAACATTTTAAAAATATGTTGAAATTATGGACTTCAGCAAAGAAATCAACAAAATCTGCGCTTTCTTGCAACCATGCTCCGTTCTAGAACAGAGAGCCTATAATTTCTGCGTTTCTGATGCCACTATAGGTGAATTATTACATCTAAAAACCCTTAGTTTAGTTTTAACTAGGCACAAATGATGATTTTAGATATGAGCCTGAAGGATGGAAGGTGGCGGTGCTCATATTTCGTGAACAGTTATAATTTATTTAATTCTTTTTTTTTTTTTGCGCTATTATAGAATCCAAGATTGAGACACTTAACATTAAACTGTGCGTGTGAGTCTCCTGGCCTCCTGGGGCCTGTTTGTTGTGGTATAAAATTAAGCATTTTCTAGTATCTCCATATTTTGAAAGATTAAAAGACTGTTGCATTGCGAAAAATAAAAAGGCCGTTACGTGTATACTCTGCACTTGTTTAGATTTTAGAAACTTTTGTTACACTTTAATTTACAGTAGTGAGTCCGTCGCGCGTTGCGCGACCTATTTTTTTCTCTCATCTATTTTTTTGTTAAATTTTACTACTATAGTAGTTTTATTTTGTTGTTGAGTTTATTACATCTACAACTCAATACCAGGAATTACACCTAAACCCCATTTAAGCTTGGAAATTTACAAATTTCATGTCTGTTATAAAAGGAAAATATGTTTTTCTTCACTTAAATTCTCAAAGTTTTTTAGAATTCACAAACTCATCTATGTTTCCATACCAGAACCCGAAATCTCGTACCAGGAATTGGTACACAACCTGAGCTTATACCAAAATTGCATCTAGAGCTCATATCGCCCCCACAGACCTGTTCATACCAAGATATACACATTTAACTTCATTTACATTGTGTATACTAATCATGGCCTAAATCCATATCAAATGATATATATAGAGTGTCTATTATACAATCTGAACTTAGTTAACACAACCAATTCATTTATAAAACGGTATCACACATTTATAAATTGCAATTCTTACTTTTTGAGCGTGCATCAGGTGATCTGATTTGAAGGTTTCTTCATCATAAAATCATACGCATCAATCTCATTGAAGTATGGACCTAATATGATTTGCAACCTAAAATTTAGTAAGCATGTTTAATTCATATATATATAGAATAATTGGAACTACCAATGCATAAAGAAAAAAAATTATACTTCCTCAGCAACCACATAACTCATTTGGCTCCATGCATCTATATGGTTATGATTCTTGGTGATGCTTTAGCCTTCTCATATTTTCCTTTTTACTGTTGCACACATGAGTCAAATCGTCAAAGTAATGCTCTTGTATCCTATAGGTTGTTCAAAGAAGGTCAAATAATATATTGAAGATACAACATTCATGTGGTTTTTTTTTCTTTTAAATTAGTCCAAAGGGTACCGTTACATTAGTATAATGATAAATACTGATAAATGGGGCATCCTCAGTTTAGAGCAGTGCTGCCAAAGTAGGTACATGAAAATTGAAAACTCACCGGAATGATAAAGATGGATTATCGAAACAAAGAGAGAAAGAAGATGGAGAAGATGGTTTCGAGAAAATGGATCTGAGCAAAAACCTTCAGTTGCGAAGATGGAGAACATGGCTTCGAGATTATTTTCTGCAAGGAAGAGAGATAAAGAGGATCGGGGACAGAGAGCATCTGTACCTACTCCTCTGCTTATTTTGATACAAAACAAATGAAGGCCGGAGAATTCTGTATGCTTACCTACTCCTCTGCAGCATCGAGGAAGAGTTTGAAGGGGCTTCCAGGCGTGATTCTTGGAACAAACCTGCAATTGACAGACAAATAAAAACAATTAGGGCAGAACCGAAGACAGAAGGAAAAGGCACAAAAGGAGAAGACAGAAAGAGGAAAGTAAACAAAGAAAGGAAGAAAAGTAGAAAACCTAGAAGGCAAAGGTACAGGTAACAGATTGCGTCTCAACACTTCAGAAATCGAAGAGGCATCGTACAAAGAGGAACACCCAACAAACTGCGTGCAGTGCATCTTAGTCGTCGAATCCGACCAAACATAGATGAACGGGCAGGATCTCACACTGTTCTAAGAACTGTTTACCTACGGTGCTTGATATCTCATTTTTATATGCGTATTTTGACCATACTTAGCACCAAAATAACACTCAAACCAATATAAATTGTCTCATAATTAACTGTGATTTTCAGGATATTTGGTACTGCCGCCGCTTCTTTGTTCTTTTGTAGAATTCTCGTGAAGATTGAAGACTAGACACGCAAACAAGACGAATTGGAGCTTAGGTCACTGCCAGACGTCTCATTCCTGGCCTACAGACGCATGAAATGGACTAGAGAAGGCCTACAAAGCACCATGCCAAGCCTGGATCTCACATGAATGCTCAGACTCCACCTTTCAGCCCAGACCAGCAGAATTTCGGTCCGAAATTCTGAAATTTCGGTCCGAAATTCCATGTATGGAAAGTTTTCTTATGGCAACTCGAAAGGAAGGAAACTTCTCTCTTGCCCTGGCCTCCTCTGGGATTTTGCTAGGGTATTTATATGCGTTTTTCTTGACCAGAAAGCATCCATTATTCGCTGGAGAATATTTTCTATAATTTGCACTTGTGTTCTTGGCTCTTTTCACGGGATTGGGGATTAGGTCAGAAGTTGGACAAGGCGGCAGCACGTCCAGAGTTTCTCTCATCGATTCCTTAGCCCTGGGACAGCGATATTCGCATCGGATATTTCGGTTTACTCTTTTATGCTTATGCTTCGTCGTTTCATGGCTTGTATCGTACTTATTTACATGATATTTATTGTTTTAGTTATAAACATGTTAGGCTAGACTTTATTATGATGTTCTAGGGATAGTTAGTAGATAAATTTGGTGAAATATTATGACTTGATCATTTATGCTATGTTATGTGATGAGTTTTGTTGAGATTGATCTCTTGCTTAGTTAGTTTGATTAATTGTTTTATTGTCTACCTATTGATGTCTGCAGCACCGTTAGGACATTAGTCAAAATCAATTAATTGAATGGTTAAGTACATGAAATAAACCAACGCTCGAAAGAGGAGGTTAGATGCGACTGATAGGTGCATCTTTTATTGATCTGACAGGACCTTAAATATTTCTAGAACCCTCACTTAACTCGCTTAAACAATCAGCTTAGGACGAAAGTACACGTTGATTGTTTACGAGGCGAAAACCAAGTTCCAAACCAAGTTAAAATCGAAATCGTGAAAACTGAGATTATAACTTATGTCTGGTTGTTAAGTACCCTTTACATAACATCGTCTAGAAATATCAAGTCGAAATATTCATTCTAAAGCAATTTCAGTCCAAAGTAGTAAGAATTTCGGACCGAAATCCTTATATTTCGGACCGAAATTTGCCTCTGTCTAGACCATAATCGAAGACTTAGGTGCTTTAGAGCCAAATTACTTGAACACTAAACCCCTAGGACATCTCTTGCATTCATTTGAACATCTAAAAACACAAAATCAAACCTCAAATTATTTTATAATTATTTTATAGTTCTTGATTATTATTCAGTAGACTCTTTTAAGTTTATTCACCATAATTTCTATTGTCTAGCTTTTAAGAAAAATTAAGTCCGGTACTCATATTACCGTCTCTTGGGTTCGACCCTTAGCTTTACCAGAACGATTAGTAAGGTAGAACAAGGTTATAAATTCATTTGACCTAGGTTTTAATTCCCTTATCAAATTGGCGCCGTTGCCGGGGACGGTATTGATATCGAGTACTTATTTTAGTATTAAGAGACTAGATTTTTTTTTCTTTTTATTTAATCTTTTCGTTGTTATTCTTCTTACTTTCAGGTTGAGAACTGGCCGGGAAACCAAAGAAAGGCAAGTCAAAGCCCCCAATTGTGCGCAAGTACTTCACCAGGGGACTTGACTCAGACCCAGAACTCTCGGACAAAGCAACCTCGAGCCAGGCCCACTCCGTAGCTCAATCAACATCCGAGACAGTACAGATTTCGGACCGAAATTTCCAAATTTCGGACCGAAATTTTGAGGTGGTGACTGAAACAGCGGGCAAGATGGCAGCCAATCAGGGCCCAGTCAACGTCGAAGCAGAGGCCCAGAGGCTGGAGAACCTGAGACTTCAGCTCGAACAAAGGGAGGCCAGACTTGCAACCGATCGCGCCAATGTTGAGACTCAAAGGCGAGCACTAGAAGATGAAAGGCGGCGATGGGAGCAGGATGACGAAAGTGTTCATGGAAATTCAGATGGAGAGGAGCAAGGGGGGCAGAACAGATCTCTCATGGACATTGCAGCTCCAAAAGCCAGCCACGTGGGTGGTCCTGTGGTGATTCCAGGAATTGAAGCCAACAATATGATAATCACCGCCAACCATGTGGCACTTGTGCAACAGAATCCGTTCTACGGAGATGACAAAGAGGACCCACACGCTCATTTACAAACTTTTCTTGATTGCACACGTTTGGTTAAAATTAATGGTGTATCCCAACAGGCCATTAGACTTTTGTTGTTTAGGTTTACTCTTAAGGACCGAGCCATCAAATGGTACAAAACCTTAAAAAGAGGGTCTATTAGGAGTTGGGACCAAATGGCACAAGCTTTCCTTGATAGGTATTTCTCTGCCGACAGGGCTGACACAATTAGGAAGGAAATCAATAATTTTCACCAAAAGGACAATGAGTCAATGAGATGCATGAGAACGTTTTAGGGACTTAGAAAACTCTTGTCCACACCATGGTATCCAAGATTGGATGGTAATTAAGGCTTTTCACAGTGGTCTATATGACAATATTAAAATTAACCTTGATTCTCTTTCAGGT